>CM062290.1:146232319-146527638 GCA_031216915.1 Pictodentalium vernedei | reverse complement strand
GGGATTACTCCCCAGAAAATTTTTTGAAAAGGGCAATCAAAGGAAGCATTCTGGTAGCTTTTGAAGCAAAAAACCTCTTGATTTTTTTAAAAGGCAAAAGTTGTTTTTTTAACAAAATGTTTCAAAAATCCCAATAGAACCTTATAACATTTGGGGACGGTTCTCACACCGGGCTCACCTGCAGGCCGTGGCCGTATTCCGTCATGCTAAAAAACAGTCAGGCCTTAGGGTGGATTCATTAGTTTTATCATTACGCCAACGGTTGTCGTGGTCTTCTGAGCTGCCAAAGGAATTGCTCAAAACGTTTGCACATCAACATATGCAGGTGCATGTTATACATTCAGTGCTACGTTCACAATTCTAATCCAGGGGCGTAGTAAGCTAATTTTATTGGGGGGGGGGGGAGGGGTAGGACCTATATTCCCATGACGCGACGCGTCATCCGAGCGGCGAGTGGGGGGGTGAACACGAGAGGGGATATCCCCCGTTTCGCTGGTGGGGGGGGGGGGGGGTCTGGGGGCCTCCCCCGGGAAAATTTTCGAATTTAAGATGTAAAAACATGAATTCTAGTTGATTCTGAGCAAATAAATTGTATATTCCTATGACGCGAAGCGTCATCCGAACCGCGAAAAGGCGAGTGGGGGTGAGCACGAGAGGGGGTACCTCCCCGTCTCGTTGGTGGGTGTCCGGGGGGCTCCCCCGGGAAATTTTTTTAATTTAAGATGTACAAATATGCATTCTGAGTGATTCTGAGCAAATACATCCTGAGCAAATACATCGTCAATAAGGAAATACGTCAACTCTCTGATCAATTCAGCGTGATTTCCGAGCAGAATGACAGGAATAGTGAACATGCAATGAATTACCCTGTGGTTGGTTGGGGTTGAACATCGCTTTCCACAATTAGGCGAAAACACGACTGTCAGTTTTATTGGTGGAAGAAAGCCCACATGGAACCCACTCAGTCCAGTAATCATTAACAGTAATGTCGGAATGTGGTAACCAGTGGGCATCCCGTGTGGAGAAACCACCAACCCAGCCTAGTAAAGCCTACTTTGACAAATGTGTGGGGGTGGGGGAAATATCTCCCTTACCCCCCCCCCCCCCACCGGTTCCTACGCCACTGTTCTAATCTGAGTTCAATAATGTAATGTCCAGTTTTATTCAGATTACATCGGTTGCTCCCATCATGGATAAACTAACGACGAAATATGAGCAAATTATTGGGGGGGGGGCTGCAGCCCCCCAGCCCCCCGGTTCCGACGGGCCTGCTTTTAACCCTTTACCTAACATGAATAGCAGACGACACTTGCAAAAGAAATTCTTGAATAACTATTTTTTTTCATTTTTTGTCTCAAAAACATAGGTTATGACCCCTCGTTGGAACGAGCTCGACGAGCTCGTTCCAACGAGGGGTCATAACCCATGTTTTTGAGATAAAAAATGAAAAATTAATGAAAATTAATTGGCGATTTCTGAGAATAGCTCTGGGCGGTTTTGGCCGTTACGTTGGGTAAAGGGTTATTGTATAGCGCGACTTCCGATTTGTGGTCTCAATTTTCGCAACCAGGGACAAAGAGACAGCAAGTAAACTACTAATCTTAAAAACACCAAATAAACTCGATCTGGTGAATTTGGGTATATTCAATACATATGGTGGATTTGCCTATTGTTATTACGCGTGAAAAACAGTAAAAAAAACTCCACTAATCCTTTACTGCGGCTGCAAGAAGGAAATTGTGAAGATTTCGATGTTGACTTGAAATAAACAGTTTATAATTTATCAACACTTTTCACTTTTCATTCATTCATTCACTTCTCACATTTTATCAAGATCGCTAGTGTAATACTTGGCAGAATTAAAGATTTTTCTAAAGTGGATTTTGCTACTGTTTTTTCATAAATCTATTAACCCCCCCCCCCCTCCCCCCCCCCCCCCCCCCCCCATCTTTTACTCGGGCTTGGGAATTGGCAAGTATAAAACTTGGGAGATTTAGAGTTTTTTCTGTCTCAGGCCAAGTTCGAACGCGAGCATTCATTTCCATGCAGTGCTACCGAAATTGCACTAAAAAGGCAATTACCGTCCGCCTTCACTGCCACCGGGATTAACTGTGTCCGTTGTTTGCCAAAGAGTTTCTCCGCAAAAAAGCTCTTTGGTATTCAATGCTGAGTAAATGTTTTTGGTTTCTGGGAAGACAATACCAAGATATTCTAATAATCACAAACAACAAATCACAAAAGTAACGGTAGTTTTGATCACTGATCAAACATAGGCTACCAGAAAAGTTAATTTATACAAGTATACAGAAGAAGTCTCCTTGGTTACGAATCGAAATTAAGTATTTTTATTGTTTACTAATCATATATATTTCATTTTCAGGTTATTTTATTCAACTTTGTGGGGAGTTAGTTTAGTATAGTAACTGGGACAAAGTTAGGAGGTCTTAAATAAAACTGTGAGCGCTAAGTTGTCGAACGGTTCGTCGTGTTGCCTTTTGTCGCGTGTTTACAGTTTTCCCTGTCCGATCGCGTAATTTTGTCTTGATGATGGCGAGCAAGTCTGTTCAGACGGAGGTAAGTATGGAGGTAAATACGTGTAATATCGCGGTCCAGGTCAACGGTGCCAACGGGGTAAGTATTGGTGTGCAGACAGAGGTCACTGGGGGTGTCGGTCAGAGCCGGGTTGGTGGGGCCACCGATGGCGATATTGGGCTTGAAGTTTGTAAACAGTGTTCTATGATGTATGGGGACTGTCGTTCGATGGGATATGGAGAGGTATGTGCAAACTGTCAGGAAATCCTCCGCCTACTTGAGACAATTGTTAAGTTTGAGGGGGAGATTGCTGAGCTGAAGGAAAAACTTGGTAGGGGCGGGGCTGTCTGGAGTTACGCCTGTGAAAGTAGCTTTCCGAGAAGGATGGGTGGTTGTCGGTGGTTCCAAGAGGAAACATGGGGGTAGAACCTTTGATGTGAATGAGGTAGGTGATGAGGTGGGGGCTGCTAGAAAAGTACGTAGGACAGATGAGGGGGGCCAGGCCGGAGCAATGCTGTAAAGCGTTTGGCGTGGACTATCAAAAGTGGTAGGAAAGGGGGGCCAGAGAAGCAGGTAGATAGGGGTGTAAAGTCCAAAGGCAGTGGGGAGTGCAGCACCAGAAACAGATTTGAGGTGCTCGATTCGGAAGAGACAGAGGAGGAGGAGATGGAGGTAGTTGCAACAGATAGTAGCTTGGGGTCTAGGCCAGGAAAAAGGAGGAGGGATCCGGGAGAAGACCAGGGGAGTAGTCCAGGTAGTTCAGGCCTGGAAAGAGACGGAGGGACAAGGATAGGAGTAATCCTAGGTCAAAGATACCGATACCGATATTGATTCCGAGTGGGGCTGTTGGAGAGGAAGAGGACGCTGTAAACAATAGGAGACTAGAGGAGATAAATAGGGCGAGGGCCAAAAGTAAGTTGGTGGTTGCGGGAAGTAGCATAGTTCGGGGGATCGACAAGGTTGTCTGTGGTCCGGACAGTAAAAATAGAACAGTTCTGTGCTTTCCGGGGGCTAAAGTGGAGGACCTGAGGGATAGAGTGGACGGTATTGTAGCTGGGTCGGGGCCTGATCCGGTAGTGGTATTACATGTGGGGTCCAATAACATCAGGGAGAGGAAATCAGTTCGTTTGGTGGACACATACAAGGACCTAATTAGTAAGCTACTTACCAGGAATGCTCGGATCATCGTTTCAGGGGTGCTCCCCGTTATGGGTGGTGGGAATGGGAGGAACTCGCGGATTATGGCACTAAACGAGGAGCTGGAAGAGCACTGCAAAGACTTGGGAATACATTTCATTGACCACTGGGATTCATTCTGGGGACAAGGAGATTTGTATGGGCGAGACGGGTTGCATTTAAGTAGGATGGGAACAGACCTGTTGGGCCAAACAATTTTACAGGTGGCTGGGCCTTTTTGGAGAAAAGGGGGGTAGGGGACCACAGCCGATAACCCAGAGGGGCACAAATGCTGGGAACATAGGAAGAACAACAAACATGCACAACACAGGGACATACCAGGGTTATAATAATGTGCCAGTGATGACAAAAAAAACAAAGATTCATTAAGTTTGGGTACTGCAACATCCAGGGTCTGCACAAGAAAGTAAGCGAAATATCAACAATGATGGACGAAGGAGACTTCGATATAATGGGTCTAAGTGAGACGTGGATACGACGGGATGAGCGGGTGATCAGATGAAGGGTTGCGTGTGGATAGGAGCTGGGCGAACTGAGGGTCAGAAACGGGGTGGGGGTGTTGACATCTACGCTAAAGAGGAATTACAGCCCTCATTGATTACAGATCTCACAGAAGCAAGGACTTAGATTCCAGTATCCAACGAAATAGTCTGGGCAAAAATCAAGTTAGGAAGCAGGAGTGTTGCCGTTGGTGTTGTATACTTAGCAGTGGAGGGAAGTAAGCCCGAGTGGAATGATTCAATATATACAACTCTTAGATCGAATATCACAGAGCTTGAAAGCAGAGGGTTCAGTATTGTCCTAATGGGGGACTTCAATGGGCACATCGGGGATAAGGAGGAGGGCATACAGGGAGGTGATAGGAAAATTAACACGAATGGGAGGAAGATGTTGGACCTATCAAAAGAGCTTGGTTTAAAGATCCTGAACAGGGATGCGAAATGTAAGGGTAAATGGACCTGGGAGAGGAACGATAAGAAAACAATAATTGATTATATACTCACTGACATTAGCGTATGGAGGGAGGTTATAGATGTAGAAATAGATGACGAGGGAAAAAATGACTTGGTAGTGATCACAACCTGATAACAGTTAAGATTATGGGCAAAAAGACGAATAGAGACAGAAATACCTTCAAGGAAGTTTGGGGATTAAAACAAGGAGCCGACTGGAAGCAGTTTCGGGAAAAACTAAAACCAAATCTTGAATGTATACCTAGGGATGCAAATGTCCAGAGTATTTCAGATGGCATAGTAAATAGCCTAACAGAGGCAGGGAAGGATTGTATAGGAAGGGTGAGGGTCCCAACGAGAGAGCTTGGATACAGGGTTAACGAGGGACTGAAAAAGGCTATAAAAGAAAGGAAGGTAAAATGCGCTGCTTACAGAAGAAGTAGGAAGCTTAAAGGGGTGGATAACAATGACACGAGACTAATGAAAGGAGAATATGAACTGGCACGGAAAAAGGTGAATGAGATAAAGAATAATAATAGGAAGGAGCGCAATTGCAGTCTTGCCAGAACAATAAAGAAAACGGGGTGGGGGGGGGGGGGGGGGGGGGGGGTCGAGCTCAAACGTATTTTGGAACTGGGTAAATAAACGGGGGAAAAGTAGTGTGCAGAGTATCAAAGTGGATGGGGAAAGTACAGAAGATAAAGGCCGTATCGCTTCAGAGTTAGTCAAGCACTGGAAAAGGTAAACGATAGGCGATGGGGCAGTGGGTCCCCACCAAAAAGAAATACACTGGTGGAGGAGAACCTATCCAATCGTGTATGTAGCGAAATAACGGCAGAAGAAGTGCGGAACGTGGTCTCGAAATTAAAAAATGGTAAAGCGGGAGGGGACTGATGAAATTCCGAACGAATTCCTTAAAAATGGAGGGGAGGCACTTATTGAAGTCCTGACAAACCTTTTCAACCTGGCTCTGCGAAAGCAAGAGGTCCCCAGAGAGTGGAGGGAAAGTAAGGTGTCGTTCATACACAAAAAGGGGGATAAGGAAGTTCTAGATAACTATAGGGGGATATCAGTTAGTAGTAACATCGGAAAAGTATTCTGTAAGGTCATATACGGTAGACTAGAGGAAGTTATTGAAGAGAAAGGTTTTTTAGGAGAAATTCAAAATGGTTTCAGGAAAGGACGAAGAGTCACTAATCACCTATTTACACTCACCCAACTGATAGAATCAACAAAGGCTGAAAAGAAAAAGATGTTTCTGGCATTTCTAGATGTGAAAAAAAGCGTACGACCGAGTGTGGAGGGAAGGTATGTGGCGAAAGCTCGAGGGCATCGGACTGGGGGGTGCCTTTGTGGGAATCATGAAAGCACTGTATACAGATGTGCAAAGCCAACTCAGTCTAGGGAGTATCACTACAAAACGAGTCCCTATGGATATAGGCCTCAAGCAGGGGTGTATCTTTTCACCGATTTTGTTTGCATTGTATGTTAAAGATTTAGGGGACGAACTAATTCAGAGTGCGGAGGGGGTAAATGTTGGAGACATAAAGATACCAGGCTTATTCTTTGCGGGCGACATGGTGTTAATGTCTAGAACTGAACAGGGGCTAGAGAAATTGCTGGAAATTGTTGGTAGATATGGGAACACTTGGCGGCTCGAACTAAATGAAAATAAAAGCAAGGTAATACCCGTTGGACGCAAGGTAGATATGACGAAGAGATGGAGAGTGGGGGAGTTCTCAATCCCCGAAGGGGAAAGCAAACAAATCACTGTAGGAGAAACGGGAGAGTATGAGTATCTAGGGGTAAGCATAAATATAACGGGAAGAGGGGTGTACAGAAATTACTCGGCCAAACTGATTCTGAAGGGGAAAAGAATTCTGAACCAGCTAAAACTTTTAAGGAAAAATAGTTTCAACAAGGTCTTTGTGGGGAAAACACTGTGGGAGAGGGTGGGTTTGCCAAGTATAACGTATGGCACGGACGTGATTCCATTAAACCAAACCGTTATTAAGAAGTTGGAAAGTACTCAGAATGATGCCGGCAGATGGATAACAGGGTCGAATAATGCTGCAGCTTTCGAAGCAGTAAGGGGGAGCTTGGGTGGATGAAAATCAAGGACAGGGTAGATTTGGGAAAACTGTGTTACTTTAACTACTTGGGAAACCTGCCTGACAACCGGTGGTGCAAATTGATGCTCGATACCATTTGGAATTCTAATATAGAAACGGGGTGGTCAAAACATGTGAGGGAACTAATGGACAATTACTCTATAGAGGTCACAAACATAGAAGTAGGAATGAAAGAAGGCAAAAGGTTTGTCAAAGAGAGAGTCATGGAAGATTGCAATCGAAACTGGCGAGCAGGGGTTAGCGTGAAAAGATCACTGCAGGGGTTACAATATAAAGAAAAGCCAGCTTTTGAGAAGTACCTAGATGGCACCTTTGGAGGGTCACTGCTGTTCAAACTGAGATCAAGATCACTGGAGCTTCGGGGAAAAATTGGGAGAGATGGGGAAAGGGGATGCCAAATGTGCCACTCTGGAGTAGTGGAGACCCTGGAACATTTTCTCTTGGAATGCCCACTGTATATACCTCATAGAATAAAATTTACTGGAAGAATAATGCAGAAGTGGGGTGAAGAAACAAAGGATAGATGGCTGAAGGGGGACACGAGGGAGAGGGTAGGAATGCTTATTGAAGAAATTGAAAAAGAGGAAGTGAGGGACACTAGTAAGCAGTTTGTATCTGAATACTGGGAGGAGAGGAGGGGAAGAGGGGGTGGGGTGCAGGGGGAATGATGGCCTTCTCTTATGAGGACCGCGACAAATCAGTGGCTGGCCAAAGAGTTATTATTAGAAAAGTTAATTATCACACTTGCTAAGATTGGACACATCTTTGGCGGCCTCTATTTGATGAAGTTGAGATGGATGGATGTGATATTGAGACTAGCTATTATCAACAGTAGTTAGTTGCAGAGACAATTTCCCCAGTGAGACCGCAATTGTGACTTTCTATCAGACATTAAAGATAGAAATAATATGGGTTAAAATCAAGGTATTACAACCATCTTTGGAATATGCTTTATATATGATACAGTGTAAACTTTCGCTTTTATTTGGCGTGTTTAAGATCAGTAGTCCACTTGCGGTCTCTTTCTTGTCCCTTCTTCTGAAAATTGAGATCGCAAATCAGAAATCGCGCAGCACATTATCAACAAAATTTTAGAAGTTAAAATTAAAATATTGGTATCAAACATCGGATAGGTATTGAATATACCACAACTCACCAGACAGAGTTTATTTGGAGCTTCTGAGATTAGTAGTTTACTTGCGGTCTCTTTATCCCCGCCTGCGAATATTGAGACCGCAAGTCTTTAGTCGCGCTATACATTAACCCTTTACCCAACGTAACGGCCAAAACCGGCCAGCGCTATTCTCAAAAATCGCCAATTAATTTTCATTATCTTTTCATTTTTTGTCTCAAAAACATAGGTTATGACCCCTCGTTGGAACGAGCTCGTCGAGCTCGTTCCAATGAGGGGTTATAACCTATGTTTTTGAGACAAAAAAAATGCAAAAAAAATTAGTTATTCAAGAATTTTTTTTGCAAGTGTCGTCTGCTTTTCATGTTAGGTAAAGGGTTAAAGGCTAAATTTTATGAGTTAAAATTAAAGTATCGATATCAAAGTTCGGATATGTATTGAATATACCCCAACTCACCAGAGAGAGTTTATAGGTTTTCTCTAAAATTAGTGGTTTACTTGCGGTCTCTTTGTCCCTGGTTAACATTAAAATATCGATATCAAAGTTCGGATATGTATTGAATATTCCCAAATTCGCCAGATAGCATTTGTCTGGTGTTTTTAGGACCAGTAGATTACTTGCGGTCTCTTTGTCCCCAGTTGCGAAAAAGTGAGAAAGCAAGACGGATATCGCGCTATACATTAAAAGTGGAATCTTTTTGGTTAACGTTAACATATCGGTACTAAACTTCGAATATATATAGTGTACACTGTATATGACCAGATGGCGCTTATGCGAAGGCTCTACCCCCTATACTTTGCTTGCGGTCTCTTGCGGTCTCATTTTCTACCTGCGGTCTCATTTTAGTACTACCCGTCGTTTTCGCCAGCCGGTGATCTTGCCATCTGGCGATTTCGCCACCAAGTGTTTTCTCCACCAGGCCATTTCGACACCCGGTGATTTCGTCACCCAGCGTTTTTGTCACCCCAAGTAATATTCCGTGCATGAACAAATTATTAAATAAATTATTATATTAAACATCCAATTAATAGGCCTAAATTAACATACTTCCACTCTTAGTGTATTAAACTCTGCTGACTTATTGTAATAACATTTCTCTCACTGCATGCGGCGTGTTCTAAAGAATTACTCACTGCTTGATTGAGTTTGTTTTGAATATACGTATTTTGTGTTTTAACAGTTTCAAGTCAGATTCTGTAAATGAGGCATGTAGTTGAACTTTTTACCATTGACATCATGTCTTCGAATAATACATGCATACACTGCGGGGATGTTATTTATTTATTTTTTATTTATTTATTTATTGGTGTTCAATGTCACATACGTATGCACAATGGCTAATCGTGACCGTGAGAGTTTTACGGGTAGTTTTACGGGTGGAGGAAGCCTGAGTACCCGGAGAGAACTACCGAGTATCGACGAGAAACTGTCAGCTCCTCAACATTCTAACTCCGTTCAAGCTTCGCTCAAGCAGGGTTACAGCGGTTGAAGACATGTGCACCATCGACGTGCAGTACGCCTTAGTACACGGCGTCATCGTGCCCCCATGTAGGCAATCGGGATAAAGTCGAGATAAAGTGCCTTGACTAAGGATACAACGCGGGTCGTCCCGGACGGGGATCGAATCCGGGACCTTTAGCATAGAAGTACAACAGTCTACCACTGAGCCACCGCGCTCCCCACTGTGGTGATGAAGTAAGACCACGCCAGCAAGCGTTACAGTGTACTGGATGTGGACAGGCACAACATAGGCAACGTATAGAGAGGCTGGTAAGAATGGAGCGGACATCGATTGGTTATACGGAGCACGCACAGAAAAAAATCAAGAATCACCACCAGTAGAGGGAAATTGGGGCTTCGAGCCCACTTAAGTCACAGTCCTACTACCACCAAGCCCGTCTCGACAAAGCTATGCACTGGACCTGGCCAAATTAGAAAGCACAAGAATACTATTCTCAGATAATGCGTCAGAACATTCAACAGCTGAGCAATCTGAAATTGAATTCAGCACTATCGTAGGAGTTCAACCACGGACGCCGGGGAAACCTCGGAATTTAACGACACATGGGAACGGAGGTCATCCATAGAAGCAGAGATCAGTAAGTAAGATAATATAATATTATAAGAGGTTGCTTTCATCAAGCTGTTTCCTGCGCGGATGTGCTAAGATTTATGGTCCAATGGGGACTTTTGCCAACAGATATTTAAAATTTAAATTAATTTAATTAGTTTAACAAAAATAACAGTAAATAAAATGTATCTTGTATCTGTTCATTATTTCACTGTACATAAAATTTGAGATTTAATCCTTTACCTAACATGAAAAACAGACGACACTTGCAAAATAAATTCTTGAATAACAATTTTTTTTCATTTTTTGTCTCAATAACATAGGTTAAGACCCCTCGTTGGAACGAGCTCGTGGAGCTCGTTCCAACGAGGGATCATAACCTACGTTTTTGGGACAAAAATTGAAAAAAACAATGAAAATTAATTGGCGATTTTGGAGAATAGCGCTGGCCGGTTTTGGCCTTTACGTTGGGTAAAGGGTTAATATTTATTTATAATATTTAATGTTTTCAAACATATAAAAAGAGAAAACAATTACAGAAAATTATGTTTACCACTGCTATGTTTTTTTTTGCTTCTGTACCTCCTCCTCTCTTCTAGTACATCAAAGGTGGCAAAATCGCGAAAACGCTCGGTGGCGAAAAGGCTCTGGTGGCGAAATCACCGTGTGGCGAAAACGCCGACATTCAATAGACTTAGTTAGGCCAACTGATTCGAAGTCGAGTGAAGCCGTTTAGAATAGCTTGTCGAGAAGTGGCATGTTTCAGGTATGGCTCCATAATGTAGTCATCTTTAAATGTTCTGTATGTTTGTAATTTGTTTTTGCTTCCGTATCATCGTCATCGTAAATGCTTGAGAAGAAATTATTTTCGTGTCTGCCCCGAAACTCTTCCAGCATGTGTCTGTTCTGATGTTTATGACTGATATTAACGTTACCGGTGTCTAGTTGAGTAAGATTCTGCATTTTCATTTCGAGGGATTTTAAGAGTTCATAGTTATTCGCACCCGTGTATGCATCGTCGAGTAAAGTTTGAGAAGTCACTGAGTTTAGTTTATGTGAGTATTTGACTTGGTGCATTGTAGCGTCAATGGTTACTGGATATCAATAATTTCACGCGTACCGCATGATCAGATGAATTTTTGCCCACTTTAAGAACCAGTTTGCAAAATCTGACGAGTACATTTCCACAGGGAGAGTTTTCTCAGCTTTATTACTCACTTCCAAAGCTCACATTTCGCCACCGTGGAGTAAAATAGGTTTAATCAATTTGTCAAATGGTTTTAAATATATTTGTAATGGGGGTGGGGGGGGGGGGGGGCATTTAGACTTTAATGTGTTAATGAGAGAAAAAAGTGCCTTTAGGGAGTTGAGGCTCAACTTACATTGAATATCATGTAATTTGCCATTAGAAGATAAGTTGAAACCCAGGTAGTTTTAGTTATTTACATACTCTAGTTTAATCGAGCCGAAATGTAAATATGGGGAGAACTGAGATTTTCTTGATCTGAAAATCATACATTTAGTTTTCTGACTGCTAATACTGTAATAATAATAACACTTTGGCCGGCCGCTGATATGTCGCAGTTATCTGACGAGAAGGCCTTGGTTACCCCTGTGCTTCCAACTACCCCCCTATTCCCACGCTTCTTCTCTCCTCCCAACATTCGGAGACGAACTGCTTGATGACATCCCTTGAGCCCATTCTTCCCAATCTCTCCGATTAGCATGTTAACCCTCTCATTTGAGTCACTCACTACCCACATGTCATTCATTCTCCCATCCCACTTCCCCACTAGACTCCAAGTGAATATTATTCTTTTAGACTGGTATTTTAGGCATTCTAGAAGAAAGTGTTCCAGGGTCTCCACCACGCCTAAATTACACATCTGGCACTCCTTTTCACTGTTTTTCCCAATTTTTCCCCAGCTCCAGGGACCGCGACCTCAGCTTGAACAACAGTGACCCCCCAAAGGTGCCATCAGTGTACTCTTCAAAGCCAGGCTTCTCTTTCTCACGCAGGTCACCCAAAGACCTCTTTGATTTGACCCCCTCTCGCCAGTTAAGGTCACCATCCCCCATTACCCTTTCTCTGACGATTTTTTTACCCTGGTTTGCCCCAACGTCTAGGTCCATACTCACCTCCGTCTGGACAACAGCTGAGCACATACAAATCATGTTTATAAATACAATAATAACTACCCAAAAACCAACAAATCAACCGACGCACACGAAAAAAGGCAACGTAAATTAACTCTTCAAAGGATACAACCAACGCACTTTAACATAACCCACAAAACTCAACCTAAATACTCCCCTTAAACAAATTACACAACATATATAAACAAAAAACTACAAAAAATATATATAAATCTAACAAAATACTTATTTTCAATCAATGAATCCGAAGCAAGCTTGTCCTTGTGAACACTATTCACTATATGTCAATCTAATTGATTAACGAGGTATAGGCCCACTCTTCCAATTTTCTTAGACAGTTTTGTATGCCTTTTTGTGAGTCCGAAAGTGATACCAAGTCATCTGCGAAAGGCAGGTGGTTCAATTGGCAATTGTTTAATAGTATCGGACTACAACTTTCATCAATTATTTTCCCAATGTCATCAATAAAGATCAGAAAGAAATGTGACAACACTGCCTGACTCCGGTTATCGATAGCTCAGGTGGCTGAGGTGGGCCAAGTCCTTTATTTGTTTTGGTTATATAATAATTCGACTGATACAGGGACGATAACGTTTGAAACGTTGTTCCGTTGATTCCTATTTGTAGTAATTTGTGGAAAAGTATAGAACGATCAACGGTGTCGAATGCCGTTCTAAAATCTACAAAAACAGCATACATTTTTTTTATTTCTTGTATTTGTGTACTGCAGTTTTCAAAACAAACATACTAAATATACTATCAATCGTTCAAAATCCTTTCCGGAATCCAAGCTGATTATCACTGATCAATTAATTTTTTCTATAAACACGTTAATTCTGTTATTGATTATTTTGTTGAATTGTTTGCGAAGAGAACTGCTGTATGAGCCACCATAACTTTATAATTGTTTGGGTCATGTCTGTCGCCTTTCTCGTAAATAGTGGAAAGTATTGATTTACTCCAAGCAAGTGGATAATTGTGCGATTTCAGCACTTGATTAAAAAGTTTAGTGATTTCGTCTAACATGTATGGGACATTTAGTTTGAGAAGTTCATTCGGGATATTATCAGGACTTGGGGATTTATTGTTTTCAGCTTCCGAGGGGCACTTATTATATCGGAAGCTGTTACTTCATCATTATTCATTGGAATGTACATACTTCTGAATTATTATGTGACTGATACTTATTTTTTATCAGAAACGGATTTACAGTATAGATTATTGAAGAAGCCGACTTTTAAATCGGGATCGATCTCGTTTTCGGTGGATTCTTTCTTTATGACACTATTTATTACTCTCCAGTAAGCTTTAGGATCTGATCACTCTAAACTGTCTAATTGCTCAACCAATGTGTCTGGAAAATAATTTGAATTTATTTTTCGTGACCATTTTATAAGCATTTTTTGCGGTGAAGTAACTAATGACCAGGCTTTTAATTTGTGGGTTTTTTATACGCCCGTTTTGAAAAAAAACGGGTCGTATTATGTTATACCGCTGTCCGTCCGTCCGTCCGTCCGTCCGTCGTTGATGGAAGGAAGCTCCCTTTCGAATTGTGTCGCTGTCCGATTTGTCATTCCAAAGTTATGGGACTTTATTCGTAAAAATATAGGCAATTTTTCACATAGCGGACAATAACTTGAAAATGCTTTGAGCAATTTTCATGATTGTTTGGTGGCAAGTATATGTTGATGGAAAGAATCTCCCTTTCTATTTGTGTCGCCGTCCGATATGCCATTCCAGAGTTATGGGACTTTATTCGTCAAAATATAAGCAAATTTTCCACATGTCGAAGAATAACTTGAAAATGCTTAGAACAATTTTCATTATTTTTTGGTTCAAGGCTGCAAGTACATGTTGATAGAAGGAATCTCCCTTTCGACTTGAGTCGCTGTCCGATTTGTCATTCCAGAGTTATGGAACTTTATTCGTCAAAATACAGGCAATTTTCCATATGTCGGACTTTGAGCAATTTTCATGAACCTGCCAAGTACACATGTTTGCTCTTATTGTGTGCTTCCCTCTTGTAATTAATAACGGGCGTATCATGCGCTCATAGCGCAGCTGTTTATTTCTCATATCCCGTGCGATATCTTTCATTGTTTGTTTGAGATGTCTGCATTCTGCGTCAAACCATTTACGTCTCTGTTTTTTTCTTCCTTTGCCATATGGGATACATTTCGACGCAGCTGAATTGATATATATCCTATAATACGGGTTATCTCTTCAGCAGCTTCTTCGGTACCTCTCTTATCAAAGGGGTAATATTTTGTTCGAAATTGTTGAAGCTGATTGGTTGTGTTTGGGCTACTGAGTGATATTAATGCCTTGTCCTTACTATCCGATGTCCACTTGAGTGTTGATTTACATATAGTATACTCATACTTTGTCGATTCTTCCGTATAGTTCTGAGCGGAATAATTCAAGTGAAGGGATAGTTGCAATGATCGGGGTGTCCGTTTGGTGACTGAACACAAAAGTAGTCTACATCAGAAAGGTATTTGTCAGATATTCTGATATAATCCACTACTCTGCCCCCATTGTATTGGAAACTAGTGAAGTTACCCATATAATCTCCCGGATTACGTCCATTAATTATTCTGCGTCGAGCTGTTTGGCCCAAAGACAAGAGATGATTACAAAAGCTATTTAATGTTGTATATAGACTTTCTCTGTCTTTAGCAGAGTCGGTCATATAATCTTCGGGGAGGGGTAGGTGCTTGTCACTATCACCTGTAACATAATCCGGCTTTCTACCACTGCGCACACTGAAATCTCTGCCTAAGACCATGGGATCTTCGGGAGCACAGGTTGACAATTCTGTCTCAAGTCGGTCAAACTCCCGCCCGAGCATGTTACTTTTCCGCCAGTAACTTGAGTTTGCGGGTGGGATACAGACTGATACAAAAATTACAGATGACGGTAGATTGAATATTTTGCCAACAAATTCTACCCTTAAAACCAAATCATCAGTTTGACTAACTTTCTTTAGAAAAGAATTATATTTTGAGCGATCGTAAAATCCAGTACCGTCTTTCTTGTTACTGACATTGTGCCGACATAAGTCTACACAAGAAAACCCAGGGATTTCAATCTTGAATTCGCCCCGATGTCACGTTTGCGTGATGGTTGCAAATTCGTACCTTGTTTACATCTGTTGGAATTCAGAGTACCGGATTTTACTGACCAACCCCTGTACATTCCACACAGTAAAAAACAATTTTGTTGAAATAAAGATTTGTTTTATTTTGGGTTGTCATTAAATGTTTAATATTATTAAGTCTAAGCGAGACTAATGCACCTTGTCCCTACATCCCGATAAATTCTGTCTTTTGATTGGTCAGAATGCCTTTGACAAAGAGCCATGGTAAAGAGTGCGCCCAGCATCCAAGGTATATTAGAGCGTGCAACATCCAGGGTATAAGCGCACGCAAAACATCGGGGGTATATGATTTCAATGAAAGCTTTTCGCTTGCGCCCGCCTCATTACTAAACTCGAATAAAAAAAATCCGAAAATAGTCACAAATATCATCAGATTTCCGACAATACAATCCTAAAAATAAAATACGAGCAAATAATTCCTCCCCTGAGTACCAATGTGTTCTATGTGCCAGTAGGCACAAAGAACACATTGGAACTCGGGGGACGATATGTCAACAAAATACTTTTACTGGTTTCCTTAACGACTCAAGGGATGTAACTCTATCTGTTGTTTTCTGCGATATTAAAACAAAATTATTATCACGAATTTGGTCCAAATGATTGTGGAGCTAAGAAATGTGTCCACAAATTTATTTCCACTATGTTTGTATTGTGTTTCAAGCGGGACAAAAACGTTATAACCGCCAACATGTATGGTATTTGGAGATTTAATATCTGGATGTCTCACTTAAACACCTCGCCTGCGGCAAGGTGTTTAAAAACCGACATCCAGGTATTAAATCTCCATATACCATACATGTTGGCGGAGATATCTTACAATAGCTGATGTGATCACCGAGAGGCGGGAGGAAGAATATACACAGAGAATACAGATAAACGTTAATTCCGAACGGCATCCCAAGATGAGCCAGGGATTCCGACCTCTAATGCGGATTGAAAAATCCGTTATCTTCACAATATCGTTCGAACATAGCACGATGTTTACATTCTGGTTCTCTGACGATAGGCTTTCGCACCCAACGGCAGTTATTCTTTTAAACATTCAGTAATAGTTAACATACCTAACACTAATTCTCATACGGGTGTTAACAATAGTTCACCACATCTAGAACGAGCGCCTTTGACGGTCAGCTTTGAGATCGGGGGGGGGGGGGGGGTCATAAAAAACTGATTGATGATATATATGCTCGTTTGAGGCGGGAAAGATGAATGTTCTCCGAGATGCCATCTATGGACCCAGTCTTCAACTGCCCCCCCCCCCCCCCCCCCACACACACACACACACACTCCACACACACTTTGGCAGGGCAAAAAGGAAAATTGACGACAAGCCACACTGATACTACCCAAATGAACACGCATTTGAGATTTTTGTATGACCATGATTGAGGTCAACTTAAATAACATTTTTCCTGTATCGTGCACACAGCGCCAAATAATACACCCTGAATGACATCTATGATGCGATTTTATAGGATTCCTGTCTTTAACTAAGCTTTAGCGAGGCAAAATGGAAAATCAGGACAAGCCTTACCAATGGTAATCGAGATGGGCAGGGATATCTTACTCCTTTGCTACACTATGTTTCTTTGAACGGCGACTCATTGTTAACCGTACAAAAATTAACAGGACACGGAATCCATTTCTAAAGATTGCAACGGTGGGTGTCTTCCAAATAGACCAATTCCCCATAGACCAACTACATAGTGTTTCTGATTAAGGGTTGATTAAGGGTAATTAGGAAAACAATTATTTATAGAAATCTGCCCAACATCTATAAAATATCGACAAGCCAGAAAATGAGCAGACTATCATCTGAAAAATGAGGTCCCAGAGGGTGAATTTGGTGATGCTACCCTGCACAGCAGGGTAGCATCACTAAATTTACCCTCTGTGAACCTCAACCTGAATCAAGGTCTCAAACATAATCAGAAAGAGGTACCTAGAGGATAAACTGGCCCACTGTGTGGGATAGCATCAGCAAATTCCCCCTCTGGGGACCTCATTCTTCAAATGACAGACTGATTATTTTCAGGCTTGAATATCAATAACATTAAATACATTTATAAATATTTATAAATATATCAAATTATTGATATAGAATTATTTTTAAAGTAGAACACACCAGTTGGTCTAAGGGGAATTGGTCTTTTGTGAATTGGCCTCGTGGGAGTTGGTCTACAGGGAATTGGTCTAGTGGGAATGAACCCAACGGTGGTGTTCAGTACAGCAGTGAAGAGAACATTGTGCGGTTGACGCACTCCCCCCTCCCCCCCTCCCCCCCTCCCCCCTCCCCCGAGAATCATATTACCTGAGGAAATAGGGATGGTGGTGGAACCCAACGAAATTACTTGAAGATACCTGAAATTCACATAATTTAACAACATAAAATAGAAAAGATTATGTTTCCCCAAAAAGGGAAAGGTTGTTGATTAGCAGATAATTTTTATTTCCACAAGTGTGCATAGAAATAGTCTGTAAGACCATTTTCATGCAAATCTTATAGAGAAACGGATTTCAGCAATTTTATCATTAATTACCCTAATTAGACAATTAGCTGAACTCACTCATCTAGAGTGATTCACCGCATCATAATATTACTCCGAGTCATGCAGTATGACTCCCAAAGACCTGAAGTACTCGTCGTTAAGAAATGTCTCATTTTGCGTTGCAGACTGTCTGCATCCCCGAAGCTGGTATTGCAAAACTCACCGACATGGTGGGGCGTGAGTTAAAATTTTCCGACTGTGTTCCCGGGTTGTTGACCGTCGGCACGAACTGGAAACCTCTCTCAATATATATATAGGCCTATACATCTTTAGAACAACAATAATCGAAACGGACCTGGAGCGTTCGTTTAGGCTCTCATTTCGAAGAATTACTTTCGTTAGTGAAAGTAATTCTTTAAAAATAAGAATAAACGAACGTTTTTCCGTATACATACTCTCAGCAGGCTTACTCGGGCTAGGAATATTGTGGATCTGCCATTTTTACGAATCAGGAATACGGTCTGTCATTATTAGTATGCTCTGGTCCAGGTCACACCACGTGTTTGTGTGGGAGAGGGAGGGGGGGGGGGGGGTTCAGATGAACATACCCGATTTTTTCATCTTCTCAAATTAGTGGCTTTCAAAGTAAATTTTCCGTCACGCCACAAAAACAAAAATTTCCCGGGCCACTTTGGGCCTTTTTGTCCATGGATTCTACAAATTCCATATATCAACCCAGACGAGGAACAAGGAATGCGATGAAAGAGATTCCCATCCAAAAACGTGTAGGGATCCGGCGCTGCAAAACTGAGAGATCCCCCATATTCTCGCCAGGAAGCCAATGAGTTCTGTGAGCCCTTAGAAGAAAAGTAGCACTGTTCAACTTACTTGACATTGTTCCAAGTACTCTGGTATACCAGGCTTTCCAGTTGTACTTCTTTTCTGTCACGACGGCTGTTCGGTGATTTCTCGGCCATGTCCTAGCACATAACGTGGGATTTTGCCCCTAGGAGGTATTAGGACAAACATTTTGTTTGTAAAAGTTTATGTCAAGATTATTGCGTAATTACGTAGTTCACTAAAAAGAAATGAACAAAACACCGCTTGTCTTGGGTGTGTAGTATGTCATGGGCCGGACGTCCCAATTCTGGGGAATCTCATCTGGGAAGTCATGTGACGTCGATGTCACGTGACCCAGTCACGTCACGTTTGGTTGTTATGGTAGCCCGCGTCAGCGGCCATGTTGTAACGTCATTATCATAGTGATCCGGGGTTCTGAGCATTGTTATGGTGCTATAAGGCACGTTCTATTAAACTGGAATACTTTACTGCCTTGGAAGTTCCCAAATCCTTGGTTAGAATTATCACAAACAACCGTATAAGTTTTACTAGTTCGGATTGTTCCGGAATCCTCTGCTCTGCTTCTATCTATGTATCCATGTTATTGCTTTTCTGTCTTCCAGGACCCATTTACTTGTTCTAGACTATACTCTAGTAGAGTAGAAGAGTCTGCCAGATGGTACAGTTTTGCTTCTTGTTACTATATTTAGCCTTTCTGGTTTATTCTGACTAGTTTTAATCCTATTCCAGGTACTCTTGTCCTTGTTACTAACAGCATGTTTCGTTTATCTGGACCATCTAATCAGTTTACTTTACAGCAGCTAACTAACCCATCCGATCATTTCATTCATCTAAATCCCGCACACTGTCACACCGTTATCTGATAGAAAGGTTCCTAAGAATAAGTTCCAGAGGCGATCGAGCAGGGTTAGGTATTACTCGAACGGCTCGAATCTTGTCGAGCAAGTAGGCCATCGAGTGGTTAGAGTCAACAGACTGTATGCGACTGTTAGTAGTAATGGAAGCCAAGTATGATGATGATATGAAATGTTACACGTAGTGGCAATAGTGTACTAAAAGTCGTAGTAGTACCACAAGTTAGTAATGATTGAGACACTCTAGCGCAGACCAGAATTGTGGTAGCCAATAGTAATGATACAACACAAGGCAGTAATGATACGAGACTGCAAGGCTGGTAGAACACCATATTAAAGGTGCACACAATGCAGGATAGATGGTGGTGACTATGAACAAATCAGCAGTAGTGACCTTGAAGCTATGAAAAGTGTGGGGTGGTTTAGAAACCAGGAGCTGAAAAGGGTTAGAGCCATAACTATCCCCAGATAGAGATCCTCAAAAGGTATCCTCAGAAGGTACATCAGCATGTCATAGGTATCCTTAAGCACCTACACGTGCCTATGTGCTGTATGTGTTGTGTGCACATTGTGCATAAATACATGACGCATTCAGTATGTGCCTGTGTGCTACATGTGATGTTGACACATTGTACACTAGCACACAAACACATCTAGGAAAGTCAGAATACTTTATAGGGAGGCCGGGAAAGTCACAACATAGACAGGACGGGCCAAGGAATGGAGATAGCAAGCTATAGAATAGACCCGGATAGGCTGAAACAGGGAATTCCAAAGGATTCCGAACTAGTAAAACTTGTCGGGTTATTTGTGAAAATTTTAACAGAGGATTTGGGGAAAATTCGAGCCGGAAATGTACTCCATTTTAATAGGATGTGCCTTGTAGCACTACATGCTACTATTATAAACCCAAAATGGGTCTTCGCCAAGTGCGTTCAAGTAATTTTAGACAGTTTGTGATTATTTGATGAAATCGTCGGATCTATTTGGGTAATTAGATATACTCTTATACAAAGGAACACACCCTCGCGAACATAGCCCGTCCTATTAGAAGGTTTTGCGTTACAGAGCAACCACCTGTAGGGCCCTGCGAATCACATATTTTCGATTCGAATCGAATCTCGAATTGAATACAGGCTTCTTGAAGTCCCGACTAATAAAATATTTCATCTACATCATCTAGGCATGCCTTTGTCAAAGGCATGCCTTGGTGATGTATTTGACATATTAACCAGTTAGGATTTTTGTTTAAAAACAAAAATGAGTGCGAGAATTCTGTACTGTCCACTACATGGGGCTAGCCGTTAGCAACAGTGAGCACATCGCCGATATTGCTTGGGGACTTTAAATTTGCTTTCAGGAGTAGAAGTGACTAGTGAAAATGGAATTAGCATGGATGGTGGCATGGGTACAGATGCTTTTTAAATCAATATTTTCAACATTGTTTATGTACAATTTCTGTCTCAGCCATACGTTTTGCGAAGCGAATAAGATGACTGATACCAAGCGAAATTCCAGTGAAAAGATCCGAAGGAAAACGAATCGGACAGCCGATTTCGAATCTGACTGAATACCAACTTGAGATTCAAAAACGAGTGGCATCTCGAAGCTACGCAGGGCCCTAACCACGTGCCACTATAGAAACCAACATAATGGCCTACAATATACAAAACGGACGTCGGGAACACGTATTACCCTAACAACACGCACTGCCATGCACACTGGCGCCACGTATCACGATGGTAACGGCGTCACAACATGGCCGCTCACGCGGGATACCATGACAAACAAACATAACGTAACTGAGTCACGTGACTATGACGTCACTTGAGACCCCCCCCCCCCCCCACGATGAAATCTCCCTGAGTTGGGACGTCCTGACATACTACAATCCACCCACTGCATCTATCGCCAGTTAACTGTGCTACACAACACTCTGATGTTATGAATGCAAATTACAAATTACCGTGGGCGCGGTGGCTCAGTAGGTAGAGGTGGAGGCTGCAAGCCGAGAGTCTTCGGTTCGAATCCCACCTGTGGCAACCGCGTTGTGTCCTTGGACAAGATACTTCACCCCCATTGCCCACGTGGGGGCACCGTGCCGTTGTGTACCCGTCTTCAACCAATGTTAACCTTGCTTGTGTGGACTTAGTATGTTGGGGAGCTGACAGTTGCTCGGCGATTCTCTCCGGGTACTCCGGCTTCCTCCATTCGTAAAACTGTCGTGGTCATGATTAGCCATTGGCAGAAATATGTGACCTAAAACACCAGTAAATAAATAAATAATGCAAATTACCAATGAAATGGAAGACAATGTAATAATAATAACACGTTGGCCGGCCGCTGATTTATCGCGGTTCTCGAATGAGAAGGCCTTGATTACCCCTGTACTCTCAACTGCCTCCTTATTCCTACGCTTCTTCTCTCCTCCCAACACTCGGAGATGAGCTGCTTCATGACATCCCTTGCCCCATTCTTCCCAGTCTCTCCGATTAGCATATTAACCCTCTCCTTTGCGTCTCCCACTAACCACATGTCCTTCACTCTCCCATCCCACTTCCCCATTATACTCCCAGTGAATCTTATTCTTTTAGGCTGGTATTTTGGGCGTTCTAAAAGAAAGTGTTGCAGGGTCTCCACCACGCCTAAATTACACATCTGACACTCCTTTTCACTGTTTTTCCCAATTTGTCCCCTCAGCTCCAGGGACCGCGACCTCAGCTTGAACAACAGTGACCCTCCCACACCCAAAGGTGCCATCAAGGTACTCTTCAAAACCAGACTTCTCTTTACCACGCGGACCACCCAAAGACCTCTGTGATTTGCCCCGCTCTCACCAATTACGGTTACCATCCTCCATGACCCTTTCTCTGACGATTTTTTTACCCTGGTTTGCCCCAACGTCTAGATCCGAGATCTCCAATGAGTAGTTCTCTATTAGTAGCCTCACTTGGACCATCCACCGTGTCTTGATATTTGAGTTGAAAATTCTCAGGAACATTACATTACACCATCGGCTGTCGGGAAGGGTTACCAAATAATTAAGATAACCGAGTTTCAGTAAGTCTATCCTGTCATTGATCCTCATCCACCCAAGCTCACCCCTGATTGCTTCTAGTGCAGCGGCATTACTCGACCCCGTTATCCATCGGCCTGCATCGTTCTGCAGGATTTCCAAGCTCTTTACAGCCGTCTAGTTTAGAGGTACCACTTGCGTACCATGTGTTATACTTGACAGACCCACCATTCCCAAATGGTTTTCCCAAAGAAAAACTTATTGAAACTGTTTCTCCCTATAAGTTTCATTTGGTTAAGGATTCGCCGACCCCTCAGAATCAATTTATTTGTATGGTTTCGGTAGATGCCTCTTCCTGTGATGTTTATATTTACCTCCAGATAATCGTAGTCACCTGTCTCTCCTGCACTAAGAAGTTTGCTGCTACCTTCTGGAATACAGACCCCCCCCCCCCCCCACACACACACTCTCAACTTTCGAGTGGGGTCCACTTTGCGGCCCACGGGTATAATTTTGCTCCTGCTTTCATTAAGTTCGAGTCTCCATTTGCTACCATATTTCCCAACAATTCCCAGCATTTTCGCTAGCCCCTCTTCGCTTTCCGACACTAGCACCATATCGTCTGCAAAAAAATATCCCTGTGATCTTCAAGTCCCCAACTGCTACCCCTCGTCGCTATGCAGGAGTTCATCTCCTAAACCTTTGACGTGCAATGCAAAAAGAATTGGCGAAAGGATACACCCCTGTTTAAGACGTATCTCCATGGGCACACGTTTGTTGTTATGTCACCCAGGCTAAATTCACTCTGCACATCTTTATATAATCCTTTCATAATTCCAACAAACTCGCCTCCCAAGCCCAGAGCCTCAAGCTTGCGCCACATACCCTCCCTTCATACTATATCGTATGCCTTTTTAACATCCAAAAAGGCCATAAACATCCTTTTTTTTGCTTTCGCGGATTCAGTCATTTGGGATAGCGTGAAAAGGTGGTCAGTGACTCTCCTTCCCTTCCTGAAGCCATTCTGGATCTCTCCCCAAAAACCCTTCTCCTCAATCACCACCTCAAATCTCACATACAGGACTTTACAGAAAACTTGTCCAATGTTGCTGCTGACAGAGATCCCTCGATAATTATCCAAAACGTCTTTTTCCCCCTTTTTGCAAATAAATGTCAGTTTGCTTTCTCTCCACTCATTTCAGTCATTTGGGACCTCTTGTTTTTCTATGGCTAAATTGAATAGGGCAGTTAGGCTTTCCAAGAGATCCTCTCCCCTTTTTTGATAAACTCTTTAGGAATTTCTACCCTTTATGGCCCTTTTCAGTTCTTCGTTCACTCTGTACCCAAGTTCCCGTGTTGGCACCCTAATCTTTCCTACACTTTCGTTCCCTGCCTCCACTAGGCTTGCAACTATGGCATCGACCATAATCTGGACACTGCCCCCCTTGTGTACGGTTGCAAGCTTTGGTTTCAATTTTTCTTCGAACTTCGCCCAGTCAGCATCTTTATTGAGTTCCCAAGTCTCCTTGAAGCGTCCTTTGCTTTTTACTAGGTTTTTGGCCCTGATCGCCACTGTAATCAAGTTGTGATCACTATCCACCTCCATTTTACCCTCATCATCCACTTCTACCCCTATCACCTCCCTCCATAAATTAATATCTGTGAGAATATAGTCGATTATTGATTTTCTGTCGTTCCTCTCCCTGGTCCATTTCCCCTTACACCTCGCGTCCCTGTTCAGAATCTTCAGACCGAGCTCATTTGTGAAGTTCAACAGCTTCCTTCCATTCCTGTTGACTTTCTTGTCCCTGCCCTCTATGCCTTCTTCCTTATCACCTATGTGTCCATTAAAATCACCCTTCAGAATTATACCGAGCCCCATATTATCTAGTTCTGTGATATTGGTCCTTAGTGTTGAGTATATCGAGTTATTCCACTCGGGTTTGCTTCCCTCCACCGCACAATATACAATCCCAAGAGCAATACTTTTGTTTCTTAGATTGATCTTTACCCATCCAATTTCTTTCGATACCTCATCCAAGGTGCTAACATCTTCCAGGTCTGTGATCAGCGATGGTTTTAAATCCTCTTTAATGTACATGCCTACTCCTTCCCCCCTTTTCTTGTCTTCCGTTCGTCCTACACCTATCCACACCCACCCCCTTACTTGGTCTACCCGTTCCTCGTGTCTTACCCATGTCTCGCTTAAGCCCATGACATCAAGGTCCTCTGCCGTGATCAATGTCGCAATTTCACTTACTTTCCGGTGGAGACCCTGGATGTTGCTATAACCCACTTTCAGGTTACCGAGATTCATTGACTTCTGCCTGCTGGTCTTATTGTTTTCTGGCGCTAGCCTTGGTAAACTTATCCTGTCTCCCTCGCTCTTGTTCACACCACCCGTGTCCACTTTTGTTATACTTGCGTCTGGCCTCCCACCCCGCTCCTCTCCAAAAAAGGCTCCGCTACCCGTACAATTTTATACCCGTTTCTCCATCCTGCTAAGATGCAGCCCGTCACGCCCGTACATGCTCGCGTTGCCCCAAAACGTGTCCCAATGGTCGATAAAGGGTGTCCCTAGGTCAACACAGTAGTCATCCAACTCCCCATTTAGCGCCAAAATCCTTGAGGTCCGTTCGTTCCCACCTCCAAGGACAGGAAGGACCCCGGATACAACTACTCTTGCATTCCTACTTAGCAGTTTGCTGACTACACCTCTATACGACTCCACAAACTTACTGACCTTCTCTCCCTGATATTATTGGCCCCCACATGGACCACCACTACCGGTTTCGATCCTGAACCTGCCACAGTACCAGCTACCCGGCCCCTCAGATCCTCCACATTCGCCCCGGAAAGCACAAGACTGTTCGATTAGAACTATCAGGACCACAAACCACATTGCCAATCCCACGTACAATGCTACTCCCCGCTACAACTTATTTTCTTCTTCTTCCCCCAGTTCCTATATCATCTGCAACTCGCCTCGTTTTGCATGTCTCTGGCCTCCCAATTCTCTTCACCGCCCTCCTTACCCCATCTGGCTTATCAACATCAGCAGCCACCTCTCCCCCCCTCTCAATGCCCCCTCACTCTCATTCCCAGAGGTATCGGAATCTAACACACTGAACCTGTTCTCTAAACACCGCCTAGCAACCTTGGCAGTCTTACGCCAACTCTGGGCGACTCTACGCAGCCCTGTCCTGACGCCACCTTCCGAATTTTCCTACCAGATCCCTCTTCCTTACCCCCCCCCCACATCAAGCATTCTTCCCCCATGTTTCCTGACTCCATGTTTCCTCCTTAAGTCCACAACGACCTTCCATCCCATCCTCCTTCCACCTCCCCATCATAGGTAACCTTCATTGGTGTGACTCCAGAAACACCAGCCCTCCCCAACGTCCCATTCAGCTGCGCAATTTCCCTCTCGAACCCAGCACACTTCTCTAACAACTGTAAAATACCCTTGCAGTTGGCACACACCCCACTACTATCCATTGGCCGACACCCCCCCCCCCCCATACCTCATATCACACTGCCTGCACGCCCGTGTGTCCTCAATCTACCCCACCTGCACCTGCACCTGCGCCACTCGACTCACCGACCCCGACCCCTTTGATATCCATACTCACATCCGTCTGGACACCCGTCGAGCACTTACCATTCATGTTTACAGATATTTATAGGATCTAATGACCGAAAATAGAAAATACTAAACACACGAAAAAAGGCAACTAAAGTAAATAAATGTAAACTCAGGAAACCTATCACCTAAACTTCCTTATTTCACCCCTATAATCCTTCCCCAACACACATACAAACTAAATATGTAATACACTTTCCTGAAATAAAACTAATAAAAAAGAAATACTTATAAACAACTCTGTGTGAACTATCTTGACTTTTCTTCGTGAGTAGTATTCAAATGTGATTACATGGATGTGTAAAATTTCCCCACGGAATCCAAGACCTTTTATACGGGAGATTGTTGGAATGACCCCTCTCGCTTCCAATGGATTTCCGAAATGCCGTGAATCCAATAAGAGCCCTATAGTTTTATACAGTAGCCCGTAGAAAGGGCGGAGAAGTGGATGTCCTTCGCGTCGATGGTATCAACAGACCGCACACTTTGTGTGAACTAAAAACAAGGTGTCTGTGTTTTCAAATATTCACAAAACATGTGTTTTACTTGAGCAGTATATATTCTGAGGACCTTTAAATCGAAGGCCCGTAGATAAAAATAGTTTCTGTCCACCGATTAGGGGCACACCCACACTGCCAGTGAGGCTCAGAGCAGACTACTGCCGAGGGGTTATGGGTGGATTTTCCACCCGACTGATATTTACTGCTTCTGAGTGAAGCAAAATAACCATCATAAAATTTTCAGCCTTTGTTCCACCTGGTAAAGTCCAGTTACCCTGATTAGCCCATAAACTGATTGGTTGCCTGTGTTTGACTGAAGTGCACATGCAGAAATGAACGAAAGAAACTTTTAACTTTCACAACACAAAATTTCGAGTGGAGAAAGAGACCGCTGTCTCATATTACAATAAGGTAACGAACGGTATTATGGCAGACCACCCTGCCAACAACGTAATGAATTTACTCTACAATGTAATAACGGACACTTCTCACAATCGAACACCGTTTATTGTTTTTATCATATTCCAAGGCGAAATTTGATCCAATAATGGTAAGGTGACTTTTTACATGAAAACTCTGGATCATTACTATGAACAGTGAGTATAACAGTATTTGTTTTGTTAATAAGCCTTTTTTCGAAACTGCCATCTTGGCTTTTAATCTATGCAAGGTCACAGGTCGCGGGGTGTAAACAAAGCGAATTCCATGCTCGTCGCGTTAAGGGCCTAAAAAGTAATGAAATTTTGTTTATTTTGAAAATTCTCATATCTGATATTCCTTCAGTTCAAATTAAATATACACAAATTGTACATCAAAATGAAGATTGAGATGTATAGAACACGAAACACATGTGTAAACAACTCATAGAGTCGACTGTAGGCACCACTGGTTCCTGGAAGTCTGATGCCGTATTCGTACCAGAACTGATAATTTAATAATATTTCACGAAAGCAACTTGTGGCCAAATGTGCTTTACATATCCAAGAACAAAGCTAGAGGATCAAAATTCTTCAAAACACGGCGACAGAGCTGCATGGAGGTAAATTCCAAAGCCTTTGCTTTTGTTTACATATGAATGTACTTTCGATTTCCGGTCGACGTCATCGGACGGAAAAAAGCATGTAAAAACAACGCCGTTTAAAATCAAATAATGAAAAAGATCGCCTTCATACAGTATACTGTTATTAGATAGAGATTGCACAGTTGCCATATTCAATGCAAGGTATCATGATACCTGTTGAAATTTCTTAGAATTACGATTTTGTTTCGATGGAAATTCGTGGTATCGAGTGATTTGCGCATGTCTGTCGAGCATGGAAACCATCTTCAATAAAAAAACAATGCAAGACAGTGTTGTCCTTTTCCAAAATGCAGTCCTTTCGCTGCACTCGAGAACATTTTGAATGCCAAGCTTTGTTATTGAGTATCTGAAGCACATTCGGCCACGAGTTGTTCTTGCGAAATATTATTTTATTATTAGTTCTGGTACGAATGCCATAGTAGACTTCCAGGAACCGGTGGTGCCTGCTGTCAACTCTATGAGTTGATTACATATGTGTTTCGTGTTCTATACATCCCAACCTTCATTTTGATGTATAATTTGTGTATATTTAATCTGAATTTAAGGAATATGAGAGGTTAGAATTTCAAAATAAATAAAATTTCATTACTCATTTTGGCCCTCAAGTTCTGTGTCAGCCAAGACAACTAGATTTGTGAAATATCAGTTTAAATTCGTAGAACCTATGTCATCATTCGAATTAACTGCAGTGTCAAGCCTATACGACTTTAAACGATGAGATACCGCAGGTTTGAAGACTTTATTTACGGAGGCGAGGACTTGTTTTGAATAGCAACAAGGGAACAATCATTGCAAGCAGTTTCACAGCTTGGGGAATCCCCAAAAGTTGTCGAAACAGTGCTGACGGCCACAAAGCCATGACACGGCGTGCATTCAAAACACCATTTAAGGGGCTATATAACTAATGAAATTTTGTTTATTTTGAAAATTCTCACTTCTGATATTCCTTAAATTCAAATAAAATATACACAAATTGCACATCAAAATGTCGACTGATATGTCTAGAACACGACACACATGTGTATTCAACTCATAGAGTCGACCGTAGGCACCACTGGCTCCTGGAAGTCTGACAGCGCATTCGTACCAGAACTGAGAATTTAATAATATTTCACGAGAACAACTTGTGGCCAAATGTGCCTCACATATCCAAGAACAAAGATAGGGTATCAAAATTCTTCAAAACACAACGACAGGGCCGCATGGAGGTAAATTCCAAAGCCTTCGCTTTTGTTTACATATGAATGTACTTTCAATTTCCGGTGGACGTCATCGGGTGGAAAAAGCATCGATTTTCAACGCCGTCTAAAATCAAATAATGAGAAAGCTCGTCTTAATACAATATACTATTATTATATAGAGACTGCACAGTTGCCATATTCAACGAAAGATATCATGATACCTGTTGAAATTTCTTAGAATTACGAGTTTGCTTTTCGATGGAAATTCGTGGTATCGAGTGATTTGCGCATGTCTGTCGAACATGGAAATCATCTTCAATAAAATATGCAGACAGTGTTGTCCTTTTCCAAACTGCAGTCCTATCGCTGCACACTTAAGTGTTTTGAATGCCTAGCTTTGTTGTTGAATATGTGAAGCACATTTGGCCACAAGTTGTTATCGTGAAATATTATTAAATTATCAGTTCTGGTACGCATACGGTAGCAGACTTCCAGGAACCAGTGGTGCCTACGGTCGACTAAATGAGTAGATTACACGTGTGTTTCGTGTTCTATACACCTCAGTCTTCATTTTGATGTTCAATTTGTATACATTTAATTTGAATTTAAGGAATATCAAAGGTGAGAATTTTCAAAATAAACAAAATTTCATTACTAAAATAGCCCCTTAAGTCGATAGGAACTCAATTCGAAATAATGAAAGTTCGCATACAATATTGCCACTGTCCTAACCAAATGGTAACCTTGGCTAAATGTTTTTTGAATTCGCACTAATGAACGTAATGGGATCCGAAGCACTTCACCTGCTCTTTTCTCCCATTGCTAACAACGTGTTTTCTTGAAATGTTTACACCTCGCAACCTGTGACCTTGCACAGATTAAAGCCAAAATGACAGTTTCAAAAAAGGCTTATTCTTGAATTATATCGTCATTACATTATGGGTCTTACGAGGCATCATTGGTTATCCTAAACGGCAAAGCACGCAATATCCAGTCCCCTTTACAACTCTATTTTTCTATTCGCTAATCAAACAAGGGGCGTGCTTTCTTAAATAGTTAAATAGTCAGCAGACCTGTTCAATGATAATTTTCAAGAAGTTTGTTGAGACACGTTATTATAAATACGAACAAATCGGGTTAACCCTTTGAACACGGGTAGTATGTTCCATGTGAGTTCAACCAAGCAATTGGACTAGTCCATATTTATTATTTGGAGATGGACCAATTAATATTTTCAATGTGCAGCCTTGGGGCTGCACGTTGAAAATATTGATTAGTCTCCCCCACCCTTTAACTTAGCAGCCAACCTACTTACTGGAAGTATTACGTATCGTGTTCCTGCAACTGAAAAGCGGCTATCGGTTTCAAAGAGTTAAACTGCAAAACAAAATATATCCTGCTTGAAGAGAATAACATTGTGTGTATAAAGTAAAAACGCAAAAGGATAATTTACTTGCAATAATTTAACCTATGCATTTTTTCAAAAGTGAGAGCAATATAGAAATCACCCGAATGTTCGTTCCGTCTCTATGTTCAAATTGTTCGAGCATTTGATCAATATTTCCTGCAGCCACGGATCCCAAAATCGGAACGAGCCGCGGGGTGGGGTGAGGGTGGGCGATGACCATGATTTGGCAGTTACACGTCGAAGAAAATGTTGCCATGAAACGTCTATGGATAACGGAATATCGCACCAAATTTTCCCCGGTTAGAATTCAAATTTTCCCCGGTTAGAAACCAAGGTCAAGAAGTTTTGAGCCGTCTGTGTAAGTTCTCGGGCCATCAGTCTAATTATGTTAGAAATTCGTCGCTATTATGGGTCATTTGTTTAACCACTTTTCGCGGAGTACGCGAGCAGACCACCGCTGATGTAATGCGATGTCCTTCAGATAGATATATTTTATTCGTCAGTATACCTAAACACAACACAATTTACATGTAATGCACATATTTACAACATACATATTTACAAAATACATGTCAAAAAGCATAAAATTCGTTTTCCGTTTCTGTGTAAAGATGTGTGTATACCGACGGTGTCCTTTTACTCACAATGATATACAAATAGTATTTCGTTCTCCAGTTATAGATATTCCCATCAGTAAGTATTTTATTCACTTAAATCATCAAAATATTAACCCTTTACCCAACGCAACGGCCAAAACCGGCTAGCGCTATTCTCAAAAATCGCCAATTAATTTTCATTATTTTTTTCAGTTTTTGTCTCAAAAACATAGGTTAGGACCGTTCAAGGGGTTAAACTCCATTACTTATATAAATATGAGGTTTGTTTTTCATTATGAAATATGTATATTTTAACGCCTGATCCTCAAACATTCATTGTCAGGTGATGGAATAAACAATGAACAACACTACTGGAAATTTTGTTTGCGGGTTATTTTTAAATTCTTTCGTTTAACTTGTGGATGTAGACTCGCGCTATGCACGTTTTTTTAATGGCGTCTCATCTCTGTACACAGAATAGCACAGGTTGCGTCACAATTGCCGATATTCGAGAAGAAATCAAAATATTGCCACCAAACGTGGATATACAGTTTTATCGGATAGAAATACATACACATGTCGAGTTTTAAGACGCTCGAACCTGTAGAGGGGAGATAGGGCACGTCACGAAAAACAGAATACCTCAAATTATAGTAAGATTATAACGGGCAGTTGTATTTTTACAGTATGATGTCATGAAACGACATGATCCAGTTCCATGTGTCTGTAAATAATACAGATCTGTAAGTTAGTTGGTATGTCTGACAGTTACTTACCGATGCCAGGTGTCTCTCTGGATACACTAGCTCCATTTACCCTCAACACTGATCGACAAGACCTAATCCTGGCAGCTAAGAGTAATGTTAAACCCCAAGTAACAAAGTCATATAACATCTCCACTGGCACAGTATCTTGTGTAGTGCTCATTTACCCTTTGGGACCCAGTGGTATCTTTTATATCACTTCAATGGCAGCAACGGGAAGAGTCCATATGATTTATTTGGAGTAGACCAATTAATATTTTCAACGTGCAGCCTTGGGCTGCGCGTTAAAAATATTGATTGGACTACACCACACCTTCACTCAAAAGTCAGCCTACTTAATGAAATTATGAAGTATCATGTTACTGGGTCGGAAAAGCGGCCTCTGGGGTTCAAAGGATTAAAGGCCCCATTTAGCAAATAATACATAAACTTAGTTAAAACGTGTTAATGCAACACTTCATATGGTGTTTCATAATTGAATCATAATATTTGATTGATAAATACAGAAATTTTATGTTTAATTTGTATAGTGCTGTATTATGTACACCAGTATACTTATTGTACAAATCGTAACACAATAGAAGATCGATAAAGCCGCTTTGGAAAAATAGCGGCGTCAAAACTGACACGCAGTTGCCATTTTCACATTCATTGACTGCAATAACTACTTTCGATTCAATTGTCTGATGTGTTTTTGTTGGTGTTTCATGTTATCGTACCGAGAGCTTTGAAGATGACATGGAGATATGGCTTATTGTTGCGAAGTTACGACTTATTGTTACTAATAACTACTACCGCTGTTGCCCCCACTACTACTTAATTACTGAGGGGCGATCGCCACGATATAGTCTTAGATGCTGACATGACCTTAAACACCAATAAAGAAATAACTAGGGAGTGGATCTAAAAACTGTGATTGCAGTGAGGCATGAGAGTCCCGCTTAAATCGTCAAAGGATCCGGGACCCCAAATCTCTACGAAAACTGGGTTGTTCTTCGAAAGTCTCAAAAGCAATTAGCATGGTACACCATGGTATTACCCCGAAACACCCGGAAAACCAGGCTATCAGCCTGATTATACCAGAGTATATTGAGACAATGCCTGTTGCTACCTGGATTCTTTATGGTGGATTATCTGGCGGCTGCATGGACACTTCCTCCCATCTGAGGTTACTAGCATTGGAAGATATTTGCTAATTAGTAAGTTAGGGAGTTTGGCAGTTGCTCGATGGTTCTCTCCGAGCATTTCGGCTTCCTTCACCCGTAAAACTATCCGATACGAGGTGACCCTGGTAGTCGAAAGTTTCGTTAAACCCCAATAAATAAAAAATAACTGGTAGAGTGTTACATTATTTTATGAGCGAAACTTTGTTCACTAATAATTGTTTTGTTACAGTTTATTGATAGTATATATAAGTACTCCCCAATCAATTTTAACAAACAAATCCACAGTGACAAGTTATTATTTACTTTTAGCTGATATAATGAAAATACATGCTAAGAATATGAGAATTTTATTGTTTTACCTATGCTGTTTAATTAAGCCCAAACATGGACTTCCAGCACACAACCAGATAATAAGTTTCACTTTGTTTTAACTAAAAGCGCTACAGGACACTCTTCTGCAAGTCTCGTCTATCAGTGAGCTGATGGTGGGTACACTATTTCATGAAATATTGTGCGTTGCAAAGAAAGGAAGAATTAACAAATAACTACAACAATAATACTGATGTGGAGGTCGAGGTATAAGGGCCTTTACCAACCAGTCTGTTTGGTCCGGATCTCTTTGTCTCGTGGTAAATCGGTCGTTTTATGTGCTAGAGGTCGTCTGTTCGAGCCTCAGCTCCCGCACTTCTCTCTCGATCTAATACATTAGTGCCGTGACCAGCCCTCAGTAACTGGTGGCATTGTGAACGCTGTGGTGAAGCATGGTGGATGTTTCGACCGCTCTGAGGTGGAAGCTGGGGTGAGATTCACCGTGGGTGAATCTCAAAAGAACGTGAGAGTAGTGCAGCGGTCGAGGTATAAGTGCCATTTACCAACCAGCCTGGTTGGTCCGGATCTCTTAGTCTCGTGGTAAATCGGTCGCTTTATGTGCTAGAGGTCGACGGTTCGAGCCTCGGCTCCCGCACTTCTCTCTCAATCTGATACACTGACAACACGTACACAAAATGGTAAGAAAATAAATAGGCTAAATAAAAACGAAACACCCCCCCCCCCCCTCCCTACCGCTAGAAACAAACACGCACATAAAAGACGAGCTAAAATGAGATTTTTTTAAATAGGGGATGTGCAAACGGTAGGTCTACGGTTTACTTGTTCTCGATTCAAGTCTTGCGTCTCTGTTTTGAGCACAGGAAACATCAAACAATTCAATCGGGAATTAGGAAACTACCATCCAACTCCTTGCATCGGCAAAATTCAGAGCGCTTACTGTAGTTTGTCTTCTCAATTCCTCGCTCATCATGAGCGGCCACCCTTGATGCCGATTTTCTGATGTGAAAAGATGATAGATTTTTCATTGAGATAAAACAATTTTCGTAACAGCCATGGACGAGTGTGAGTGCGTAATTAACGAGCGAAGGTTACGTTTAGCGATATGCAGGAATACAGGAGACTGTCAATCAATACTTCCCGGAATGGAGGATTTTTATCCATGAAGGAGGAAACAGGTATACAATAAATAGGAATTATAGTAACTCATCTAGAAAGATGGTTCTTGAATGAGAAATATCGTGTTTTGTCTCGTCAGTTTAATGAGCAGGTTTGCCTGTCAAGATCGTCTTCTCTGACCTTGAAACGATTTTCCCGATTAAAACTGTGTTTTCCTAAACCAGGTATATAGTAACGTACATTCTAGATTTTTCGGTAAAAACAGCACTGTCCCTTCGACGAGGATTTTGAACCCTTTGAATCCTGGTGGAATCTTCCATATCAGTTCAATGGAAGCCATTGGAGGAGTTCATATTTGTTATTTCGGGGTAGACGAATTAATATTTTCAACGTGCAGCCTCAGGGCTGCACGTTCAAAATATTGACTGGTCTCCACCACACTTTAACTGACCAGCCATCCTACTTAATGAAAGTATAAGAAATCATGTTCCTGGGTAGGATTCGGACTCTCGGGTCCAAAGGGTAAATATCATATTTTTCTCTAAAGATAATTTTCACAACATGTCGTCGAAGAGACAAAATGAGTACTAAAAGCCATAAAAGCATTGTCGTTTGGTTAATTGCGTGATGCGAATAGTTCTCTTGATTACATTCTTATTCGACCGATTTCCCGAACTATCCCGCACGACAGTGTCCACAACACCAATCGCCATTTGATCAGTAGTTTCAACAGAACCGAAGCGAGGAAGGTGCGGGGGTGTCCGCCTCATGGCCCTGTCCGTCTGAAATGTTGTCTGTCGGAAAAATTGTTGGTCGCCCGAACGCCAACATTCTCCCTGAAAGTCGCTAATTAGGAAAAAAAGTTGACAATGTAACGAAGCAACAATTTTTGTTATTAAAAAATACCCTCGTGTTTCATATATCTTTTGTATGCAACCGCTATATAAAAAATATATGACAGCTGAGCAGTAATGAACACGAAAACGTTCATGCATTATTATTACTTAAAAGAATTAATTTCATAAAACGAAAGTAATTCAACAAAAATATTAACAGACATCCAGCGCGAATAAATACACAGAACGACACGCATGAATGGGTTAATCGATATGGCACGAGTGCCAGCGCGGGAAGCTTAAACGAGAGGCCGCAAGTCCCAAGTTTATTCTTCCGCGAAGTTAGAAAATCGTCATGGTAATTTCTTTCTTTCACTCATCAGATTCCGACGTGAGTAATTAGAATATTTCCCCAAATAACTTTCGAAGAAACTATTCTGTTATTATCAGTAAACATAAATTAGGCATGCCAATTTCTCGTGAGTAAATCACCAACCACAACATGTCGGCGACAGTATTTCAGAACAGACCGACAATAGATTCCAAACTGCTTAACGATATTTGCAAAACATTCCAACAAAAAAATAAATAAAAAAATAATAATAAATCAAAAGAAAAAAAAGAAGAGTCAACGCTCAAATCTTATACTTAGTTTTTAATTATGGGATACGATCTGCCGTTGTGTGGAAGGATCTCGTTGAGTGCGATACTGTGAGGGCCTGACCCATATTTTGAATAGAAGACACTTCGAGTTTTTTTTAGAGAAACTATATTGGTGTTTGTTGTTTGCGAAAGCTGTTAACACTTTCAACTCCAGAGGCCATTTTTACGGGACCGGAGCATGATACTCCATAACTTAATTAAATGGATTGGCTGTTCAGTAAATGTGTGGGGAAGACCAATCAATATTTTCAACGTGCAGCCCTAAGGCTGCACGTTAAAAATATTGATTGGTCTACCCCAAATAATTAATATGGACTCTTCTAATCGCTGCCATAGAACTGGCATGGAAGATATCACTATGGTTCAAAGGGTTAAGGAGTTAACTTGAAGCTAATTCCAACACGTACTGTGTAATACCGATCATGTTTCAAATGTGACAGCTATGAATGATAATGAACCTCGATCACGAATACTGCAATGTTTCACATAATAAGATTTTACGATTTATTGACATACGCCACATTTTGCTTGTCCATTCACACACGCATTGAATTACGGGTAACGATTTACGCTCCACGGAGGACTCTTCAGTACAATACTCAATTAACCTTCATTACATATACCCACTGTAGCATATAATGTTTACATTTACTTGGGTTTTAACCGCTAAATAAGCTTTATTTAAGATCTTCTTTCCTGGATTAATAATAAAAGTCACTTTAAAAAGCAGTTGTTCGTCCTTGCACACATAGGGGCCTACATGTTGAGAGTGACCTTTGTACCACGATTACTGAGCGTATTCGACTTGACTCGGAACAATAATAATAATAATAATAATAATTGCGCTCTGAGGCTTCACACACACACAAAAAATAATGACTGTAACTCTTCAATACAAACATTGGGAAATGTGCTAGGTGCACCTGTCGTGGAATACAGCCTACGCATTAGAATGTCCAGGTAAGAAAGCACCTGACTGACGTTACGCAACAGGTTGATGTTATGACATGAATGAAATGCCTAAACACGAAACACCACAAAGAATGAATAGTAAACAAGTCGCTGAAAGTCATATTTCTCCGCAAAATATCAGCTTTATTCACTTAATTCAAGTTGAATCATGGTATTAATACAGAACACAACTCAGGTAGAGTACGGGGGACAGGAATCAACGACCCTTATTAACCCTTTACCTAACATGAAAAGCAGACGACACTTGCAAACAAAATTCTTGAATAACTGATTTTTTTTCAGTTTTTCTCAAAAACATAGGTTATGACCCCTCATTGGAACGAGCTCGTTCCAAAAAGGGGTCATAACCTATGCTTTTGTGACAAAAAACGAAAATATAATGAAAATTAATTGGTGATTTTTGAGAAAAACGATAGCCGGTTTTGGCCGTTACGTTGGGTAAAGGGTTATAGTTCTTTATGTATTTTGGGCGCGACCTTGGCGCTTGTGAAATACAGGAAAAACTTCGTCAAGGGTCGTTGATTCAAATTCGCCATACTCCACCCTCGTTATCTTCTGTCTTGATATTCTTGTGGCCACTCTGTGCTTACGTGTGGTTTATTCAGTGGTCGTCCCTCAACACATTCTCCTTAATGTTAAAAAAATAATGTCAAACACAAACAAAATCTTAATTTCTGTACTTAAATCATTAAAGATATAATTAAATATAAAATATATACACTTTTCATAACAATATTTCAACTAAAACGTAAAACTGGTAGTTGGATATACTTGGTGTTTAGCAAACTTTGAGTAGTATATGTTTAACGTGCAGCCTTGAGGCTGTACATTGAAAATATTGCTCGGTCTACTCCACACATTTACTGCGCACCTTACCACTTAATGAAATTATAAGGTATACAATATATATATATAAAGCGGTCTTTCGGCTTCAAAGGGTTAAATTATGAGTTTAATGGTTGAAAATGGGTCACATTATGTGACAAACTGTAATTCAATGAACTAAGCGTTCGCTATTATGACTCGTCTAAACAGGGAAAATGTAACTCATCTGTCCTCAGACACATCACAGCTATATTTGAAAATAAAATTTGGAGGATCGTGGAAGAAATACATTATCACTAAACACACATTGGGATGCTGATTGTTTTATTGAAATGAAATTTATCTTGTTGCATTATATGTGGTTATTCCTGATCTGATTTTAAACGGGCATGTGGTATATTTGTAGCAACGGTTTGCCAAGCCGGCTGCCCTGTCACATTAATCATAATGCACTTATTGACTTTCTTATAGAGTGATGGGTGATACACATGAATTATGGGCACATTGTGCCTTTATCGCGACGAGACTGGTTTTTGGGGACATACAGCTACGAGTCGGGCTTGCGCGACGAGTAGCTGTACCTCCTCAAACAAAGAGTCGAGTCTGTTGAGCCAACAAAGTTAGCCCCGGGGTAGATTTGGAACTTGGGTCAAGATGATGTGTAGATTCTCAATACAGAATAAGAGATTTGACGGGCCAACACGAAATTAAGAAGTTCATGGGAGCAGTGCACCATTGATACCAGGTGATGGTCTGATGAACTTGTTTGTTTGGATTGGTAGACTGACTGATTTTGTTTCACAGGTCGGAGGCTAACATGTATCGTGGTTGAAACATCCGGTCGACTGGTGCCAGTCCGTGTCTACTCAACTGTATAGGTCTAAGTATTATTATCGCACAAACTAAACGTTCAGTTAAAAAACACGACTGTTACTATGGTCACTAATGTTGACAAATAAACAACCACATACAAATGCCTTTGTTTTAATAGTGCATATGTATTGAAAGAAAAGGCATATAATTTTCATGAAAAATGCGAATTTGGTGTAATTTGGTATAGCAAGAGCCAAGTATCTATTCTCTTGAGTACACAAGATACTGATAGTCGCAAATCGAACACTTAATGATCTTTTGTGAGAGGGGAGGAGGGGTGACGTCATGTCGACAAGTGACGTGGTTTGTCATGCTATCAGGTATGAGTGACTATGTTGTGACTTCTTACCATGGTGCCGCGTGGTATTAGTGTGTATGTTGCAGCACGAGTCGACCAGTGTGTGACCTTGGCTTCTAAGGTGGCGAATCCTCCCTTCTGTATATTCCCGATACTATTTTTCATCACTGCGAATCATATTTTTCCAATCGCAGATAAGTTCTACACATATTATCGTACCTGTGTGTCCTTTCCCCGTTCTTTTCTATCTTTGGGGCCTGTCCTACTGCTGCTTCATTTGTCTGGAGTGTATTTCTGGTTGTATAGTAACGATCCATGACATGACAGCTTTGTTACAATATTTGTAGGCTTTCTAATCTGTCATGACGTTTGTTCCCAACTCTCTGATCCTACTTATTTGTGTTCTTGAATAGGATCTAAATCCCGACACCATTCTAGCTTTTTCGGATCGCGTTCGGGCTAACCGGTTCTAATCCAGTAGCTGAGTTCGAAACTTAGGTTATTCCATGGATGAAAATTGCCGCTGATGAAGATATCAAACATGTCTGTCGCAGTGCATTTTTTCATCTTAGAAATATTAGCAAAATTCGACTCTTCATTGGTACACAGACGTCACAACAGCTTGTCCACGCCGTTGTTACCAGTCGCCTCAACTACTGTAACTCTCTTCTGATTGGCTCTAAAACATCTATTCTTGAAAAGCTACAACACATCTAAAATTGTGCTGTACGAGTCATAACTAGAACTCAAAAGCACTGCCATATAACACCAGTACGCTCTGAGTTACACTGGCTACTCGTTAAGCAAAGAATTCAGTTTAAAATTGTCCTTTTGGTGTTTAAGTGCATCTCGGGATCTGCACCATTCTACCTGCCCGATCTGCTTACCATCCACAAACCACCGAGGTCTCTTAGGTCATCAGGTCAACTCAATCCGTTTCAGCCCGCATCTAAATTTACTAGTGCTGGTGATAGGTCCGTTGCGGTTGCTGGGCCAAGGCTATGAAATTTTCTTCTAATCGACATAAAAAATAGTAACTCACCTGAATCATTCAAGTCTGGTACTACCTCTTCCGTAAGGCATTTCCTTAACTGGTCTTTTAATTTTAGACATAAACTGAAATTACTTGGTGTGTGAGTGTGACTGCGTCAGTGAGGACTGCCTCGTTACTCGTCAAGTCACACTCACAAACTTGTTTTGGTAAAGTTGTAGTTTGTTTTTATTTTGTTTTAATTCAGTGCCCTTTTTCTTTTAGTTTTTAGGGTCTGTCGCTTTTATCGCCACGATATAGCCTTGGTTGCTGATGTGGCGTTGGGCAACAAGAAATGATGATAGTGATCCATGTATCAATGTATCTGTGAGAGAATGTACGTGTATCTGTGTATATGTGTGTATGCAATTGTTGTACGGCCATTGAGCACCGTGTTTGGATTCCAGACTTTAAAATTATAATTATTAATTATTATTATTATTAACCCCGTCATTCTGTCTACTTCTTGCTATAATCAGTCTACCATGTGCTATTCCTGGCTGTCTTCGAATAATATTGAATATATTTATGTCCATCCACCGAATAACTTAGTCGACTAATCAAATCACTCAAATGCGACCTGACAACCGATCAGATTACACAGTTCGCCTTAGATGAGGCCACACCTGACTTTATTAGTGTGTATTTTCTCCTGTAACCAATCTCAGTCCATATTTTCCCACGTGAGACATTACACATTTGGGGACATTCATCAGTTACCTCTGACTAGACGTCCTCCACCCTCGTCTTGGCTATTGACATTTCATCGTGTAAGTTCGCATTTAGGTGGTACAATTTCCACATAATAAAAGGGTGTAATCCATCAAGTTAGCTAGTGTAGTCCATTGCACTTTATTTCAAGTAGGGATAGGGACAGGCAACCCTACCCGTCCATTTTCGACAACGACAATAACCTTTGACAAACCTACACCTGGGAGCTTGAAAAACAACAGTAAAAGTGGATAGGAATGTTCCTCACTAAACCACCTTTACACAAATAAAGCACCTGACCTGAAACAGTGACGCAATATTTGTCTCTTTTCAGACGACTTCTATAGAGCAAGAGAAGAAGACAGAGAAAAAGTAATTAGTTGCCTATTTGACTATGTGGAATCGCTGAGTAAACAAGAATATTGTTCGGATGACTATTCCTTTCTCGGCCATATTGCTTGTACTCTGGCTAAACTTCACACGTATTTCACATCCAGTATCCAGGATGAATCGTCAGCACACATACTCAATTACATGGAACATTTAATAAAAATTATTCTTGACACTGTTTATATCACAGCAAGAACATGTGTCTGCACTCACGCCATACGAACAAGTGTATTGATATCATCGAAATTTCGTGAAGATCTTTATCATTTGACTGATGACGTCACTGCTCTGAAGTACCTCGTTCTTCAGCTATCGGAATACGGACTCAAACTTTCTCGTACATCCACAAAGTCTTGTAAGAAACTTGATGAAGAAATATTTACTTTCGGAGCTATTTACATAAAAGATATGAATTCGAATTGTAAACGAAGGGTTGAAGAAATTGTGAAGATTGTGGATGTGAATTTACTGAATGAAAGTAAATTTTTCGGAGCGACATCGTTTTCATTGGGAGCCATTTGCGCAGGTAATTCAGTAAACAGCGATAGCTTGGCATACATAAATGTGCACTCTGAAATCATTTGGGTTAAATATCAACCCAAATCAACTGGGTTTTAACCCAACCGAATTTAGAGTGTAAGCAATGAGAATATGGGGCCTGACCTGCCCTAGGGTCTGAGTATAAAGTGTTTGGGTTGTAAACATAATATCTGCATTCTGAACAGCATTCGATGCTTTCTAACAAAATGACGTTGTTGCAATTATTGACTGCACCACAATAGGATCGTGCTATTGTATACTATCAAACAGGTTTGTATTTCTGTGCAAGAAACTAGATTTGATAATCTGGTTAATGAAGCCCTTGCAATCATAAAAAACATTGTTTGTGCAGGTAACACAAGCTAAACTATATTAGACAACATTCGTACACATGTTTCTGGATCAAACAAAACTAGATAGATTCGGTAAACGGGCTGATGAAGCCTTTGTCATTTGAAAACGTTCATTTGTACAGGAATTAAAAAATAAAACCAGATGATATTCGTCTACACTTCCTTCATGTTTCGAAGACAGAACTGCATGAAAATAAATTTCAACATTAAATACAAACTTAAATGTTGTTTGTGACATTTCTGTCTAAATCTATATCCTGTTCATAAGTAAGTTTCCAACCAAATAAAAAATGGAATCTATAAAAAGCTCGATCAGATCTCAAGTCAGTTGCACCAAATGTTGAACTCAGAGTTTCGTCGTCTCAAGCATTCCCAAAACAAAATTATTTTTTTTTTGTTCGGGAGATGTGACTAATCCAAGTTACAGGATCATGTAACACACCTGTTGACCCATTCTTTCCAAAATTGACTCGGGCCTTCACAATGCAAAGCGTGGACGTTACAAAAGTGAATGACAAAATATCTTATCTTGTCGGGAGTTGTGTAATATATACAAAGAAAGAAAGACACGGAAAAATGTCACAGAAAATAACCTACAATTTTGGGAAGGAAAAAAAAGACATAAGAAAAAAGTCACGAGGTCAATATTTTATTCATCAAACGTACATGTGTCACATGAGCATCACAGTATATCTCAGTTCATTTTGTATTGAATACTCAGTTCATTTTTATTACATAATTCAATCTATATTATTGGTGGTGTATTATGGGCCAGTTCATTTTTATTACATAATTCAGACTGTATTGTTGATGGTGGTTCAGGTGGATATTCCAACCTACTCCACAGAGAAAATCTGACCTTGAAACAGATCGTTGCATAAGTTCTGTAGCCGTTGTTGTATTCGAATATAGCGTTGCTGAACTCTTCGTTGAGGTTGGGTTCTCACAGCATTTTGGACGATAACAATCTACACAGTTGCAGCCTCATGATTGAACCACTCGCTTTCTTTGCCATATAGAAGGATGACAGCGCCCCAACAAGATTGAAGAACTTATTGTTCCACCTCTTACAGAACTTTGACAAGACTGGCGAGAGATGAATATTGAATGTGCTTGTGCGGTTGGCCTGGTTGTGGATGTTCGCGATCAAGATCAGTCACTAGGCCCTCTTTGCATTTGTCACTTGACCGTTTGGTATATTTCCTACATTTTATTTTGCGCATTGCATGCTTGGTATACATAAACCCCTCAAAGCAAATTTTGGATCCACCCTTATTGCTGATAATGACTTCCATATCTATAATGTTTGGTTGGCCAAGTATATATTGTAGCTTTGTCCCTAATAATGAAGCAATTACTTTTATCTTTATTAATATTCACAAATTTGAAAAGAAGCCAACATCAGTTGTGAGAACGAAGTCATATGGTTTTTCCAGTTCCGTTTTGGAAGCCATGTCTGAACCAAAGCCTTGTGAATCCAGCATCAGTTGTGTGAAACGAAGCTATGTGATTTTTCCATTTAAGTTTTGGAATCCTTGATTGAACCAAAGCCTTGTGATATTTTTCTGTTGTGACGATGACACTGCAAATTACAGTTATGGAAACTGTTACTTTTTTCTTTTGTCTTTTTTCTGTGATTTTTTTGTCTGCGATTTTTTTTCTTGTGACTTTATTTCCTACATTCTTGCAATAGGGGCTTAGTTTTGAAAGTCATTTACAATTTGAAAGTCCATGGATATAACTTTGTATGTGACGGGTTCCTCTTACTTATTCTGACACCAGAAGTTCCTATCCTCACATCCAATCGGAGAACGATACGAACTTGTTTGACTATTCCTTTTCTAAGTTGTCCAGTGTCTTAATATGTTCTAGTCAAATGTGCGCTAACTGACGTAAACCGAGAGTGAGGCGAATTCGGCAGGACGCCGTGAGCAGCTCTTACAACGTACCGGTTTCTACCTGCCGTATTAGTTACACCGATTAATCCCTTTCCCAGTTATTCAGATATTTTATTATGTTTCAGAAAGAATTGCGCCAAATACCATAAACATAGAAGAACTCATAGAGTAAGGCAAACGTTGGGGAGCTGCTCTCTAAACGTACCCAGTTGCAACCTACTATACTGGCTATTCTGTCCGAATTCAGCAGGAACACGAGAGTGCTAACGAACTGTAATAAACAATCGTGTTCTTCCCCGATGTACTTGCCAAATTCGCCCCACTATCCGAATTCTCCCAGTTATACGGTTCTTGGCATACGCTGTGACTTGAACATAACAGATGTCCGAACAACAAAGAAGTTATATGGGAAAAGGGGTCGACCACTTCACGAGTTTAAAGATGTTCTTTCATTTTGATTAACCGTGCATTAAATTATGGCGTGTTCTTCTCATAGCTCAGCATATCACTCAATGAGAATTGAGTTGCAGACCTCTCAACCTGTCTTGAATTATCGGGTGCTTATCAATCAATGTACAGTAAGACAAAACAAGTTGATAGTTAATATAGAATTTGTGGGGCTTACATTAATTATTTATAACTACAAAATTAATTTACCATTGGATTTTATTATTCAGTTTATATCTATACTGAGAGGTATGCCCTCACTTCAAAAGGTGAAGAAGTTCCATTTTTTCCTCAAAAACACGCCCTACGACACCTCGAAGAGCTCGTTCCATTGAATTGCCATAAGCTATGTTTTGAAGGCAAAAATTGTAAAAGCAATATAATTGGAATAGAGACTCGGAAACACGCTGGTGAACGTTATTTTAGGTAAAGGGACTAAAGAGTTTAGTGACCCATAATGTAGCTTAGTTTTTTCACCTTTAACTTGTATGACAGTCTTTTTCAGATGGTTTAGATCTAAAGAATTTTGGCTTTCTTCCCTATAGGGGGACAGAAAATTGGTTGAAATTAGACTTCTTCAACAGCAGTTATTAACCCTTTGAACACCAGAGGGCGTTTACCGTCCCAGGGACATGGTACGTCATACTTTCATTAAGTAGGATGTCCGATAAGTTAAGGGTGGGGTAGACCAATCAATATTTTCAACGTGTAGCCTTAAGGCTGCACTTTGAAAATTTTGATTGATCTACCCCCAAATAATGAATATGGATGAACTGACATGGAAGATACCACCATGGTTCAAAGGTTGAAACATCCTCGTTGTAGAGTATCCACTCAAACAGTAACTTCCTAGAAGAAGCATATTCAGATTTTCAACATGGATCACCGGGTGAACCCCGAAGGTACGCTAGCTGAGTGCTTACTTGTGCTTCTCATGTTAGTTTACATAATTTGAGTGCTTACGTGGATTGGGTTTCCAATCTGCGGATGTTTTGAAATAATCAATTCACTCTCTCGATACTGTATTTGTGGGTCTGGTATGTTTTTACAAATGAACTGATGACAAACCTCAAAATTAAAGTCACTGATACAGTTGCGATAACCCAAGACGCATGTGACGCTTTCCTAAATTAAGAAGTAGGGGTACTGGGGTTCATCATCTCGGCAATCATCAACTATTTGCCGTGGTCTTCCCGAGAAAATGTTGAAATTTCTTTCTGAAGAATCGCATTCTCGTTTTTTTTTCGCATTGAATTTATTTCATTACTCTGATAGACAGATAATCAGGACGATTCACCCTCACTTCGTTTTATGATGAAATGTAGTGAGACACCAACAAAACAAACTCGCGTGCAACTTACTAGGAGTGCCACTTTGGTGTATTGTAGTTTGGAAACTGAGTAACTTAGGCTAGCAAGACGAAGGAGGGCTCGCTGTATTGAACACAGCGAGCACTCATTCGTCTCGCTACTAGCTGCACAGTGCGTTGGATATTTGTCGGGTCAAGCAATTCCAAGTCTTGTAACGTGGTGGAATGGTGTTTCCCCTCGGAAAGAATTGGGGTACAGCGTTCATCCGCGTTCTCACGGGAAAACATCACTGCAAGACCCTCTTTTCCGGTTATTACTATCTCTGAAAGTTGTTTATAAAATCAGAAACATATCGGAATTATTTTCATGAAAGAAGTGATCTACTGCAATGCAGAACGGAAACTGACTCCAATTATCATTGCCGACTAAAGCTGGAATGAAGGAAAGTATTTTTTTCTCTCTCTCTCTCTGGGCTTGAGTGTGCACAAGAGAGAACTCTACCGCACAGCAACTCATACATTCGCCAATATGTCATCTTTAATAAACCCAACAAGTTGGCCAAAAGGCTCGAAAACCACGAATCGAGGGTTAACTAACTATATTCTGTCCTTGTTGGTAATGCGTTATATCTGATTGCAACATATAAAATCATCGTGAGACTTTGCATATCAACTTGAATATGAATACAGTGACAGTGCGCTATATAACCAGTATATTCCTTTATCTTTTGGCTTTTGGGGTCAATGTCATGGGTCGTACAAGTGCTGATAATACGGGATCGACCACTGCTCTCCATGTAATTGGATTGTAGGGACGTCAACGAAAATGTTGGGCTGAATCTGGACCTCCATAAGATGCCAAGTTAATCAAGGTGACAACTCTTCCCAATCCATGACGTTTGGCGACGTGAAAGCTGTTACGCTGGGACTGTAGCCAAAACGTAACAGCTTTCACGTCATCACTTGTCACGGTGTTTCCATAGCACGACAATATGTAGCACTGTTTCATCATTCCAGTCTCGGTCTTTGTTTTTTGTCAATAATAAATAAAATATGTTGTAAATATTGAATTTGTATTGCCACGAAAATGTATTCCTTTCTCACAGAAATCAAAGCATATTGTTTAAAATGTAATCAGCTATTGCGAAATTGAAAACCTTCGAGAAGTTCTTCTTTTTTTGAGTTCAGCCTTATTTATTTATAGCAACTTCCACCCCCTCCCCCAAGATGGCGGTGGTTGATCAATGTTTCTATATTGTGAACAATGAGCAATTCAGTCGTATAGAGATTAGTGTATTGGGCTCTCCATTTATCCTATTATAGTTCATTTAGAAATTTGTATTACCTAAGCCGAAAAACACAGCGACATGGGTTGAGTTTCTGGATAAGTCTGCCTGTTTGTGTGTGCATGTGCATGCCTGTAAAAAAGTGAACAGCTTTGTCTACTGGGGGCCACCTGAACATTTCTCGCTACCCCCTGCCTAATTACACTTCTCCTAGGCCACCGACAATTCCAGACATCCATCGCTCCATTTTATTTGTAGCTCTATCCTCCGAAAGTTAGTCTTGGAGTTGTGACCATATAGCCAAGCAACTCTGTTATTTTAAAAGTAATTCGCTCCACAGATGTGGACAATAAAACGCAACTGATAGGTTAGGGCTGTTTTGTCCGGATATCTATAGAAGCATATATTTCCACTTAATTCTGTTGATTCGGTCGGAATGGTTTGGCGCGCCGAAGGCGCGCATGGACGCCTTAGGGCAAGCCCCTTTTGACCCTCTGTGACTGTTTGTGATTTGGTAGGTTCATGTCAAGGCGTGGTGAAGGAGGAAGAGGTTCGGGTACTCGGTAGTTGTCCCTGGTAGGAGTTTCAGCTGTGTTGGATTGATTTCTTTGACTGGCCCCTCAGGTGAGGACCAGTGTGAGAGGTTGGGTCCTCTCACAAAGGTACTACCTTTCCCCGAGGGTGCTGGTGTTTTGTTTTTCGGACAAGTATAGTCTGCCACTTCGGAGATGGATGAATTGCTGACTCAGTAATGCAGGCTTCTATTTGTACGCTAAGCGTGAACAGAGGCTTTCATCGCTAAAGGCCGAATCAGGTACATCCACTCGCATCAGAATTAACTCAGCGCTTAGACAGTTTGTTTCCGCGTGCCTCGTAAGTTATAAAATATAAGAAAGTTCAGATCTCAACGTTATGGGATTCAGATTTGTTAGAACTGACATTAAAAATATTTTATAGGAGGAAAATATGTCCAAAATACGAGACTTACAATGTGTAGATTTTATTCTCGCAAAAGGAAATCACCAAAATAGCTCAAACATTTTAAACTATTTTTGTGATTTCTCGTTCGAGAATAGAATCTGCAAATTTCAGAAACTTTGAAAACTCACACGTAACGAATGTTCGTCAATCGACCATCCTCCCTGCGCCCAAATTCATCAACAGTCTGTACTTTATCTCCAACTCTCATTTTAAACGTCCAATTCGACGTGAATATAACGTGCATCAAAAGCAAAATGTCCATCTCTTTAAGTATTAAGAGTAAGTAATTAATGCTGTTTTACTTATATGGCTTATCACGACATCCTCGTAACTTTTAACAATATATTTTCACCACCACTGTGCTCTAAACTGGATAGCTGTTAGAGAATAGCTTGCCTTGAGATTTTTTAGTCCGCATCTACTAAATTACTCAGCTATTAATTAAGCACGTGACTTTCATTTACCTTTTTATTTTGTAGGAAGGTTTCTGTGGGCCTTAGCGGGAAACATTTGCAAGGAAAAGCTCATTCAAGTTGGCCTTTGGTCAGTGTGCGTTGGATTTTCCGCTGTAGTACTGACGATTCCGAGAAATAGAGCACAGCGAATCATTGACGATATTGACTTCAACCAACGGGAATATTCCAGTATACGTGCAATAGTGAAACATTGGCAGGATGATCTGACTATACGTGTACCAAACGATGGGCACAAGAAACGAATTGCTTCTGACATATCGTCGAATTCAGTGATGTTAAGAACAATCGAACACAGCGATACATTAGATGTTCTATTTTCAAACAGACGAAATGGGCGGGATTGTAAAGTGTCTTACACTTCAAATGTATGGGATTGGAGTTTTCAAGTAGAGTAAATTATCAGTTGGAAGGGTTACAGCCATAATAATTCGTTGTTTCATTTTTTTATTGTGTTCCCTTTCGTATTTAGTAAATACACTTTTCATAACCAGTGGCGAAAAACTGAAAGGAAGACACAGCGTCATTGAAAGGTTATTAGTCATCACTTCTTATAGTACTGTGATATCACAAGCGTTCTCTTTTTCAATCAGATCGGTCATGATTAGCCATTGTGCATAAATATGTGACCTTAAAAACACCAATAAATTAAATAAATAAATAAATTTTCAATCAGATCGCGACCTGTACTATGTGTTACAGCCAATCTGTCAAATCAGGCATTTGGCAAAATGACTGAAACTTTCAGTCATTTTGCTTGATGCCTGTGACCACCAGGAATTTCACCAAATGCCTAAATTTCCAGTTATTTGGTCAAATTACTGAAATACCTGATCAGTCATTTGGCCAAATGCCTATTGGTATTTTTGTTGCATTTTCATGAAAATATAATAATTTCTATTTTTGTTTTAATGTTTTATCAAGTATAAGAAGTTTTGTGTTGCTTGGAAGTGGACTCAAGTTGTTGTTGAAATTTTTCTGAATTGCACAAATTTCATGCCTGTTGTGCAGTCCAGTCAGATGTATTATTTTCACGCACTGGGTGGCGTGGTTTTCCATGGACGATGACTACCTCTGGCCAAAATTCCTTCAGTGCACAGATAATTTGAGTCGTGGACTCAGATCCATCCCCATTCTGAAGAATATGAAGAGTGCCTTAGAGAAGAAATATGTCCAAAAGTTGGTATGGGACTTCTGAAGCTCTTTTTACCGTAACTGGGAGTATAACACAAATATTGTCATGTGATCTTGATAAACCATGATCCATTTGAATGAACCATGTGGCAGTGATTGTATATCAATGAGGTCAACGGGATGAAAATTCCTTAGATATTATAGGCTTGACGACAACATCTTTTGTCACAGGTGGGATGCGTTTCTGATGGCAGTCGATCCACACAGTCTTGAACAACTCCACTGAGTCTCTTGTAACATTGGCATACTTCTTTCCTAAATATTTTAGCATTCGGTCTCGACCACTATGGGCAGTGACTGTATGTGCGCGCCTTGATGGCGTCAAATGACTCTTCAACGTGTACAAGATATTCAATGGGATCATAATTTGTTTTAAGCCATCTTATTAACTTCTCAACATTGCTGCATTGGAAAATCTCATACTTAGAAAAGGAGATAGTATGCCTAATGTAATGTGGTTGATGTTTACCAACCTATCTGTTTCAGTTCATCTCTTAACCCTTTACCCAACGCAGACGATATCAAAATTTATTATTTTAAATATAATGTTTTGACATTTTAAAAAAAAAGTTTCCACAAAACCATATCATGTGACCCCTCATTGGAACGAGCTCAATGAGCTCGTTCCAATGAGGGGTCACATGATATGGTTTTGTTGAAATATTTTGAAAAAGTTAATTTTTCCAACTGCTCAATTTGCATATTACGCGGGCGGATGCGGGCGATTTGTTAGGTAAAGAGGTATGGAAAAATACTCTGACTTTAGAATAAGAACCTTTTTCAGAGTATCATATTATTTATATTTCTGTAAATAATTTGACAACTTGCCTAGAATTATAATTCTTCAGGCAAATTGTCAAATTGAATGCACATAAAATCAGTCATTTGACCAAATGACTGGAACGTTTAGGAATCTGGTCAAATGCCTGATGGTCACAGGCATGTGGCAAAATGACTGAAAGTTTCAATCATTTGGCCTAATGCCCGATTTGACTGGTTGATTGTACCATATAAGATACTACCAAAAACAATCTAATATCGCATCTGAGATTACTCAATGTTCTCACGTGTCTACTTCGACAGGTGATATTCTTCAGTGTTGTGGAATGGAACAGAGAATTTCGACCGGATCGCGGCCCACTCGCGATCGTGCCGAATTTCTCTGTCTGCTTTGTTATCGCTGCAATGTGCGTTTCATTGTTTTATTTTTAAAAGTCCAGTATAAATGAAATATATCGCCCTTTGAGTGCATCGATGCACCATCTTCAGTCATGAAGCTATGCAGATGGCGCCTTAATTATTGCGACTCAAGGAACGATGTAAGGAATCCGAATTATTGATAACACACGCTATACACATATAAGCTTTATATATAGATAAAGGTCAAGTGGGTATATCACAGGATGCGAGTGTGTACGTGGGCGAGGTAGTGTATGACTTTGTGTGTGTGAGTGTTCGTGAGATGCGTTTGTTGGGTTTTGGTTCTGTATGTGTGGCCATAAAGTCATGTTGTCCTATTATGTTATTGTGTAAATAATACCTGTGGACAGATATTTTTATAGTATTCCAAAAAAACTCTATTTTGTCTTTTGTAAATAATTGTTACTTTTTAAACGATAATTCCCAACTATCAACACTAGACCGATTTGAAGTGCTTTCCCTGGATTAAAAAAATATACTGACACCTAGACCATTTAACTGCATTGGCGACTATTGAGGGAGAGGAGCTAAACAATTCATTACATACTCCGTAATTCTTGTTTCAAAGTTGTTAACCATGTTCTAAATCCATTAATCAATTGTCTAATAAAGCCAACGCCGTTAACGCCTGACAATAAGAGTGGTGGTGCATTAGTCCAAACTTGGACCCGAACGACGTAAAATCTTTTGGTATGGTACGCCCTGTGGTACTGCCACATGCATTACCAAAAATTATATTACGACCTTTGGGTCCACGTTTGGATCAGTGGTGCATGTACTGCTTCCCGAAGCAAAAAAAGCAGGCTAAGAACTTAGACATTCGAAATTGTTGTTTGCTGCTTTATTTTGGAATGCACAAATCTATTTCTACTCTAAATGTTTTACAAGTCAGGAAATGCAAAACGAATGGAAATGGAATTGTGTGGTTAACATCTATACAGTGTTCTTCAAATTGATCGTCATATTATGTTTCAGAACGTCCTGTTTGCGAGGTAGTCAGGCTCTAATAAACTAAATCGGATTACGAAATACGATTTTTAAGGCTACCATTAGTGGTTAATAGTTATGCGTACTTTTTGCTGAAATAGTATATATACCCCACCTAGAGCCAATGCTATAAAACTTCAACAATTGTATTTTCTAGAATTGTATTTTTTTCTACCTATCAATATAACTGACTAAAAGGAATCGGTAGCATTTTAAAAGACATGACAATTTGCCAACTGGCAAATTGCCACATCTTGGAAAATGCCAATGGCTCATTTCTGCCCATTTGAACTCATGACTAGAAAATACAATTCTAGAAAATCCAATTGTAAAAGTTTTAAAGTATTGGCCCCTGGGCGGACCAGTAATATTTACATTCTCGATATTTTAAAAAATTAGGAGAACCGAAGGCCAAACATTTCGTTGAAGAGCTGAACCAGTGATTTTCCTCTCTTGCATCTGGTGACAAATAGGTCTTGAATGTACCCTCTGTTTCCATGGCGACATTATGTTAGAGATACCAATATTCATTTCTTCTTGGCGTTGCGGTAACCGGTTCTCGTCAGATCACCGAAGTTAAGCAACGTCGAGCCCGGTTACTCCTTGGATGGGAGACCATCTGAGCGATCGATTCGGATTCTTAACCTTGATTGTCCGCATGGGGGCACGATGACGCCTTGTACTAAGGCGTACTGCACGTCGATGGTGCGCATGTCTTCAACCAGTCTAACCCTGCCTGTGCTGGAGTGCGGAACGACGATGTTTGGGAGCTAGCAGCTGCTCGTTGTTGCTCGATGGTTCTCTCCGGGTACTCCGGCTTCCTCCACTCGTAAAACTGTCACTGACGCGATATGACCTTGGCTGTTAAAGTGTCGTTAAACCTTAATAAATAAATAAATAAATAAATAAATAAATAAATAAATAAATAAATAAATAATTCTCCTGCTCCCAAACTATAATACGCACAATTTACTGTAGTAGTAGTATAACTATACCACAGCATTATAATTCTTACTCCAAGTCAGCTTTGGTCGAGAAATAGTTCGGAGTCCGTTACCATGTAGAATTTCGTTATACGATTTTTCTATACTACTCAATGTTTGATAAACACCAACTATTTGACACATCATTGTGAAATTTGCTTGTGACATATTTACGATATTTTTGGTGGATATGATTGAGGAATGTATTGAGATGGTCCCCAGTGTTTACATTAGCTCTCTTGACAGGCAGGCTTTTCATGACAGCCATGAAAAGCATTTACCCCTTGATTTTCATGAAGTTTTCGTGTACTGTCTACATGTACATGACATGTGAAGGGTATTCAGACTTCATTTCAACACAAACCCTTGTGATTTAATGATTGAATATGGCAAATGCAAATGTAAGAAAACATTTGTCTGAAGCAGAAATGTGGCGGGCTGTAGGGATGGTGGAGCAAGGGGCTATCCATCGTTAGGTTGGTGAAGCCCTTGATGTGCACCATACGGTGATCACCTGAGCCAAGGTAAGATTTTAGCAGTATGGCACACCAGTAAGACGGCATGGCGGTGGCAGAGACAGGGCAACATCTGCAGCTGAAGACCGATTTTTGATCATTCAGGCCTGTAGGAACCGCTTTGCCACAGGAACCCAGCTTCGCAGTGACCTTCAGAATGCATCCGGGGTAATTGTATCGACGCAGACTATCCGGGCAAGGTTGCACGAAGGTGGTCTCCGATCGAGAAAACCATGTATTGCCATTCCGCTGTCGCAGAACCACCGCCAGGCACGATATGAATAGGCCATGGACCACGTTGTATGGACCAGAGAAGATTGGCGACCTGTCCTTTTTACAGATGAGTCCACAAAACCATATCATGAGACAACTCAGGCGTTCTATGGTATGGAGAAGACCAGGGGAGCGATTCCATGCAGCCAACATTGCTGAGCATGACCGCTATGGTGGCGGGTCAAATGTGGTCTCTGGCGGCATTAGCTGGGATGGACGTACAGAGCTCTGTGTCCTTCAACGTGGTACATTGACTGCACAACGGTATATTGATGGGATCCTGGATGTCCACCTCAGATTGTATGCGAGTGCAGTGGGTGACAGATTCATCATTCTGCTGAACGATAATGCCCGTTCTCATGTTGCCCATGCTGTCGGGGAGAGTACCGACAGATGGGGGGGGGGGGGGGGGGTATTGAGCCTATGGACTGGCCAGCAAGATCCCCTGACCTCAATCCAACCGAACATGTCTGGAATGAGTTGCAGCTTGCAATTTCAGCCCGTCCAGTCCAGCCAAGAAGTGTTCAGGAGCTTGGTGCCACGATGGCCCAAGAATGGAACAACATCCCACAAAGGACCACCAGGAACCTGAATGGGAGCATGAGAAGGCGTTGTCAAGCTGTAATTAACAGTAATGGGTCCCATACTCCATAATGAAGCCGTACCAGTTCGCTCCGTCAACTTTTTGGCATATTGAAAAATTTCCTCTTTTACCAAAAATATCCATTTTCCATGGTTATCGTATTCAAAAGCTAAAAAATAATGTCAAACACAAATAAAAATCTTAATTTCTGTACTTAAATAATTAAAGATATAATTAAATAAAAAGTATATACACTTTTTATAACAATATTTCAACTAAAACGTAAAACAGGAAGTTGGGTGTACTTGGTGCTTAACAAACTTTGAGTATATTTCTAATCATTTACATTATTTGGTTTTTCCACCAGTAAGGAAATATTCAACTCATCCTTTTGGTAGAGCGTTTCCTCGGATTGTACATTCACTTGCTCTGTGTTCGTTGCGGACTTCCTATACCTATCTCACTATCTCAGGTTCTGGTCCTGATTTTTATTTTAAACCACACTCCGTGCTGAATACAAGCATCTTGTTACATTAAAAAGAGCGGCGACATCACAGCAAAGCAGAGTCTCGGTATATTAAAGGGGACAAAATGATAGTTTGTCCTTCATTTTATAAACAAGGGATATGTTAGAATGAGAAGAATGAGAAACAATGCCGTGTACAGTCTGTAAAACACGCTACGCTTCATAGACGTGTTTATGATTATTATCTGACAGCATCGATTATTATTTTGTACGAGCGCCCGCGCGCTTTATTTGCGTCAATCCTGAACACAGTTAAAACGGTATTCAATTCTCAGGATGTTTCAATTGACTCTGAAAAAAAAAATGGAACCGTATATATTGGATCCACTAATATACGGAATTCGTTATTACTTCTCGTTTTCATTTTTACTATTATGTTTCTTTTACATTAACTGTTTTATGTCATACAAGCATAATAAGATGGCATACACCTTTCTGAATTTATGGCGTACTTTAGTATTTTGCAACCATATCTGCAAAACATTCCATCCAGAAATCCCATCGGCATTTTTAGAAGAAAACGAGGTATCACTTGGGTTGGTTTCTTTTGCCAAGTCATGGTACTCTCGTAAAAAATGCAGGATTCAAAAGAGGTACAGATAAAAACAATCGATTTGAGGCAATAACTCTGCCGTTTGCCAAAAAATCAATTTGGCGTGTTCTCCCACATAACCTCCGTTGTCCCGGTTGACAGTATATACTTTACAGGTTTGTTTTCAATATTGAACACATGATTTCAATTTCCAACCCATATTCACTTTTATATCTCTTAAATAACGTGTATGAGGAATGTTAGTCAAATTCCAGGATGAGACTTGAAACACTACAGATTAATTAAAAAGCAAATATAACCGCGGAGGAATTTTGACTATGAAAATCCAATTTTCATAATTAGGAAACGTTTTCCTTGATTATGTCATTGAATCGTTGCTGTTAATAGATTGATAAAAACTCCACTGGAAAAAGTTTTTGACTCCGTTACAAATATTATCGGCCGAGTTCGAGTTCGAATAGAGCTTTTAACTGGGATTCACCGTGTTCATTGTTATCAGTATTAATTTGTGTTGTCGTGTTATGCCATCTCCAAACTTTGAACAAAAATTCCGGTGGCCAAGGCAACGAATACGATGACTTAAGATTTCAAATTACGTATTTCCGCATCAGAAGTACTTTTTAAAACCACTTTGTTATGATACATCCACTCTTCATTATATAAGATGAGATGTCTGCATGAATATTTTCCCGAGACGATTCGTCCAAAAACTGATCTTTTTTGGGTGGGGCGGTGGGGGAGGGTGTTTATGTGCTGGAGGAGTTCACTTTCAAGTATTTTCGAATAAAGATATTAACCCCCATAGTTTGGAACCCTGTTCAATAAACTTGAAATTATTCAAAAATAATTTCTTGTGAACCACCAGTCAGATTGCTTTGAGATGTGGTATTCATCTTCTTTTAGTGAAATAGATTCAAGTTTGTTCACAGAATGTTTCTTGTTTATGTTCTAATATGAAGAGATTGCACGAGAGATGCACAAAATAAGAGTGTTTCGTGGACATTTTCTTGCGCGCTTATGCTTGCACAAACGTTTTCTTGTATGGTTGGGGCTGTCTCGGCATTCCGTTCTAGCACATGTAGAGTGGTAAAATTGCTGTATCTCGAGCGGGATGGGGCACTCTTTGAACCATATCCTTATGTAACGTAAAATTCGCGAAGAGCGAAGCCACGGAGTAAAGCTTTCGCGAAAGAATAAGTGGTGACATGGAACCAAGGAGAGCCTGGAGAGGTGCTTGTATAAGTTGAAGATCCTGTTAAGAATCCATACAATTATTAATTAGTCCAAAGCAAGTTGACTATTTGGTGCATTCCTTTTTAGAATGTTGGAACTAGCACTGAAAACGTTGTCGATACAGGTGTAGTTGTGGTATGCATGTGTGTGTGTTGGGAGAGTGTATGGGATGTACCAACTGAATGTATCACAATAGCGGAAAAGAAAACCGCTGAAATCGGCCTAATTTTCAAGCAAACGTCTTTTCAGTAAAGTGTAATTCTTCATGCGTACTTTAATATTGTCTGGGAAGGGTGTTGATTACACCAAATCTTCGCGGGAAAGAGAGGGTTGCGTACATGTCACAGGCCTTACAATTCATACGAAAATCAGAATCGATTCTTGCAAATGATTCTCACAAAGAAAACAATGAGACTAAAACTTTGATTTTCACAAAATATTCATTTGATTCTCGTCATAGATTCTAAAACTGTTCTTGAAGGTCTGGATAATTCTACTTATTTTTTGGAAAATGATCTTGCTGCAGGAGTTCATGAGAATCAGAACTGATTCTCCAAGGCACCCGCCGCCTGCAGATAATGAGATATACATGTTGGATTAAATTATTGCTAAGCCTCCCAACAAACCATGATGGTCTCCCATTTCGTCGTTGACAGTATTGACTGAATGATACCTTCCAGGGCGCCAGTGTTGAAAGGGTTAACAGTGAAGGTAATAACGCCTTGATCTGATTACGGATGGACGAAATTTGTGTATCAGGAGAGAACAGCTGAACATGACTAGAAAGTGCCTGACGTGTAACATTCCGACGGGGTACAAGTAGGATAGCACTGGTTGCACTGATTATAAGCGGTTGTACCAGTATCATTTGTGCGTCATACACCTTCGGGCAATGAGCTATCGCGCAAAGGGAGAGATTCCTCTAGAAACTGAACATTGTTTAATATATGTGCCACCTGCTGCTATGGTTGTAAAGATAGAAGTAGTGGAGTTTCACATTCAATGCAAAATTATTCAGAAAGCAGCACAGCTATATAAGTATGTGAAGGGAAAAATATCGATTTTCAGTAAACGAAAAATAATTTATTGGATACATATGTTACAGACTGGCATAAAGAGTATACAGTATAATGTAACTGATAGAGTGCAAAATTAACCTTGGGAGTTAGGATAATTTTAAATTGATTTGTATTGTTACAATTTGGCCTATAAGCACTCTCCAGTAAATTGTAACAAATCATATCTATATGAACAGAGTATTTATGCTGTTTGAAAATATGAAGCTCATCCACAAAATACAAACCGTTTTCATCCTGGTACTAATACTGCTCATCCTAGTACTAATTCTGCTCACCCTGGTACTAATTCTGCTCATCCTGTACTAATTGTGCTCAATTAGGCCCAAATGCGGCCTTCTAGCACTTAACCACTTTAACCCCTTGAACCCGAGAGTCCGTTTTTCCTGTCCATTAAGTGGTATGAGTTCTAAGTGAGTGCATGGGGGAGACCAACCAACATTTTCAATGCCCCAGCCTTGGGTCTGCACGTCGGAAATATCAATGGGTCTTCGTCCAATTAATATGGACTTTTCCAATTGCTGCCGTTGAACTGACGTCGAAGATATCGCCAGAGTTCAAGAGGTTAAGAGAATATAAATAAGTCAGATTTGATTAAACTTTAGCGATAAAAGGTCATATGATCGTGTTTTTTTATTCTCAGAAACAGCTTGTATATCCCCCGCCCACATACATCCCATAAAAAGAGAAGAAAAATGAAGTCAGAGAAAAAAGAAAAGAAGGGGCATTTTGAAGATCGGTGTCAGTTAACATCATTTATTACACGCCTGTTCTACGTAATTCTCATCTACAGCAACATTAAACCATGCGGAATATGAAAATCTGTTCCGCACATATGTTCGGAACGGAAATCGTTGAAGGACTATTTTTAAATAAAAGCGAAATTCCACTGGAATTGTCTACAAATCGTGCAAAGCAATTACAATTCGAATCGCTAGCGATATGTGAAAATCGTCCCCTGATTTCCAACGTGTCCTATGTGCCACCTGGACACATAGAACACACTGGAACTCAGGGGAAGAAATAGTAACACGGGTTCCCCTCGCAAATTTGGTTCGCGATAAAATGTGCTCTTCTTGTTGATAGTTGTCAAATGAATTGCTGAGTGTCCTTCTAATAATTGTTTTTATAGACGCGAAGGCGTGTAATAAACACAGGACGACACGTGTGTGAATGGGTTAATCGATATGGCACTTGTTCCATTGCGGAAGGATAAAACTCGAGGCCTGAGTCCTCTCGTTTTATCCTTCCGCGCTGGCACCATGCCATATCGATTAACCCATTCACACGCATGTGTCGTTCTGAGTATTTATTAAATCTTGAACGTAATAAGATTATATATCGAGTGCCAAGCTATCAGCTGACCAATCTAATTCTGTTAGAAATTCGACACTGTTATTGGCTATTTGTTTACCCACTTTTTGTATAGTTTTTGCGCAGACTACAATTGATTTTGATGTGACGTCCTTCACTCACAAAGATACACAGATATCCCTTCATGTTCCAGTTATAGATATTCCAGTCAATAAGTTTTTAATTCACCTTGAAATCATCAAGGTATTAACACAATTGGTTGATCTACACAGTGTAATCATAAAACTACAGCTGTGATGAACCTTCATTCATAATTATTTAGTATAGTTTAACAGGTGCTGGTAAAGTCGATAAAGATTCTGTTAACCCTTTACCCAACGAATCGCCCGCATCCGCCCGCGTTATATGCAAATTCAGAAGCTGAAATAATTTTATTTTTCGAAAAATTTCAACAAAACCATATCATGTGACCCCTCTTTGGAACGAGCTCGTCGAGCTCGTTCCAGGTTCGCGAATTAATACGGAGCAAGGAGAATATTCAGGCGCAGGACAGAGCCAGGCTATTGGGAGGGATGGGACTGAGACGAGAGATGACCAAGTTGTTCAGACCCGTCACCGAGGTTCAGGAACAAGAGAGGAAAGAGATCATCGAGGAACTGAGACCCATAAAAGAAGGTTCTCAGAGGATGAATGCTTCGATCCCCGGTAGTTTTACGCCGAGAAGTTTGTCCAAATTCACCCCGGAGAGAATCGAGACTGATCCAAGTACCGTCAATAGTAGTGACACTTCGAGCAGTGTCAGATTGGACGATGATAATAGTGATGAAAGAGATTCGATGTACGGATTTCGTCTGGAAGGCAAAAAATGTTTTGTGGGTGACATGGAAGTATTGCGGGAAGACGATCAATTGATCGTCGGTCCAAAGAGGTACGTAATGACCAATTGACTGTATGAACTGCTCGCTTACAAGACACCTGAGGATTAAACCAATGAGGATTACAAAAATTATGGAGACATTCTGGTTCAGACCCACGCCATGAAGAGGAACAATGATCCCAGAGAGACGAGACCGAAGGATAGGAGAACTAACAAGTGGAAGAACGTGGTGGAACCCATATGGAAGGATACTGACCGATTCGTGAGATCAATGACTGGAAAGGGAACGACCGACACGATATTTCTTCCACATGATCCCCGTGACTTGTCTGAGAGATTGAGACTGTTGATGGCCAGTAGAGAGGCTGGTAACACCAGAGTGGATAACGAGATAGTGAGCGTGTGCGACGAATTGTTGAGGCAGAAGGTCTTGACTCAGAAAGATTATCAAAAGTTGATGGATTGTTTGAAATAATAAAATAGTAAGAGAAGAGAAAAAAAATAAATATTAAGTGAATAAAAAAAATATATATATTCAAAAAATTAATTAAAAAAAAACCCCCAAAAAAACGAATTCTTAAAAAAAAAATGTTAGTGATAAATAACAGGGGATATGCTAGATCTTACATCTACGGTGGATCGGGCATCGTGGATTCAATGATGCGATTTTTAACTCGTAAATTCACCGGAGATGCCACGAAACAGATTGCATCGAGTGATCTCAAAATCGGAAAGAAAACGGCGCTCGATGCGGGTAAGAAAGCTGTAGCGAGCAGTAGAATAGCTTCAGAAGCTGGCAAGAGAGGTGCAAATGCGTTGGTTAATAAATTGATAACTCCACCACAATCACCTGCCAAACAATCAAGAATCGAATCAAGATGTTGTGGAGAGTTCTATGACATCGTACCAATACAAGACTTAACTAAAATGATGAAAGGATCGGGATTGAAAGTGATTTATAAATAAAAAAAAACTTTTATAAAAAATAAAAATAGAAATTGAAAATAACAAAAAAAAAAACAGAATTCAAAACATAGTAAAAAAAAAAAGAAGAAAACTGGAGAAAAAAATGGATATCAAAGACATGTCTTGGAATGACGCGATGACCAAGAGGTCGAATGACGAATTCTTTCCCAAGAGCATAAGAGGTCTGATAGTGGGAAAATTGAATTGTGGAAAGACCAATCTCTTGATGAATCTATTGTTGCTACCCGTCTGGTTGGATTATGACAGATTATTCGTTTTTGGCAAGAGTCTCTTTCAACCAGAATACAGATTGCTTCGCGAGTGCATGATGCATAAATTACCCAGGGACGCCATGTCGAGAATCTTCGACAATTGAGACAAATTCGAAGGACACGAGACTTCGAATATATTGGAAGGGGCGGCGAGAGAATTGACTAGGAGAAACGTCGAGTGTTCAAATGTGGAATGTCTGTTTTACGAGAATTCCAACAACTTTCCTGATCCCAGACAGTTGAAGTCGGAGAACAAGAATCTCATGATCTTCGATGATCTGCTGTTGGAGAGACAGAATCGATGCGAATCGTATTACATTCGAGAATGTCACAGCAACATGGATTGTTTCTATCTGTCTCAGAATTATTTTTGACTGCCCAGACAGACGATAAGGGAGAATGCTAATTTTCTTTGTCTCTTTTGTCAGGATCTCAAGAATCTCAATCACATCTATGGAGATCAGGTGGTCAATGACATGAGCAGGGAAGAATTTAGGAGATTCTGTAAGAAGGTGTGGGATAAAGGACTTCACAGTTTCGTGGTGATCGATTTGACTAGTGAATTTAACAACAGAAAATATCGAAGCGGATTCGATGTTTGTTTTTATATTTCCAATAATAATAGAGCAGAAAATTAAAAAAAAAAAATATTGATAAAATATAAAAAATGTATAATTAATAAATAATAATAATAATAAAAAAATGTCAGAACATCACCTATTAGAACAGATAGTTGAGAGTACGGCTGCGAAACAGTCCTTTCAAATCGTAGTGAGTCATGACATGACTCGATTCACGACGAAATTAGAACCTTCCATCAAATTGAAGAAGGAAAAGAGATACGAGATGTCGTTGGTTAATCTCGAGACTTACTATTTGTGTCCTAATGTCACCGAAAAGAATAACGTTTTCAAGTATTCCAATGGTGTGGATTGGTTCGAGATTCGAATTCCCAAAGGGAGTTCTGACATAGACGATCTGAATCATCACATCCAGACGAGACTGAAGACCGACAGTCTCGGAAGCAATATGATAAGACTCGCTCCCAAACCGAGTCCTCTACAGATGATATTAGACTTGGGAGATAATTTTCGAGTGGACTTTAGTGCAGAAGATTCAATCTGCGAGATGTTGGGATTTGATCAAAAGATGTATCGAGGTCACACAGCATCCAAAAGTATGATTGACATTCTCGTGGTCAATAGCATTTTAGTGAATGTTAATGTGATCTTGGGAAGTTATGTCAATGGTAGTGCTCAGAGTATGATCTACTCATTCTTTCCAGACATTTTGCTGGGTTATAAGATCGTGGAGCGACTTCGAAATCTTGTCTATTTACCAGTGATCCTAGACACGTTGTATAACATCGAAACCACATTGATGGATCAGAAAAGTGATCTGTTAGATCTTCGCAGAGAGAAAGTGACTATACGATTTAAAATATATATATATATATATAAAAAATATAAAAAACAAATATGACTCAATACATCATTAAAAACGTGAACATATCTGAAAGACAGAAAGCTAACCTTTGCAGAGAGTTGAGCCATTGAGGCGAAGCTGCTAGATTTAAATTCAGTTACGAAGATCTGGTGAGTGGCGGTAGCGATCGGATTGCCTGGACTAAAACTCAAATCAAAAAGATGGAGAAAGTAATTCGTAATCGAATGGGAATGATGGTGAGACTGAGTCCCGCTCAATTGAAACACAATCTGAGAATGAAAGGCAGTTTTTTACCACTATTGGAGGGACTCGCCACAAAAGCATTACCCATTCTCACGAAGATGGTGTTGTCAGCTATGGGCGTGGGACCTCTCTCAGGACTCACTAGTTCAGGAGTTGACAAATTAATGGTAGAGGATTGTTTTTGAAGAAGAGGGGAAATGGACTGTTTTTGAAGAAGGGAGGTCGAAGGTAAAGGATTGTATCTAAGACCCACGAGAAAAGGCAGTGGTAACAATGCTCTCCATGGAGACAGTTTCTATCTGAAGATCATAGAGAATGTGGAACTGATCAGTGAAGATTTGTTGTTCTGGCAGAATTCGCTGTTTAAGAATATACCCATAAAAAATAACAATTAAAAAAAATAACAAATATCTTATAAAAAAAAAAAAAATTTTGTTTATTTTTTTTTAATTTTTTTTTTATATATTTAAATAAGAAAAAAAAATGAAACAAAAGGAGAGAAAAAAAACCTATCTTTTGAAAGACGTGTTAACAAAAACGTTTTTGTTAACAAAACAACATTTGTTTTACGAAAAGCTTTTTGCTTTTTCTCAACATTTACATGAGTATGCATTAGAAAGAATTCAATTGGAACAAATCGTATACGACATGTGTTTAAACTGATGCGTAACATTATTTTTGTTAAGATTGTTACTCATATCCCTAAATCGAAGCTATTTTGAAAATATCGAAACTATGAAGTGTTCGAATGAAACAAATGTGTCTTACCAAGATTATCACATGATTATAGATGTCCTAGATTGTTTAAAATACAAACTGGAACTTGCAGAATGTTACAATTACAGGGAAATTTATTACATGTTTATATGCGCGAAAAACGTAGTTAATGTATTCGATCGTGGTGTTGGTGATGAAACTATTGAGAAAAAAAAACAATTCGCCAGTGTTTCAAATTTATTCACAGATTACACTCGATTGCATCAAATAGATCATGGATCACATTTGCTATAAGGATAGAAATCATTATGCATTATTTCCTGTATCTTTCTAATGATGACGACGAGGATGATGACGATGAAAAAATGATGGTTTTATCGGAATACAAAAAGCATAAAATCCTTTTGAACAAAATATAAAAATACGCACAATCATAATAAATGAAAAGAATTTGTTCCATGGAGAGCTTGGTTTCTTCAAAGGGCACTGTGTAGAGCTTATATGATCTGCGTGAACGAACAACTTCCTCACCTTCTTGAACAAAAGATGCCTCAGCTGTCGAGAGGAGAGAGAATTTAATCACATTAATCATTTGTGTCTCACGATGGAATGGGAAGACATCGTTACCACATATTTCATGCCCGCATTGGAATGCGTATGATGCAACGACGTGATCAAATGTTGGAGACAATTCATGTCTTACATCACCTGAGAACCCGAAGCTACAAAATTGAAAGAGTTGAAGTTAGCGCATCAATGTCTCACAGCAGGGGATGCGTTTTGGAATATTTGTTGGAAAAGAGGAGACCACCACCACTAAAAAAAATGTTCCGACAGGAATCACGTTTTTATGGATTCCTTGTTGAAGGGAAGAAACCACTAAAAAAATTTTCGTTAATTAATAAGGGGATGAAAATAAAAAAAAATATATAAAAAAATAATAATAGATATAAATAAATAAATAAAATAAAATGAAAATGGAAACTCGAAGTAAAAAAATCTATCCATCGTTAGAGAAGTTGAGTATCGAGCCCACGGCACCTCTTCTACCACCAGAAAATAGTGACAATGTTGGGCAGAAGTATCAAATCGAACAAATCAATAGAATTCAATCATATCTGATGAGAGAGAGAGATTCTCATCGTTCGCTCAACAAGAAATATTCAAGGTTAGAGAAATTCGTGAGTGGTGTGGATTTGACTCTCATCACGGTCTCTATGGATTTGAACATTGCCAGAATAAGTCTATTGCCGACCGCCATCATTGCTCTTCTGGTCATGTTGGTCATAGAAGGATTGGCTTTGACTGGTGGATTCGCCAGTACGATCGGAAAATTTCTCACTAAGAAATTATCTGTGAAGGCCAAGAAACACAAAAACATCAGCGTTTTAGCTGATGCAAAGATCGATACCATGTCGGATAAGATCTCCATGGAATTGAAAGATGGTAAGATTTCGGGCGGCGAATACATTGACATATTGAACGAAAAATAAAAATACGAAGTCATGAAAGCGAAGATAAGAGTCAACAGTCGTCAGATCATCAAGGAACAATTGAAGGATTCTCTCATGGAAAAAAGTAGGGAAGAAGCGAGACAATTGTTTCGTAAATTACTGGATCCCAAAAAGATTCCAGACTCAATCAATTGAAAATTGAAAAAAAAAATGTATATATATAAAATTTTTTTTTGACATGAAATTGCATTTGAAATAAAACAAGGGCATTAAATACATACTGACAGTCATCGACGTGTTTTCAAAATATGGATGGATGAAAACACTGAAGAATAAAACGGGAGCTTGCGTGGCCAAAGCTCTGAAGAGCATATTTGCATCGTCTTCTCAAAAACAGTATAAATTGTGGGTGGTCAAGGGAAAGGAATTTTACAACAGTCATGTTCGTCCGTTGGTCGACCTCTATTCCATCGAAAACGAAGGGAAAGCTAATGTGATCAAACGTTGGAATAGAACCATGAACGAAAAAATTTACAAGTATTTCATGGCCAATAAGACCAAGAAATATATCGACATCCTAGACAAACTGGTCGAAGAATACAACAACATGTGACACAGATCGATCAAGATGATGCCTGGAGAAGCTAGTGATCCTTGAAACGAAAGATGCATTTTCACGAATCTCTATCCCGAAAGGATTAAGACCAAGAAGAAGTCCAAACCACTGAAATTTGCAGTCGGCGATCAAGTGAGAATCACTTCTTATAAGTCACTCTTCGAGAAAAAGTTACACTCCACGATGGACTAAGGAAATCTTTAAGACTTTAGGAATGTAGCAATCTCACAGATGTTTACTGAATCTTCTGTGAGCGTCGTCCGCATATCTTTTAGTGGTGACATTGGTCGAATCTCTAGGATCCACTACATTCACCACTCATTCAGATTTCAAGTCCAGATCATCCGTCATGTCTTCATTCACGAAATTATCTCTCATCATCTGTTGGAAATTTTCATCTCCTCTGTCGACGTATTTTTTAGTCGCGGCATCCGATAGATCGATCGGTTGGGGAAGACTGTAGATTTTCTTATTGTTTAAGTTTAAAGGTTCTTGTTGAGGTTCGTATCTCCGGATGTATCGTTCGTCTAAGTTGGCAATGTCACCACCACCACCAACAACTTCAACTGTTCTTCTTATTTTCTTTCTAGAGGAACCTTCATTATCGTCAGCACGACCAAATTTATTGACTGGCATGTTTTGTTTTTGTTTTGTTATTATTCTTTAATATTTTGTTTTTATTTTAATTATAACTTTATTTTTTTTATATTCTTTATTTATATCTATATCTATGTCAATTTTTTTCTTTCTTTCTCCTCCTTTAATGTAAATCATTGAGAATATTCTGAAAGTGATCTCCTTCTGACCATCTCTTGAGAATGTAGAGACACTGGTGACCGCAAAAACACTCGATCCAGCGCTTGCACTCATTCGGTATTGTAAATAACTGATGAGAAATAGTTTCTATTTCTATCAGCGGTGAGATTCTGATTTTTATTATTTTTAGACTCATCATCGAATGGTTGTCTACAGATGTGACATTCGGTGGTTTCCTTGAATTCTCGCTCTTGCTCTAGCGTGATGATTATGTCTTTGGTTTTTTTAAATTTGTTGTATAATTCTTGAATTTTCGATTCTAATGATTCCACAATTTTTTAGCCACTTCATCATCATCTGAACATTTACTGTAGACAAATGGACCTGACCATTTAGAATTGTCGAAAGAACATTTCATGTAATAACAATAGCCTGAAGGTATGTGCTTCTGATCTGTTTTGGCATAACTCCTATGCTCGTCGGGCTGGCAAGAATTTATTTTCATGGTTAAACATTCGAAATCAGTATAGACGACGAATGGCAGCTCCTATCTTCTTTTGTAGTTGTAAAAGTTCATGTGAGTGTAATGTTTAGGCATTTCCATGGTAATGCTTGACTTTTCGTTGCAATATTCCTGATGACGCATCAACGATTCTTGACGTTGGAACTAATTCATGCAGTTGAGACAGAAAAAGCTCTCACACTTATGTTTAGAAGTCTGCTTTGACAACAATTTACTCATACTTTTAATCCAGCAATAATGTTGATTGTCACCCTGGAAAATTAATAACAAATTAACAATCTTTTCTCTCTCTTTGTGCGAAGTCAGTCTGAGAGGATAGACTATTCCTTTTTTATCATCTCCGTCATATCCCAAGACGTTCACAGCCACAGAGAGATTTAGCTTTTTGAAACACTTAATGTCTTCCAATCGCGTCGGGAAAGGCACTCCCATCCAATCGAGATTTTTACAAGTCTCTGCGTACTTGGAAACTCTATCAACATTCTTTTCTATGGGATATAAGGCCGATGTGATCGCCCATTTGAAACATTCGCTATGCCCTTTATTGTTTGCGTTAATCAAAGCTTTTTTATTATATAGGAAACGAGGCAATTCTATATAGGAAGACGTTCTCAAAGGATCATGTATGTCCACGTGAATCTCGAGATTCAATATCTTCTCAAACGTCCAACCGCTTCCCTTGTTTTGATAAGAAGCCAGAGATTCCAACATCTTGTCTTTCATCGCTCTGTAAACATTGGATAATTCGTCGTCTCTGAACAGTCTCCATTTTAGATTGAAAATAGGCATCTTGCACCACACTCTCACCAGTTTTTGTGTTGACCCTTTTCTACTGACAATGCAAGATCATTTTTATTTTTAAACCCCTATCTAGATGTTTTTAGAAATACATCCAAACTCCACCCTTTGCCCGTTCCATGAACGATTCTGGATCGAGATTTGCGAGAACGGGAATCACATCGAAAATTTTAAAATATCCTTTAATGGCGACATCCTGCTCAATTGGAATCAACAATTTCTCTACCGCACTGAACACAATTCCTTTTATCACTCCGAGTCCCTTGTATTCTTTCAGTGCTCTCAAGACTTTGCCAAGCATTTTTTTTCCAACGAATCACCATCTCGAACTGCATCGCTTTTAATTTTTTTATTTTCAGTTTATTTCAAAACCTGTGGTTCCGCATTGCGTTTAACAGTCTTCTTATTAGTTTTCACGGTCGTTTGTCGAGGTTCTTTCATCTTCTCATCATTTCTCGCCACGATTCGAGTTTTCACCTCCGTCGCAGGACTCTTGTCCATCCCCTTCCCATAGAGTAAATGATCGATGCATACATTTTCTTTCTTCGTGTGTTTGACACCTTTCAAATTCGACGACTGACGCACTTTGGCATGTAAATTAACCAGTGTTTGTTCATAAGTCTCAGCAAACACAAGGCTTATCAATTCTCTTCTGGTCTTTTTACCACCACTGCAATTTTTAATTCCTAGATTTCTACAGTACTGTTTCAACTTGGGTACGGTAGAGAAATATAACTTTTCCATGTTGAATATTTTTGTTTTTGGAATTTTATATGTTAAGACTTCTTATTTTAATATATATTATTTTGAGTTTTTTTGTTTTGTAAAAAAAAATGGATTTGCGAATTTTTTAAACTTCTTATTTTAATATATATATATTGTTTTAGCCTCTAATGAGATTCAATTTGTGTTTTGTGTTTAAGAAAAAAAAATTAATCTCATTAAAGAAAAAAAAATTCTACACCATAGAAAACAAGCACTATCTCACTTTCCCCAATTCATTCCTAACAGAGTTGAATAGTAACAACGTGCATCGAGAGACATCTGGCCCTCAGATTCACATTTCACTCATTTGGTAATGAATGTATTTCACGCTGTCTAATAGCGACGAAAATTATATTTTACAATTCCACCCACACTTTCTCAAAGTAATAAAAAGAAGTCCAAATAGGCAAACACGCTTGATCAAACAGGCGTGAAAGACGTGCAGACATTCTTACACACTCTTAATGGCTTTTTTTCTTGAGTCGCAATTCGACATCTATCTATAATAGATTTTCACACAACATTGCATCCGCGACTTGCATATTAATTTTGAAGTCATTTCCCTTTTGGTACACCCATCGAAACACGACATTCACGGTCTCAAACGTCAGTTGTTTTCAGGTGATCAAATTTAATCTGTGAACTAATGTTTCAGAAACGCTGGGAAATATGCTCCTGTCGTAGAACATAGACACACAGTCTGAATCGAAATCTTCTGTATTGTCTGAAAGAATGGTTAATAAATCGTCCTGGAATTCGTACATCAAATCCAGATCGGTCTCGCTCAATTTTAAAGGTAGAACATGTTTATCGAATTCATCTGTCAACCCACTACATTCCACGTCTTTTAACTAAATAGGATCGTGAGATTCTAACTTGTAAATTTTACTGCCAAACTTTGGGAATCTTTTGACCCTCTTCAATTTTAACGCCAATTTTTTTCAGGTGCTCTCGATTTCATGATTATTTTTTTTTATGAAAATATTAAATTTTGTGTTTTTTTTTTTTTAAATGATAATAATTGTTAATTGTAAAAAATATTTTTTTTTGTTGTTTGTTTTTTCTTATATATATATGTAAAAAAATAAAATAACAACTTTTTACAGTTTTTTTTCTTTAATGACAAAAACAATTTTATCCATCATTCATCTCACAACTCATAATTATATACACACAAACACACTTTTTCAATTGCGATCCCCCACCAGATCATTTCCCATCGAGTTAAAAATCATTATAACACTCGAATGATCAAACTTGTGTTTTTTCTGGCTCAGTTAAAAATTCACCTCATCGAAACGTTGTCTCTTTTCCATGGAAATCCTCATCCTGGATCGAGGTTTTTTCGAGCAAGACAGTCTTTTTTAAAATTTTCAATGCGGGTAAAATTCACCCTGATCGCCGAGTCCGCAAAAAGTGAATTTTTGCAAGAGAGACTTGGCGTTCAATTTGTGAAAAGTGAATTTGTCAAACCTGTGAAAGTTTTGGACATCTTTGACAATTTCGTTGAAAAGTGAGCCAGAAATGCTCGAATTTAAACAAGTTCCGCAAAAAAAACCGAGGTTTTCCGGAAAAAGTTGAATTATTTTTGGAACAAACCAACTTTTCCAAAAATAACTCAATTTTCTGGCTCACCTACATTTCTGGCTCACCCGGTTGGGAAGTGAGCCAGGACCCGCCTTTATCCCCTACTATTGTGTAAAGACCTTTAGTCTCAGTACTTTTAGAAGTGAAATCCCGGTACGAAATATCTCCACGATCAGTTCTTCTGGCCATACTATCAAGCGAGTCGAAGCAGGGAATCCCACGTCCACAATCATCATTAGAAACTAGTGATACAGACCGTAATGGACCGCTTTTGATAGTACAGTACAAAAAATAGCAGTCTGATACGGTCCGGTACACGGGTAGGTGGTCCGGTTTTTTCCAAGTGGACCAGTCCAGGGCGGCCCAGTGTCCATTACAATGTTTCCAGTTTATTTAATACTCTACACAGAAGATTTTTGAACCCTGTGGTAAAATATACTACTCAAAGTTTGCTAAGCATCAAATATTTGACACATCATTGTGAAATTTGCTTGTGACATATTTGCGATATTTTCTGGTGGATGTGATTGAGGAATGTATTGAAATGGTCCCCAGTATTTTCATTAGCTCTCTTCACAGGCAGACTTTTCGTGACAGTCATGGAAAGCATGTACCCCTTGATTTTCATGATGTTTTCGTGTACTGTCTACATGTACATGACATGTGTAGGGTATTCAGTCTTCAGTTCAACATGAACCCTTGTGATTTAATGATGGAATATGGCAAATGCAAATGTAAGAAGACATTTGTCTGAAGCAGAAATGTGGCTGGCTGTAGGGATGGTGGAGCAAGGGGCTACCCATCGACAGGTTGGTGAAGCCCTTGGTGTGCACCATACGGTGATCACCAGAGCCTGGGCAAGATTTCAGCAGTATGGCACACCAGTAAGACGGCATGGTGGTGGCAGAGACAGGGCAACATCTGTAGCTGAATACCGGTTTTTGATCATTCAGGCCCGTAGGAACCGCTTTGCCACAGCAAACCAGCTTCGCAGTGACCTTCAGAATGCATCCGGGTAAATGTTTCGATGCAGACTATCCGAGCAAGGTTGCCTGAATGTGGTCTTCGACCGAGAAGACCATGTATTCGCATTCCACTGTCCCAGAACCACCGCCAGGCACGATACGAAAGGGCCATGGACCACGTTGGATGGACCAGAGAAGATTGGCGACCTGTCCTTTTTACAGATGAGTCAAGGTACTGCCTAGACCACACACATAGGCGTTCTAGGGTATGGAGAAGACCAGGAGAGCGATTCCATGCAGCCAGCATTGCTGAGCATGACCGCTATGGTGGAGGGTCATTCATGGTCTGGGGCGGCATCAGCAGGGATGGACGTACAGAGCCCTGTGGTACATTGACTGCATAGCGGTATATTGATGGGATCCTGGGTGTCCACGTCAGATTGTATGCGGGTGCAGTGGGTGATAGATTCATTCTGATGGACGATAATGCCCGTCCTCATGTTGCCCATGCTGTCGGGGAGTACCGACAGAGGGAGGGAATTGAGCGCATGGACTGGCCTGCAAGATCCCCTGACCTCAATCCAATCGAACATGTCTGGAATGAGTTGCAGCTTGGAATTTCAGGCCGTCCAGTCCAGCCAAGAAGTGTCCAGGAGCTTGGTGCCATGCTGGTCCAAGAATGGAACAACATCCCACAAAGGACCACCAGGAACCTGATTGGGAGCATGAGAAGGCGTTGTCAAGCTGTAATTAACAGTAATGGGTCTCATACTCGATATTGAACCCATACCAGTTCGCTCTGTCAACTTTTTGGCAAACTGAAAAATTTCCTCTTTTACCCATAATATCCATTTTCCATGGTTATCGTATTCAAAAGCTAAAAAATAATGTCAAACACAAATAAAATCTTAATTTCTGTACTTAAATCATTAAAGATATAATTAAATAAAAAATATATACACTTTTTATTACAATAGTTCAACTAAAACGTAAAACATGTAGTTGGATATACTTGGTGCTTAGCAAGCTTTGAGTAGTATATGTGTCCACATAAAATGTCCACTATTTCATAGGGTATTAATTCAGTGTAAATGTAACGTGTTAAGTGCTGGTAAATGGCTGGCCTCTACAGTCAGTGCCTAGCTATACCACTGTATACCCCATAAACACACGATGTGAATACGTTAAAGTAATATTGTCACAACGTCACTGACGTCGTGACAATGTTAGTTCAATTCAATTCAATTCAATTCAGTTTATTGTACTTTTACACCATTACGGTCAAGTGTACAGTATAACAAATAACATAGTAATAGTTGACAATAATATAACAATACATCAGAAGTACAAGTTATGTCGTTTTGTTTATTGATCGGGTGCTAGAAGCCTATACTTTGGCCTCACTGGAAGGTATTGGTACCACAACTAGAGGTCTTCATGTTCTGTGGCTATGTTTCAGACTCAGTTGAAACAAGAAAACATTTTGTCCATATGGAGTCGTCTTGTTGCAATCCATTGTCGAGTGTTCACAGGGATTCTCCAATAAATTGCAACAAGACAAATCCACGTGAACAAACTCTGGCACTGCAGTTGGTCTGGCACTTTACCAGTTAAACCGGACTCCTTGTTTGTGGAACAACGTTTAAGTGAAGTATGGCTTTTCGCTTTAGTATACCAATATACCATGTCTTGGAATATGATAATGTAAACCTTTGTTCTTGCTCTATGGTGCCATATGTATATTTATTCACGCCGGTAACTTCGGAAATTGCGTATTATATGAGACCGGTGTCGACGTGGTTTGGTTGATCGGGGGATTGCCAGTTCCCTTTCTTTTTTAACCCATGGTATGCGTAATGGGCGAGATTGTTCAGAAACCCATTGTCGGTGGATTGCATTATAAGTTTAAATTTGTTTTGTCATTTTTAGCCACAAAATTGCTGTCCAAGGAGGTGTTTTCGTTCATCTTCCAGAATCTCACAGTGGAGAATGAAACGTGTTTCGTTGCCTACAACCCTGCAACGTTCGCACACCCTGAATTCTTCTTCTAGTCCCATATACCTGCCCCTCTCAATGCCAAGATTATGGCAACTTATTCTTAGTTTAGTTAGGGCATTGTGGTGTTTCGCGATTCTGCATTCATCTAGGTATGGCTCTAGGTTAAAAGTTTCCTTAAAATTTCGATACGTCCTTAATTTGTTTTTACCGTTTCGCTTTTCGTCATTGTCCAAATCGGAGTGAATAGCATTTTCAAAAAACGAAACGACGGCATTATTTTCCAGTGGGTATTGATCGGAGGTGGTTGGCATGATAAATTGTCTGCACTCGTTTAGTGACCGCAGCCAGGAGTTAGCCCCGTTTTTCCCCTGGTCATCATCTGTTTCCATGGCTTCTTTGACAAGGCTCTCTGGTCTAAGTTGTTCAGATGTTTTTTTGTATTTCTCTAGCTTACCGATAATAGATGCGGTTATGGGTAAAATTCCGAGTTCAAGCTTGCTGGCCAAATTGCTGGCATGTTTAGGTAAGTTTAGGAGCCGCTTGCAAAATTACCATTTGTTACCATTGTTTTTGTTTTGTTTATGTTCACTGAGAGTCGCCAGGTTTTATTGTAATTTGACAGGATATCTAATTTCTCTTGTAATCCTTCTTTTGTGTTTGATAAGAGAATAAGGTCATCTGCGAATAGAAGGCAAGGTACTTTGCTTTGTTGGAGCACCAGGTTGTCACCAAGGTTCCTGAGCTGGTCGGGTAGATCGTTTATAAAAATATTAAACAAAGTCGGGCTTAAATTATCCCCTTGTTTTACGCCCATTTCCGTGACAAAAAATCCTGTATGGCCGTTAGCAAATTTTAAAGACGATTGTGGTTTGTCGTACATGGATTTTATGATATTGTAACATTTTTCTCCAATTCCTATCTTCGCGATTCTGTGAAGGAGGGCCGGTCGCCATACAGAGTCAAAGGCCTTTTTGTAATCGACGAAGCACGCATATACACTATTTTTATTTGTGCATGTGTACTTGTTGATTATGGTTTTCAATACAAAAATACAGTCGGTGGTTCTGTGATTTTTTCTGAAACCATGTTGAAATTTGTTAATTTTATCATCACAATGCTGTAGAATCCGGTTGTTAATGATTGAGCTGAAGGCCTTTGCCAGACAGCTTTGTACAGATATTCCCCGATAGTTAGAGGCGTTTGTCTTGTCTCCTGAGTTTTTATAGATTGTGGTGACGAATGACTTACTCCACAGTAAATACCACTGGAAAGTACACAATTAAATAATTTTGTAATTGAAGCAGCTAGTAGATCCCTACCGTATTTGGGGATTTCGTTTATTAAACCGTCAGGACCCGATGACTTGTTATTTGTTAATTTGGAAAGGACGCCCTTAACTTCGCTTATTGTGATGGGTTTATCGGTTGTCGAATTAAATTTGAGATTTGTGTCAAAACTACTAGTATTTTTAACAATTGTTTCCTGGAATGGTGTGATTGGGTCAGGTTTTCTTAATGGACAACGGAAGTGTTTGATCCAGGTCTCAATGTCCTCAGGGGATTCGTTGTTATCAAACGATTTCCCACTTACATGCTTAATAGTATCCCAAAAGGCTTTTCCATCACTTCCTGAGATTTCGTCCAATAATTTTATTTTCTCTACAAAATGTTTTCTTTTTTTCTATCCTGACTAGTTTAAAATATTGTTTTCGCAATTTGTGATAATGTTCACATATGCTATTGTCATTTGGATATAGTGACAGTATTCGGATTCGGCAATTTCAAGAAGGAAGGGGAATGAATGTATATTCCACCTGTCTGTGGGGTCGTTTTGGATAAGACCTGTGTTTTATCGTTGTGGTTATAATCGTTCAAGAAGGCATTCAATTGCTAATCCTATTTGGCAGTGATCAGATAGGTATGATTTGTAGTGAGTACGGAAAAATATTATTTTCGACAACAATTTTGAGCTAGCAATCCCCAAATCGACAGCGCTTTTTCCAATTGGGCTAAAAAATGTGAAGTACCCTTGGAGGTCACCTGGGTACCGTCCATTTAGTATTCTTAGTCCAGACATAATACACGTGTCGACTAGTTCTCGTCCATGGTCATTACATTCTTGGTCAAGGTTATTTCGATTAATTGGTATGTCCCTAGTATAGGAGTCCGGTAGAGGAAGGTGAGCCAGTGAGTCATCGGTAGTATAATCCCGCAGCTTTCCAGTTCTGGCGTTAAGGTCGCCTAATAGGATAATTTCTCCTAGAGACGAAAAGTGACTGATATCGCGTTGTAATTGCACAAAATCTGATTCAAAGTACGGGGAGTTTCTTGGTGGAATGTAGACTGCAGATAGATATATATCAGTCTCAAGCTTGAAGAAAGCACTGTCTAGTTTAAGCCAAATAGTATTTTTATTTTTGCTTGGATGGGGAATGACCGTTAGGCCATTGTGTATATCTCTTTTTGCAAGTATTACAATTCCTCCACTGTGTCGCTTTGCACACTTTCGCTTGGGACGCGTTGACTTGTGTATTTCTTCGAAATTTTCGAGTTCATATTGCGTTGACTCACTGGCCCATGTTTCAGATAAAATATTGATATCATATGCGTTCATTGCTGTAATCATATCTGGATTACTAAGTTTTCCACCTAAACCCTGGATATTCCAGGCTGAAATCTTCAACTTCATCAAAGAATGCATTTTAATGAATTATTGAAATGTTAAACTCACACTTGACGGTGATTCGTCACTTTACATGCACCTGTATGTGGGCGATGTGTTTATCGATGTGCTTTATCTAAAAAAGTGTCAAATGGTTTATTTAGAAAATGAGTTCTTTCTGGATTTTATGTATATAATAAACTATAGTTAACGTTGTGTTTGTAGAGTATATGTCCTGGTTGGGATACTGTATGTTTAGTTTGACGTTTAATGTATACTATGTGGAAACATTTTCTGTAGTAACTTTTTACCTGCGGCACATCCGAGCCATATTAGAAGACATTATGCCTCACTGTCGATGAGATCTCGCCTATTCTGAATGGCCCAGCTCCAGATTGAGGTTCCCAAAATGGTAAACATTTTGCCTGCTACTCGGGTACAGGGGTGCCCGAGAGCTCGTCTATCTGACTGAGCGGTTGATGTCGCTAAATTAACCTATTAGGGAGTAGGGATCTCATTCTACAGATGTCCTGCTAATTATATTCAGCCTCGCTTGGCATTTGCTTAAATAAAGCCAAAACAATCTTAGTCGAGCTGAACTGAACGCATTAGCGTAAGTGTCAGCACAGCGACCCCTTTAATCACAGACAGAGACACAGACATAGACGAGCATATAACCGGCATAGGCATAGTTTGCGCCCGCAGATTGTGCCCCTTGTGACCTTGTCTGAAGATTCAGTTTGCCACTATGTCTAGACAGCGTAAGATAGACCTTTTGTCGTAACCGATTTTGTGCTGGTCTCATTTGAGTTGCAAATCAACGAAAAATATAAACAAGTGTTTTATCCCGACGTACCGATAACTCAGAAATTAAAATTACCCAATGGGCAGTCTGAGCGGTCCAGAACCGCCCCGATCACCCTGGGGTGGTCCGATATGTCAGTGTACCGGTATAGTAGGGGGTCTCTGGTGCGGACCGCGATTCACTCTTGTACCTGTAAGGTACTGGTCTAAACAAAAATCTGGACACTTGAGAAATGGAAACAAATAATGTGCGTGGTTTTCTTTCGGGTTCGTTTTCGCATGATGCCTCAAGTAACGCCTCTTTCACCAAAGTTGTAAAGCGGCGTTGTTTTCTCTGCACAGTGTGGTGTTATTGTAGAAACAAACTTTAAAGAAGATTTTAGTGCACACATTTTATTGTAAATATGGCGCTGACTTGACCTCAACTTTTGCCAGAAATTAAATTTGGGGTATGCCTTTGAAGGCAGGAACTCGAACAAGCAAGAACAAGACGAGTGCGTTCTGTTTGTTCATTCTCGATAACAAGAGTAACAGATGAAGAGAGAAGTTTAGGAGCCGAACGTCGAACACATCTCGGAAAATCCTAACTGTTAAAAATAAAAATAAGAGGTGGGGTAGTTGCGGAGCCATGATTCTCAAATAATGGGGACTTCAGCAATATTTAGGGGGTAGCAGCACGGCATTGCATGCCGTAGGCATGACTCGAGGCCCGTTGGGCTGCGCGGGCGGTGGATCTGGGAGTGGGTGACCACCCCCTCCCCTCCCTAGAGTGTGTGTCTGGGGGCGTCTGGTGGGAAACTGTTGACAAATCTAGTGCTCTGAGAGTGAATCTGGGGTAAAATTAGCGTCCAGCTGGTGATAATTATCTGTGTCAGGAATTAACGTTCCCCAAACTCCAAACACTTCATCGTTTTTGCCTCAATCTTGGTGAAACATGTGATAGATGGGTGAAAATAATTGAAATGGGGTTGCATTTGGGAGGGGCTTTGAGATTTTATGGAGGGCTGTGTCCCATAGCTCCCCCCCCCCCAATTCCACCGCTAGATGGAGTGGGGGAGGGTGGTGGTTAAAACGGGCCTACGAGTAAAATGGGCTCAGGGGGAAATTCGACCATACAAAGACGACAAAGAGAGAGCAACTCTAGTTTTTCTTGGTCATCAATAACCACGAAATTCTGACGAGTCATCCCGGTTTCCAATGTGCCGTCGTTCAAAAGATTAGATCAAAGCAATTCTTTTCAACATTTTCTTTTTTTTTCATCGACTGGTCTACGCGCACTACGGCCATTCGCTGGCCACCCCACTTGAAGAATGTATTGTTACCTTGCACTGAAAGGATCGAGCCTCGAAATATTTATAACTCGGTTTGTGTGCAAGATTAAAGATTCCATGTAGGCCTATTGTCTGCCGACTAAAATGGCCAGGGGGGTGGGGTGCATTTAGACTGGCTGGTATTTGATCAAATTCCCATAGAACACCCAGTCTATGCTAGTCATATATCTGGAATGGTCACATTAAGCGAAAGAGGTAATCATTTGGTCATTACAACTGGATCCTTGTGCTTGTACATGCAGCATATTCCTTCAGTCTGAGCTAAACATATATAGACCAAGGTTGCCTTTAACCATAAGTATTTCGGACGCTCTAAGTTCTAACATTTAAAACTCGAGTTATCGCATGTCCGACCATATCTTGTGACAATGTGCTATCCTCTTTACCCAACAGAAAGCCGTAGGCCTACTTCTGTTTTTCGAAGGTCATAAAAGACATACCCAAAACCTGGCCTTTATCGAGGTGATTCGTGCAAAGTAAGTGATGATACCCCCTCGCCGCAGTCATAGAATTCAACCACTGAAACCTCTGATTACATCTCAAGGAGTTTATAAATGTCCGACAATCCATGGTGCTATTTGAAGATATCTTCATGCAGGTATATGAATTTACGTTAACTTGGCTGCCTGTAGCGAGCGGCTTTCTTGATATAACTGTTCATATTGATATGAATGTCGCGATGTTTTACGTTTCGTTTTGACTCTCCGAAAGCCACTATGGAGTCACGGATATTGCAACTTTTTCCCGATTAAAACAAACATTTCTCCAACCGGGCCGAACCATGGTAGGGCCAGTGCCTCTTTAGACCTCCCCCGCCGCCCGACTCACGCACACTTCCTGTCAGGGATCATAATCCTCGCGTCGGGAAAATCCTAGAGCCACCGCTGAATTCTGTGTCATCCACTATGGACATCCCTCCCTCACCTGAAATGTCTACCAGACGTGGATCTCGTTATCTCCAATGCAGCGTCTGAATCTGCGAAAACAAATTATCAGTACATCCAATTTCAACACAGTTCCCCGTGGACAAACCGGGTCGAAGCTTCTGAATTACCTGCTGGGGCCCTTCACATGACACACCGGTATTGAGGCTGTATCTCCATCACCAAAAGCCACCGTGATTATAGGAAGTCATCAGCAAGGTCTTGGAAAGCTGCCATTATCAGTAGCAGCCCATACGAGTACATTTTAATTCACGTCTGAGTAAAGGTCCGCATGACGACTGCTCAAGACTGGGACGGAGGTGGGGGGGGGGGGGGGGGTGGAACTCAAGCCCGCAACACAGAAGGCAGTTTCCTTGACGGAGGAGGATTTCCCACGCAATGGCGGTGGCGACGGGGAGGGGAGGGGGGGGGGCTACCTCTTGACCCCACACATGCCTGTATTGTCAGGAAGTGTTCGGAGATGCCACGGCAGGGACAGAGTGAATCCTGTGTTCACTTGTTACCAGTGGCACATAGTGGTCACTCCAGCCTTGAAAGCGTAGCATTGTCAAATGTGCTCCAAATAACACACATGTTTCACTAGTTTAGAACTGTACATACTTTGCTTCAAACAATAATCTGAACTCGGAACAGCAGTTCACATGTCGACTTTTGAGCAAGGGATTAAAATGAGCCCCTCTGCCCATTTTAACCAACATGCACGGGTAAAATGGCCCTCAAGGTGGTTGTTTCATGGCCGACTGTGTTGTTTTGGAAGACTGTAGACCGAATTATTTGTTATTTATTTTGTGTATTTGTTATCCGAGAAGCGACAATGAGAGTAGTATAGCATGTACCCGATCGGGCCTTATTGGCAGGACCTAGTGAAGGACCTAGGAAGTGACCTCATGTCACGTAACCCAGTGGCGCCATGTTTGGCTGTCATTGCCACTTATGACGTCATCCCCATAGCGATACGTGGTGTTGGTACGCATGCGCACCGCGTGTTGTTAGGGTGATACGTGTTTCCGTCGTCCATTTTGTATACTGGGGGCCGCCATCTTGGTTTCTATGGTAGCACGTGGTTGCTATGTTACTCAGAGGCTTACAATAGGACGGGGTATCTTCGGAGTGTATGTTCGATTGAACAGGAGTAAATCCAATTACCACAAACAACCCGACAATCCCTCCAAATCACCAAAATCCACCCCATACTACCGAAATTGACTTTATTTAGTACGGATTTTCCCCAGAATCCTATTTAGGACGCCAAACCATGGTACCAAGAGGCCCCCAGGTACTGGGGGGGGGGGCATTCGATTTTTTGTCGTATGAGGCCATGAGGTCCATTAGAAAATTTAATTTACTATCCCTCTTAACCTCATTTCGTTTGCGGCCATGAGGGCCGTGAAAAAATCCCTCAATGAGGCCTAATTTACCATCCCTTTTAGCCTCATTTCGATATCAAATAAATATCAAATAAAAGTGGGTTTTGGTGATTTTGAGGGATTGTCGTGTCTGCTCAAGACTGGGACGGAGGTGGGGGGGGGGGGGTGGAACTCAAGCCCACAACACAGAAGGCAGTTTCCTTGACGGAGGAGGATTTCCCAAGCAATGGCGGTGGCGACGGGGAGGGGAGGGGGGGGGGGGCTACCTCTAGACCCCACACATGCCTGTATTGTCAGGAAGTGTTCGGAGATGCCACGGCAGGGACAGAGTGAATCCTGTGTTCACTTGTTACCAGTGGCACATAGTGGTCACTCCAGCCTTGAAAGCGTAGCATTGTCAAATGTGCTCCAAATAACACACATGTTGCACTAGTTTAGAACTGTACATACTTTGCTTCAAACAATAATCTGAACTCGGAACAGCAGTTCACATGTCGACTTTTGAGCAAGGGATTAAAATGAGCCCCTCTGCCCATTTTAACCAACATGCACGGGTAAAATGGCCCTCAAGGTGGTTGTTTCATGACCGACTGTGTTGTTTTGGAAGACTGTAGACCGAATTATTTGTTATTTATTTTGTGTATTTGTTATCCGAGAAGCGACAATGAGAGTAGTATAGCATGTACCCGATCGGGCCTTATTGGCAGGACCTAGTGAAGGACCTAGGAAGTGACCTCATGTCACGTAACCCAGTGGCGCCATGTTTGCCTGTCATTGCCATCTTATGACGTCATCCCCATAGCGATACGTGGTGTTAGTACGCATGCGCACCGCGTGTTGTTAGGGTGATACGTGTTTCCGTCGTCCATTTTGTATACTGGGGGCCGCCATCTTGGTTTCTATGGTAGCACGTGGTTGCTATGTTACTCAGAGGCTTACAATAGGACGGGGTATCTTCGGAGTGTATGTTCGATTGAACAGGAGTAAATCCAATTACCACAAACAACCCGACAATCCCTCCAAATCACCAAAATCCACCCCATACTACCGAAATTGACTTTATTTAGTATGGATTTTCCCCAGAATCCTATTTAGGACGCCAAACCATGGTACCAAGAGGCCCCCAGATACTGGGGGGGGGGGGGGGATTCGATTTTTTGTCGTATGAGGCCATGAGGTCCATTAGAAAATTTAATTTAATATCCCTCTTAACCTCATTTCGTTTGCGGCCATGAGGGCCATGAAAAAATCCCTCAATGAGGCCTAATCTACCATCCCTTTTAGCCTCATTTCGATATCAAATAAATATCAAATAAAAGTGGGATTTGGTGATTTTGAGGGATTGTCGTGTCTGTTTGGGTAATTGTATGTACTCTAGTTCAATCGAACTCACACCAGGGGCCCCTCGGTACCATAGCACTACGTGCTAAGCCGCTAAAATGGGGGGATCCGCAGTAAATAAAGTCGTTTTAGTGATTTGGAGGGATTATCGGATTGTTTGTGGTAATTATAAGAATCGGGAAATTACTCTTGTACAAAGGAACATCCCGTCCGAACAAACTCCTGTCTTGTTGTAAGCCTTTGGGTAACACAGAAACCACGTGCTACCATAAAACCAAGATGGCGGCCTCCAGTATACAAAATGGCCGGCGGAAACACGTTTAACCCTAACAACACGCGTTCGCATGCGCCCTAACACCACGTATCACTATGTGGATGACGTCTCAAGATGACCACTCACGCGGGTTACCATGACAACCAACTCTTGGAGTTGGGATGGAAATCATTGGAGGAACGTCGATATATTCACAAAATGTGCCTGTTTCATAAGATTGTAATTACCTTACTGACCTCTTACCAGGGAGAGTTCGTGACACAGCATATTATTCCCTTAGAAACGCTTCAGAATTTGTTCCATATGTTTTGCGAACGGAATTGTTGAAAAAATCGTTCTTTCCGGCATGTTCAAAAATATGGAACACGATCGATGAGACCATCAAAAATGACTCTTTGGTAAACTTTAAAAAATTCTTGACTAACCCGGATGTGAAACCACCCCCCATACTTTATTAAAGGGAAGAGAAAACGAAGTATATTTCACTCTTGGCTAAGAAACGGGTGTAGTGATCTGAACGCTGATAAATTTGCAAACCATATATCCGATTCCCCCGAGTGTACGTCCGCTCGCAACGAAATAGAAGATACCCATCGCTATTTCTTCAATAAACAGCAAGACATAATTTTTGTTCAGAAAATTGGTAATGACCTTTATTAAGGTTCAGCATATGAAAGATGGATATATAGAACAACCATTTGAAAGATCATTACATAAACAAATAGACGGGTTCGTGATTTGGAGCTAGGCGGCCACTTGCCAAATAATAAATCGATCTGTAAGACGTACGCGTATCTCAATCAATTTTATAATTCCCATTCAACAATTAGGATCTGTGTGACGCTAAAGTTTACATTCCCATGACGCGATACACATTGGTACGGCACTTAACGTAACAGAATAACAATTAGTCAAAAATGAAAGCCGCTTAGAAGGAAGTAAACTTCCGAGCATGACGGCAATTTGACGAAGTTAAACAAATACTAATATATACATAAAGTAATATACTGCAATTTAATCATCATCGTTTTCAATGTTTAGAATTTGTGTACAATAAATAATACTTATTTCTCGAAGAAATTCCGAGGTTCTCAGTTCTTGGTTCTCATATTTCTCCCATAAAACATGCAGTTTTCCTCTTAGTTTCCTGGTATCACCTCGTTGTCGTCGTGGCATGGATTATTCCTCGACAGCTCTCATTGTGATGGTAATGCTGTTTCCTTCTTTCCTCAGGAGTGGTACAAGTAAGTAGAAATGTAGCTTAGAATTCTCTGTCTTGCAGTTTAGACGTCGATGCCATCCTAAAAAATAATGAAACGTTTGATGTAGATATAAATAACACTCGAATAATGATTAATCAAAGTACAGGTACATACTCTCATAATATAGATTTTTTAATGTTGGCTATCACAATTTTGTCTTATAGTGTGTACATATTTCTTTTCTTGATACTTGCAGTGGAAATTAGCTTATGGACATATTATATCACGCTAGTTGATTTGAAAAGGCGAGTATAAATCATAGAAAAGGTTAGATATGGATATTAAAGTAGGCCTTTTCATTCATCGTCATATTGGAATGTGAATGTGAAAGAATAATGATATATCATGTGAAAAAATAAAATTAAAAAATCCTCCCCCCCCCTCCCAAAAAAAAAAAAAAAAAAAATTGAGGCCGAAATGACTTGGTATTTTGGGGCCGAATTGACTTGAGGCCGACATGACTAGGGTCGCCATGACTAGGGTCAAAATGACTTGGGGTCGAGTGACTGGAATTCCAGCCTATAAGGGAGAGCGGATGCTGAGTCTGGGATCGGGTCTTTTTCGGTTTCGGGAACATTCGGCCTCGGGAACATTCGGCCCCGGGAACATTCGGCCACATAAATGGTTTAAGGGTCTATGGAAACTGTAAAAGCAGTATATGATCTCCCAATCAAGTGCTATTAAACCAATCAAGATTCAGCCGCCCTGTAAAAACTCTGTATCAGTATCTCATCAGAGGCCAAAACTTTGATCACTACTTCAGAAGAACTTGTGAAATCAAAATTTTTAAGTTGAGTTGTGCCAAACAACATCAAAGAAGAAGTATATCATTTCGAGTTTGCATGTCGGCATTGGAGCACATATATTGTCATTATGTTATTCAGTACAGTGGATTTTATACAATGGATTTTATTTATCATTATAATTCATTATTCATTATGGATTGGGCGTGTGTTTAATATATTTCGACTTTAGGAATAAAGGTAGGAACGCCGTATATATTATTCTTTAAAAAATATTCATGAAAACCTCATAATATATAAAAAAACTAACAAAATAAACTAAACAAATATTTTTTAAAGTTATTTTTTAACTCTGAATTTTTTTACCACAAATGGGAACATTCAGCCTCAAAAGTGAAAACATTCGGCGAATGTTCCCCGAAAAATATCTGGGGTCGAATGTTCCCGAGGCCGAAAAGACCCGGACCCCGAGCCTTGGCCATCATTCATCAATCCAACTGAAATAACATTCAAAAAGTACTTTACCTGAATTAATTAATGCTGTATTCTACCAGAGTCGTTTAGTACCTTATTAGGTACAAAACGACTCAGTACGAAACGACTCAGTAAGAACTGGTAAAGGAACAAAACGACACGGGACCCTAGTGTACCGGTATTGGATTCAAAATTTGCATAAAAGGATTTTATTTATTTTGAACAGGATTTTCTTATTATTAAAGGTAAGTACATTAATTAATATTCCATAATTGTGTGTCTTTTACTAAAAAAACATGAAAATTGTAAATATAAAGTTTGTAAAAAAACTTTTTTGGCGGGTCGATCTACTCGCCCCCAAAAGCGGGTCAACTCGCCCCAAACCAGGGGCGACTTGACCCGGAAATATTTGTGGGGACGACTTCACCTGGGGGTGATGTGATTCGGAGCCTTTGTAAATATCCTTTTCCACGTGATGGTACGTCAGCATACCAAAGATTATTCAAATTGGACATGCACTGACCGAGAAACGGAGGTCTAAATTTTTTTACGGACGAACGGACGGACCCCATTGCTAGATCCCCGCAAATTTTGTTTTGAATGGGGATACAATGTTTGGTGTACTTGTTCAGTCTGTGAACATCAAGGGACACAACTACGAGTCCTCTCGAAATTGGAACATTGTGGGATTAGACCCCTTTACCTGCTGGTTGGTTCACTGAAGGCTCAGCACACTTTTGAAGTTTTGTGCCACCACATCTAATCAAACAGGGCATTAAAATGTGTCGTCACTGTGACGGTACTGTGAATTCTGTGATTTTCTCCAAAATGGTGTGTGCAGCACTTGTGGTGAGTCGAAACTCCGAATCGGTCAACAACATAGAAAAACCGCAAAATAAACAAGTACTGAAGTAGAACTAAATACAGATATGGGACGGTCGGGTCGGTCTGTTTGCAAATTGCAGTAAGTTTCTAAATTGCAGTTAGTAACTTTGCGGGAGTTCCTCGGTGTGCGCGAAGGTGTTATTAATCCTTTGTCTTGTTGGTACTTAATTGGATTACAGTGTTGTCACCTGCATTAGTCGATTTTTAAAAATTGATTTTTAGCTTAAGCCTTAAGGGGTCGTCCAACCTAACTTTGTCTTTGGTCAATTTTGTGACATTTTCCCCAATGCCTCAGAAACAGATAAGAGAAGTAAGGAAAGGCAAATTATATATCAAAATAATGAGTAAATTGCATAGAAAAGGTACATATAACTTTTTTCAGGAAAAAAAGTGAATTTTATGATTTTGAGGAAGATTAATTTGCAAATGTCATATGTAACGAACTGGTAAAACCACAAAATAATCGGTAATTCGAAAGCCTGGTCCTCAATATAATGACAACATACTACAGACTCGGAGAAAGCATTTTTTTGACACACACTCTGGTGGGTTTTGACGTTTGAATGTAATAACACCAACACAAAATTTTGATGTTCCGGATGTGGGCATGTTTCAATGATGTTTATTCTGGTCATGTGATTACGATGTGGTTCTTGCAGAAATACTCAATTTGGGCAATCGTAAGAATGCAAGGACGTGATCACGCCCTTTATTTGTTTGAGACAATGTATGAGCAGATTTGCAAACAGGTGAGAGCAAATACTTGAGCTGTTAATGTCATAACTGCAAAATATGGTTCGAAATTCCCTCGCGTTTACAGGCTGTCTGAACTTTTTTGTTGACAAAAAATCTGAATTATTGGGCACTAGAAAGACAACATGAACCACTTGTAAAAAAATAACCGAGTGTATCAAATCGGGACGATACACATAACATAAGGCAATATTCATAACAAAGTAAGCAGAATGCTTCAGAAATCACTTTTTCACGAAGTATATTCCAAGTGACCTGGAACTATATTGAGCGTGTTGATTTCCCCCGATGTTGTGAAGTTATTTACTTCCTAGTAACCATGGAATTTGAGGCGGGTGTGTTTGATGTCTGCAAAGGACCGATTGAAGATGGGTTGAAAATGATGCATTCGTGCTTTTAAATAAGGTGCGCTTGGACGAAGCTGAGAATTTAGTTTTTTCTTGCAACCAACCATACTAACACAAGCGTCGATCATTGTCTTTTGTCATCGTTTTACACTGGCAAATGTGACAAATCGCCTTCACCGGAAACTTATCTCTCAATTTGCATATCACAATAAACATAACCGCTGTCAGCGTGGCCGTGTGGTCAAAGCCGAAACGAATTATTGAATCCACGGTCAAAATTGGCTGCAATTGGCTTTTAAAGAAATGAAATACACGAAATATTCACAATTTCTTCATTATCCATGCCGAGTAACTTTTTAACCAGACCACACGCGTTCAGTTTCGTTTGTCGGCATCAAACTGATATTGTTTGTGGTAATTAATAGTACGAGAAGGCGAAAGAAGCCAAATACTTCCCATCAATAGCATCATCTATAAATTAATTAAAATTGATAATTCCTTTTATTTTACTGAAATTATGAATTGATAAGGTGGGTGTGTTGCGATTATTATGCCCCAGACCTGGAAGTTGGAAAATCAAAGGTGTAGCTAGGGCCGTGCATTGCCAGTGGTGACCTCTGTCCTCTTACCCATTCATCATTACATGTACCAACATTCTCCCTTGTACATGTATATCAACCATTGCTACTCCTATTTGAAGGACATTTGGTGTTGTGATCGAGCATCATGAGGAAACAATCCCTGTGTAGCTGCTATAGCATGTGTTTCTTCCCACATTTTTTCAGAGTTGTGGTACTTTTTCACTCTTTTGAGTTAGAAAATTTTGTTTATAACTAGTTGATTTGTTACAATTTGTTGCAAAGTGCCTGCTGATACCCTCAAATGTATTGCTACAAAATATTTGTGGTGAAGATTTTGTTCCTATTATCTAGCAACAACCTAATGACTATTCTGTATAAAGCCACCAATCTGATGTTTGACACTTTTATCAGAGCGGTTTTGAAGGCTTATGTAACTCAAAATGTTGATTATGGCAGGACTTTTCTATTCACCCATTAATCAATAAATTAAGTGTTATAGTTGGAAGTAAGAAGCATGAAAGGTCCAGAACTAAAAGTCTAAAAAGAATGTTTTGCAGTGTAACATGATTTTTGCAGGTACACTTATTTGGAGGGTAACCTGTCTGATAGTGTTTGGAACATGTGTGGCCAGGATCTTCAAAAAGAAAAAAAGAGTTAAACTTGGAGAAAAAAGGCATTTGCCTTGAGTGCCAGAGGTAGAGTCATAGAAGTTAGAGAGCCCCTCCCCGGTATTTTCTTTGTGTCAAATGGAGCTCACTTGTCACCTTTTGGGGATTCCTTTGTGTACTGCATTCTTGAAAAAAATATGTGAGACCCTCTGGATGTGCCCTTCTGATCTCAATATGCCAATAAGCCTCCTTGGGGAAAGTACATGCAATAATGGTTATGTGAGGTTGATTTGATGTGTTTTTAATAACAATGTACTTTTAAGTACATTGGATGGTTTATTGCAGTGACAGGTTACAGTTACCCTTATTTCTTCTCCAACAGATATCATGAGTGTATTGGTGTCCAAGAGTAAACAGAGCTATTATACTTATTGATAGCGGGGGAGGAATTCGCTAGAATTGTGCACTTGGTGATACCTTCCTGAAATTTGGCATGATGTAAGGGTAGGCATCAGAGATTTCAAAATCGATCGGCTACAAGTTGGCACCATCCTCTAGCCACCACTAGCAGCGAAATCCAAAATGGCCGCCAAGCGGATCGAAAAAAAGCTATTTTCGCCGATCGCACAACTGAAGCTCCAAACCTAACACCATACATGTGCTGTAATTGATGTGAATGATGGAGTGAAGCCCTTGGAACAAGTTGGGGGGAAGATTAATGGATAATGGGATCAGAATTTCCGTCGATGTGTGCGTCTGTGTGTCTGACTGTCAGTATGATCGTCCGTCCGTAGATAAATTAGTGTTGAATGTTTCTCGGGAATGCAATGGTCAAATGAACATGGTATGAGAGATTCCTGTCAACACATGAACAAGGGTACTCGATAGTATGCAGCAGTGGGGATACTTGGACATTTGATAATCCAATTAAAGTGACAGTCTATTCTCAACTTCCGGCATTTTCGATAGATTTATTTTCTAAGAAAATAAAACTATCAAATTTCTAGAGGAGTTCTGGTTCAATCTCAACACCATAGCGACACGTCTGCCAGCAAGGGCAGTGCTGGAATGAACTCGGGATGCATTAGTTCCCGTTGTTAATTATACAATGTTATCTTGCCAGTATAGAACATTGGCAAAATGGGACTAGAAGGGGTGAGTGTATGTTTGCAGTCATTCGAGGTACAGGAATATTTTTTGACTACAAGTAGTATTCTTCATTTTCGGCCAGTTAAGATGTGGTGTGTTCCAAGTCAGGATTAATGTTGCCGACACTTAATGCCCATCCCTCATGGTATGCTACTTTACCAGGGATATAGAGATATAGCCACCACTGGGAGCCAAAACATGACCTTTGATGTCGATGAGTGGTCGAAATGTTTTAGCGAATAACTTATCGAAATATGATCCGGTATGGCAATTTGATACCTTACGTTAGATTTATTAGATCAACTCAGGTATGGATTCATTGAGACATGAGTGCGCTACAAGATGAAGGATTTCCAAGTTGATTTGCTATGGAGTAGGAACTGACTAGTCACATGTGGCCTATGGCCAGAGAAAGACAAGGATACCATAGATGAACACACGGGTGAACGAAGGTATCAACTGTTGTACAGAGGCAAAATAGTTGGGGATATTGTATCATGCTATGCATGAATTAACACCGTCTTGTGCAGTAAATAACAGACTATTTTCCGAAATCTAAAACTGTATTCCTATACCCCGGACAATGTAGCAAGCCACATGGGATGAACATTTGTTAGCAAAATCAACTCAACTAGAAACATGACATGTGTTAACTGGCCGAAAATGGAAAAAAAAATACCAGAATAGGAGATGACTGGTCCTAACATGACAGTATACTACTCAATATTGTTACAACAGCCACCTTCACACTTACACAAAGGTGTGCACCTTAATCCAGCTTTCAAGCATTTGCAATTGCCCTTGCAGGCCTTGGCACAACTACAGTGGAGCATCAGTGCACATGCAGCACTTGCGTCTCCTAGGTGAGTCCAAAATGGGACCAGAATATTGAGACGTGGATTCCACTCCCATCCGTACTGTGATGGGTCTGGCACACATAAGTGTTTCTGCAGAGCACGATGCCAAATGAAAGATGACACAAGAATTACCCTTTTTACATGTTGATACAGAGCTGCTTTGGTGGGCGGGATGTTTTCCATAGACTTAAGGCCATGTGTGAACATATGCCGTCTCGCATCATTGACACGTGTACTGACACAACTGTTACTGTACATCTGTATGGTGAGTTTTTCGATATGCTGCATATGAGGGGAATCCTCTGAAAAGACTTGCGGATTCTCAGTCAATTCTATCATCATTTCAGTTGATGCGGGAAAATTCATCCATGCATTCCATCCTGTCTTCTTCCCAATGCCGAGCATGCTGGATGTTACATCACAACCTGTGAAGGCGTGGAAGAAAGTCAGGGCCTTACAGTAATCAGGTCCAAGTTGTGAAGCTATCTCATGAATTGGCATATCTTTATATGCCTTTCCAATTCCAAACCCAATCCACAGCTCACTGAGTCCAAGGTCACGGAATGTTGCGAAATGGTGCAAAGACAGAATGACGACATCAGAATCAACCGTGCGAAGAAAAGCTATTTTGTGACCTTGTGAGGCTGCATGGTTGAGATGAAGCATCATGCGCGTGTCTGCTTCCTCGTGGTTCGATGGAGATATGTCACATAAGCTAACATCCTTATTGCATAGTACATATTCTCCTGATGTCGTTAACAACTGGTACTCGGATGTTGATGTTAATTTCAGCAGTTCAGCAGACAGGAACTTGAAAAATTCGTCTTTATTCTCACTAACTTTCAAGAATGCCTGCCAATTCTTCCCTTTAGGTAAAGGGACGTTCTCGGACACCCGTATCAACCTAACTGCTGTCTCACCGAGGCGTTTTGCTCGCGTCTGATTCTTCAAACTGCCTTCGGGGTAACAGTCATAGATCGCATCAACCCTTGTGGTGTTCGTGTTAATCAGAGATTCGATGTATGGCAATAATTGCAATCGAGCATATTCTCCAAACAGATCCGCTTTCTGTGGTTTGATTACATGGACTACAGCAGGCATATCCAAGATGACAACTGAAGCTTGTCTAGCTGCTGAATTCTTCCCTTGTGCAGGAATAGCTGGTAAACAATTGAGAATTTGAGATTTTGTCCCACTCCGTAGCTTACCTCTATCGGATAATGCTGGCGGATCACGTGCATTCTCGTGCATGAAAAACTCATCCATGTTTGAATCAGGCCGGGCTTGCAGTGAAACGAACATCTGGGTAACTATTGCGGCAGTTGCTTTACTTGACATGAGTTTGTCTCGGCCTTTGTCCAGGTTGGCTGGGGGTGGGTTAAGGAAGGTATATATATTTGCCTTGGGAATAACATCATTCAGGGGTACGGTGCATTCCACAAGCCTTTCCTTCAAGAAAGTGGAATATAAATGCTTGCCCCTTTCGGGTAATGACCGTAAACTCTTACTAACTTCGGGGTCCATATATTCACCAGTATCTAATGTCACCAGCTGACCACTAGTTTCATCATAAGGGTTGATAATGAGTCCCTGATTCACCAGATCGAGGAGAGATTTCAATTGATTCAGAAATTTGTTCTGCTCTGATACCGAACTTTCCGGGTGTTCCGTGTTATCTGATGATGTTGTGTGGAAACTTGCATATTCATACTCATCTATAACACGCAGAACTTCTGACCTTGAAAGCTCAATAACGACTTTCTCTTCAGCCTGGCCATAGAGACCTTTTGGACCACTGTCTTCTTTGAGTAGTTGGATACTATGTTCTTGGCTCTGATCTAAACCCATCATACTGAACTTCCTCTCACTACGCTGGACCACAAAATGGCCTTCCATGAATTTGTTGTGGATTGAAGGATGCCGCCTGGGTAGCTGAGACATGTCTCTCAGAAATACGGGGACCCACCGACAATAATTTGTATGTCCTAGGGCAAAAAAGTAACTGCACAACTCATCGATAGAACACAGTGTACCAGGCCAGTTACCGATTCGTTGGTTCCGAACGAATTGACAGCTTGTCAAGAGAAAGTTCCGAACGATTTCACCCCAATAGCGCGCAGTTGGAGATTGTGAAAGAATCCTCTGTTCCCACATTTCAAATGACTCATGGGGCCCAGTCTGCTGACAGTAAATCTCATAAGCATTCTTTCTGAGGATCTCAAGCCAAGCTAGAGTGAGAAGATATGCCTGTCGCGTCCTCTTGACATGTTTCCCACCAAGTAGGGATGATGCTACACCGGGTGTGAATATCTTTGCGAGGTGAAACATTCGCTCCCAACCAGAACCACCCATAAGCTTACCACCAGCTTCTTGGGTGCACATTTCAAGATGCAGGAATCCAATCATACACACCATTCGATCCTCACCTATCTCCTCTGGGAACAGCCATTGACATTTTTTCTGCCTGGCATACAACGGACAGTCACCTTCAATGACAGGTATCTGGCCGGGGTTTACGAAAGCAGTAGCTTCCCTGACCACATACATAGCATGCTTCTGCATACTGAGTGAGTCCGCTTTCTGCTCACTGAAAACAGGGAATACCCCAATAACTGCACGAGGTTTGACATTGTCTTGATCTTCATGTTTTGAAAAGAAGCCTGAAAAGGTCACAGGGACTTCATCAAGCTGCCAGCTGCCATCAACCTTCCCTTTATTGCTGATCTGTGACACATGAGACAACCAGTCATTCTCTCCCACGTTCAAATCTGCATATTCATTGGGCCGTACATTACATTCATCTGGAGATTCAAGCCTGATGTCCCCACCAAAGTCTTCAACGAAAGGAACAAATGCATAGTCGTCTGGGAGTTCAATTTGTGTGTCTTCTGGAACATCTAAACTCAGTGGTGGGGGATCAGTACCCACATTGTCCCTGCTCAGTTGACCAATGAGTGTGATGGACGTACCATGCATATCAGATCTACCAGATACATCAATGTTATCAGTGGTTCCTATCGAGAAAACATTACGTTTGCAGTTAGCTGGGACTACAACACCTTCGTTCTTGAACCGCAGTGAAACAGCTCTCGCGAAACTCCTGCGAACATCCATTACGCGATCATAAGAGACAGAGAGTCCCATTTGATGAAAATCTCTGATAAGATTTTTCATACGATCATGGGCATGCAACTTCAAACCCACATAAAGAGGCATTGGAGTTTCTCTGTCACGTCTCTGGTGAACATTTTGTGCATGTTCGGAGCGTTTCGCTGAATTGCTGATCAACATCTGTGAAATAGTACAAGCCACTCGAGTCTTGGCATTAACAGTCTCATCATCGCCTAAGTTCTGTATACTACATGTGCCCTCAAGTAGAACTCTAAGAAGAGTCAGGAGTGAGTTGGGTACAGGCTCGCTCAAGCAATAAGATGAAAATGATCCCGTGAAAGGAGCTTGAGATATGAGTATGTGTTTACGCAGAAGAAGACCCACATCAACTATCTTTTTTGCCTCTTCCTCAGACACTATACGAGTTAAAGATTCGGACAACAAGGAGCCAACTCGAAACCTACTTGAAATAAACACATCTCTACCCTGTGTGAAGGCGTCCCAGCCATCGCCCAATTTCTGCAACAAATGTTCTTTGAATCGAGTGGAATGTATTTCTTCACTAAGCCAATCAGAACCGACTTGCTTCAACCTCCGACTGTACAGATTCTTGAGATCGACAAGCTTCATCGCGGAATCGTTGTGTTCAACAAATGTTATGAGCTCTGCCATAACGAGAGGGTCATAGGGCAGGCCTGACGCGGAATGTTCGGCGTTCTTCGACTTTTTAGATTTAGCCGCTCGTGCTTCATTGGCAAGCTTACAATAACAGGTTTTGTGATAGTAAAGATCACTAGCAGCGGAATCAAATGCTGCATTGACCCGAGAAAAAACAACCCAGTTCTCGGCTTCCTTTGCCATAATTTTGAGTTTATTGTTATCAGACATTGATCTGCAAATAGGCTCACTGCTGTCACCTTCGCGTTTGTGACAATAAACACACTGGGGCAGTTTCCTGTCACAGCCAGATTCAAAACTTGTCCGTGTTCTTTTAGGACTCAGCGTGGAGCAGGATGCCACTGCCTCATTTCGCTCTCGCTTGTGTAGCACGCGCTGTACGATGTGAGTCCGAATACTGTCACGGCATGTCTTATGATATATTGCCTTATTCATCAACAGTGACATCGACATACACTCATCACTCTCTCTCATCAAACAATCAATGGTCAAATTATATGGAAGCTCAACGCCATTATCTAGGAAGCGCGTTATGTCTTCCTCAATAGCTTTATAGGCGTCATGAAAACGAGATTCTCTATACGGACGCATCAATTTCTTGGAACTGTCTTGCTGGCAAAAGCAACAACGTTCCCAGTCAGTACTAGTCCGTACACGAAGAGGATTCTCACTCATTCTGTGAATGATTTTTGTGAACAATCGCGTTCTCGAATTAATTTCGACAGACAAATCAGAATTGCTTGCGGAATTACGCCAAACAAGAGATTGTATGGCAAAGAGACTGCTTCATAAAGAGCGTTGTTTCTCCGGGATCAGCGTCATTCAGGTTTGCCTGAATGACGCTGATCCCGGAGAAACAACGCTCTTTTCAAGTTCCAAGAAATTGATGCGTCCGTATAGAGAATCTCGTTTTATTCTACATCATCTCCCACGTCTGTTTCCAACACGTGCGTGGATCAGAGTTCACTTTCGCGCCCTTACAATCGGATGTATAGTCGGTAGACCGTCGAAAAGGAGGTTCCCTTCAGCCGCTGGCGGCCATTTTGGATTGTGCCGCTACTGGTCGCCACCGGTCGGTGTCAACTTGTAGCCGATCGTTTTTGAGAACCTCATAGCCTACACTAACAGTGTGCCAAATTTCAAGAAGGTATCACCAAGTGCACAATTCACCTGTATGTGACGAATTCCTCCCCCGCTATGATAAACCAGACAAATTTAACAATTTAATCACTATCAAATTGATGCATGGGATAAAAGGGGTTACAGTGCAAGGGTTTTGTAAATATATTTATTCAACTACAATGTATAACTTTGCAGTGCATTCTACATAGGAGAATATCATAGTTTCTTTCCAAACCACTACAGTGACACATACATCTTTATATTGGGAGACACTCTTGTCCTTCCAAACTTCTTCTGTGGACTATTTCAAGTTAACCTTTGTTGAACTCCCCAAATCAAACATAAACAAAAGAAAATGTCTGCCTTCAATCAGTGAGCACTCCACTTATAACATTTGGTCTCAATCTTTATTACTTTCATGAATTAGGAAAAGATTTCTTCGAGTATGTACTTCAATGTTTATAGAATACAGCTGTTATTTTATTTTGAGGTATTGTATTGTAAAAATTTTGTTCTCTTACTTATGCCATAGCAGACTTTCAGGTGGTGCTATTTACACATGGCAGCAGTCCCATGGCAAATTTCAGTTTCCACATGTTCTATGTTTCATTCCAAGCATTTTGATACATAATTTATTGGGATTATTCATTTTGGGCCGTTTTTAGACTTGAAAGAAAATTACATGAAATTTGACTAAAGTTAGGTTGGACGTCCCCTTAACTTGACAAAGTCAAGATAAGCTATTGCCATCATGCGTGCGGAAGTCTGTTAGTCTGTTCACATTTTCCTTTAGCACGGGCTACATCCCGCAGTTCTTGTCTGATCGTCACAAAATTTCATGTGCATGTTTGGGGTCATGTCTAGATGAGAACGTCCCCTTTTGGTCGTGATCGGTCAACCGGTATGGCTGCCCAAGCCCAAAACCCCAAAACAATTAGCGCAGTCTGCAGGTTGTATTTATGAAGGGATTTCATTGTAACTTGGTAGGATACCTCTGTATAATGCCTAGATGAGAACGTCCCCTTTTGGGCATGATCTGTCAACCGTGATGGCTGCCCAAGCCCGAAACCCCAAAACTTTTAGCACAGTCTGCAGGTCATGTTTAATATGGAGGGATTTCATTATAACTTGGTAGGATGACTCCTTATGACGTCTAGATGAGAATTTCCCCATTAGGGCGTGATCTGCCAACCTTGACGACTGCCCGAGCCCAAAACCCGAAAACCTTTAGCACAGTCTACAGGTCATATTTATTGAGAAATTTCATTGTAACTTGGTAGGTTGACTTCATATAATGTCTAGATGAGAAAGTCCCCTTTTGGACGTGATTGGGCAACTGTGATGGCTACAGGGGCCCGAAGCCCGAAAACCTTTAGCACAGTCTACAGATCATATTTATGAAGGGATTTCATTGTAACTTGGTAGGATGACTCCAAATAATGTCTAGATGAGAACGTCCCATTTTGATTGCGATCAGTCAGCCTTGATGCGTGCCCAAGCCCAAAAACCTTTAGCATAGGCAAAAGGTCATATTTATGGAAGGATTTCACTGTAACCTGTGTAATGCTTAGATGATGACATCCCCTTTTGGTCGAGATTGGTCAACTATGATGGCTACAGGTGCCCGCAGCCCCGAAAACCTTGAGCACAGTCTACAGGTCATATTTATAAAGGGATTTCATTGTAACTTCGTAGGATCACTCCAGATGATGCCCAGGTGAGATTGTCCCCTTTGGCTGCGATCATTCAACCATGATGGCTGCCCGAACCCAAAGCTCGAAAACCTTTAGCTCAGTCTACAGGTCATGTTTATGAAGGGATTTCATTGTAACTTGGTAGGTTTGACTTCATATAATGTCTAGATGAGAACATCCCCTTTTGGACACAATTAGGGAACTGTGACAGCTACAGGGGCCTGAAGCCCGAAAACCTTTAGAACAATATACTGGTCATAATTATGAAGGGATTTCCTTGTAGCTTGGTAGGATGATTCCAAATAATGTCTAGATGAGAGCGTCCCCTTTTGGTCGTGATCTTTCAGCCATGATGGCTGCCTGAGCCCAAAGCCCAAAAACCTTTAGCATAGTCTGTAGGTCGTATTTATGGAAGGATTTCATTGTAACTTGTTAGGTTGACTCCATATAATGCCTAGATGATGACATCCCCTTTTGGTCGTGATTGGTCAACTTTGACGGCTACAGGGGCCCGAAAACCTTTAGCACAGTCTACATGTCATATTTATGGAGGGATTTCATTGTAACTTCGTAGGATGATTCCAGATAATAACGTCCCCTTTTGGTCGCGATCATTCAACCATGATGGCTGCCCGAGCCCAAATCCCGAAAACTTTAGTACACACTACAGGTCGTATTTGTGAAGCAGGGATTTCATTGTAACTTGTTAGAATGACTCAGTATAATGTCGAGATGATGACGTCCCCTTTTAGTTGCAATCGGTGAACCGTGATGGCTACACAGGCCTGAATCCCGAAAACCTTTAGCACAGTCTGCAGGACATATTTATGAAGGGATTTCATTGTAACCTGATAGGATGACTCATTTAGGAATAATTTCACTGTAACTTGGTAACTTTTGTTGTCAGATATATGTTAACTGTGAGGGCCACTTACATTAACTGTGAAGGCCACATTAACCCACCCCTCAGTTCTTTAGTACAGTCTCCATCTCGTATTATTTTTATTAAAAACATAGCATACATGTATAGGGAATAGAAATTAACATATTCCCAGTTCTCACAATTCTTGTCTTATTTCAAAATCCTTTCATAAACATTGAACATTATCCTTTTCATCAAACACAACACACAGACAAGTTAAGCTACAGTGTCATTGACACTTTCATAATATTACCCAGGGGAGTTTAACTGAGTTAGTTGTATGTATGTTTGTTTGTTCATTTATTCAAAATGGTAGACATTTATGCTATTTTGAGGAATGCACCAGTCCAGTAAGAGAATTGGTATTGCGGGATGGGCATATGCAACCCTTCTTGTTTCTCTTTTTTCTTGTTACTGAGTAGGTACAGATGGGGAACCAAAAGTTGGTATTGCAGGATGGGCATATGCAACACTTCTTGTTGCTCAATTTTCTTGTTACTGAGCAGGTACAGATGGGGAACCAAAAGCACCTGCATGTTTCATCTCTTTGGGTTTTATAAGAGCATGGACTATCCCCATCCAAATGTTAATTCCCTGCCTGAACCTTTGTTAATTTATTTTGTGTGTATTGGTGACTTAGGATCTGACTTATGCATGTGGACCAGTATGTGATGTTGTACGGTGATTATCAGGTTGGATCTACAGGGACCTCTGCAGTTGGGCAGGGACGGATCCAGAAATGTTTGGGGAACACCTGTTTTTCAATTGAGGATGTCCCCAAATAAATTGAAATGCCTTAATACAGGTGATTAGACCACTGCATGTGTCTTATTTAGTGCCTTTCATCAACTGCATACCCTATATGTATAGATTTCTACTAAGTATTTGGAAGTAATTGCTTCAAACTGGTAAATTTCAAAGTTGAATGATATTTTCCTGCAGGAACTTGGGGTCAATTGGGCTCCAGAGTTTGGGTGCCCATACCTGTAACAGGTAGCAAATCGGATCTGGATCTGTCCCCGAGTTGGGATTTTTGAACAACCTGGACTACAATTGATGGGTTCAACTGGGTATCTTTTTTTTCTTTTTGCTTCAAAATGAGTTCTGAAGGAGTTTGAGTGATTTTACGCAAAAATTTACCAATTCACTCAACACATCCTGCATCGACCCCCATCCCCTCCGCACACTTCCATAACTAAATTAGATTAACTATATTATCATATCGATGCTGAATGTGACCTTAAATTTTCTAAGTAATTTTATCAGGTGTGCACTGTGATTAAGGCCCATTGTGGCCTCTTGTTTGTTTTGAAATAGAGTAAGACATTTTTTGTCGGGATAAGTTCAGAACTCAGCTGATAGTGGTCCCATCTTTATGAAATCTTACATGGATATCTGTTATGACATACCCTTTTAGACACATTATAAAGTTATGCTGTCTGCACTTTCCTCTTGTGAGTTACATCCCTTTCTTCTGTTGAGAAATTGATATTGTTTGTCTGCGCTGGTTCGTAACTCAGCTGACAGTTGTCCGATCTAAATGAAATCTTACATGGATATATCCAGTATTACATGCCCTGTCTGACACATATCAAATTATGCTGTCCACACATTCTACTTGTAAGTTATTCCCCATATTTTTCCACTATACCAATGGCCCAGACTAGCTGGTGCAACCTAATTTATTTCCAGAGCCAAACACAAATTTTGAATCCCCCCCCCCCTCCCCCCCAAAAAAAAATTTGCCAAAAACTCCAAAAAAAGAGAAGACCAGTACGGTCCTTCATACTTTTGCACATTGCTCAAACTTGTTGTCTACCGCCATCTTGTCATTCTGTTGTTTGGCCCATGTCAGATCAACATGTATCCTGACTTCTGTGCTATAAAATCCTAAAATACAATGAAGCCAGACACGATCAAGGAGTGGAAATGGTGGAATATTTGCAGCGGAAACTAGCTGAATAAGGACATTGAGTTTTGAACGTTCAGGGCTGTAATTTTTAAATAAATTACAAAATATTTTCTGTTCTCCCATTTTCGAGATACGTACCTGATTAGTTCATTCTTTGTTATCATTATTATGTGTTTGTTCACTGTTCCTCCTTCTCCTCTTGAATCCCTTCATTAGATTTTTAAGAGCATATTGGCTGTTTTTGGAATTTTTGTTTTCCCTGCGGTAACCCCGGGAAGTGAAGCAGTGCCTGTTCACTGTGGTAAACAGGCTCTATTTTACTGGTAAAATAGGACCGAGTCACCACTGCTTGTGAGGTGCAAACCCTCTCTAAAATGGGCAACATGGCCTATTAAAACTCACCCCTGGTCTTGAGTTGATACTCATGTTGTGGTTATGATTAGCCATTGTGCAAAAGTATGTGACCTTAAACACCAATAAATAAATAAATTGGAATTTTTGTTAAAATTAAAACTTCTTAAAAATCTTAGGTATTTCCGGAATGTGGAATTTGTGTACCCCCTTTGTCGCATCTCGGTTATTCTCGACCTAGTCGGACATGTCTGTTTTTGCCATTACCCTTCTCTGTAGGGAATCTTCTGTGGAAGTTTCTCTGTTGTTAAGGGTATTCTTTGGATACCAATGTCTGACATGGACCTTCATTGTCTTTCACCTAAGGTTATTAATCATAATTCTGTTTCCATTTCAGAGGAACAAGATCATGGTATTGGTCATGGTCTAACATCAAGTTCTGTGCTGCCGTCGTCTTCTGATACAGAGCGTGTTGACTTACGAGGTATCGCAGAATACTCGGTACCTCGAGCAAGCAGACGGTCAACTAGCTTGACCGGTGTAAAAGAGCCTCTCGTAAGTGCTACCGTACCAGGACAATCCGTAGCGGTCCAGGATAAGGACCTGTAAGGTCTGTACAGACAACGGCTCGCAAGGGGAAGAAGCTAGTCAAGTTGTAAGGTGCATGAGTAATGAAGCATACTTCTGTTTTGGGGTCAAAACAGAATGAACTGACTTTAACTGCCAGTTCCACTGGTAGTCCGGTAGATAATGTTTCGGAGCCAGATTTTTCTGGTGTGCCTTTCTCTGCCAGTACGGCTGGCAGTACACTTGACGTAAAAGCTTCTTCTTCGTCCGCTTCCAGGACTCAGCACAGTTGACGACATGCTAGCCGGCAGGATCCAGATGTGGATATTCAACAGAGCCAGGATCTGGCTCTCTTTAAGGCTAGCATTTTGGGGCAAATGTCTTTTTCTAAAAGACAGACACAGGGCCCTGTGTCAGATCAGATCCCAGAGTCGAAGCGGCGTAGAACAGGAGTTGACCTAGCCTTGAATACGGAATTGCTGGAGCAAATTGTCCAGCTAATTGCAGACTCCCAGCAGCAGAAAGTGCAGCCATCATCGATCTCCATGTCGGATGATTCGGATGGTGCTGGATCTGCAGAAAGTAGGGTTTCCTCAAATACTGAGTATGCCGATAGTAGACCAGACCCGGAACCTCAAGATGGTAGTGTTGAGGGGCTTGATGAAGATGAGACCGACACTACATCTTTGGCGGAGCAACATATGGAAACTATGAGGTTTCTACAGGAATTTTTACTGGATTTACTTCCGTCTGGTCAGAGTTCTGCACCTTCGGGAGCCAGGCCTCTTGTCTTCTTTGGACAGGGAAGTTATCAGGTCGAAGAAGAGTATTCTTCTGTATCCGACTGCAGATGCTTTTGAGTGTATTGGCGATGCTATTGCAAGCCTGACTCAAGCTAGAAGTTCTTTTCTTTCGGAAAGAAGGTGGACCTACCGTTCAGAGGCAATGCCTTCTTAAATACGGTAGGCGATCAAAAGATTCAGAGCATTTGGACGACGGTGCAAAGGACTTAGGTATGTCTCTTCCAACATTGTGTAGCATCAGTTAATTTGTACTTGATACCTGCATTGAATCTAGCAGAAGCATTTTGGATGCTATGTCGTACGCAGACCACATTTGCAGGGCGATGGCGGGCAATCTGGATTCTGAGAGCCTACAGGGGTTGTTATCTCCTTTGAGAGTGCTCTCTCGTGCCATTATGTACACAACATACCACTCTGCTCTTTCAGTAGCCAATTTAGATCTGGTCAGGCTTGATGCCGCCTTAAAATCCATGTCATTTATTGATGACAGTGTTAAGAGCTCTCTAAGGGCCACTTCAGTTTCGAGCTCTTCACTATTTAATGGCCAGTTAAAGGCAGTATTTGAAGATGCCTCTAAGAAAGCCACAAGTCCGCTTCTGTTGCGCTCAGCTTCGCAACCTCGGCCTTCCACAAGTGGCGCTACTCGGAGGGGTAGATTTTCTGTCTCCAAGAGAGGCTCAGTCCGTGGCGCTTCTAGAGCTAATCGTCGTGGTGGCTTGAAGCAAGGGAGCAACTCTTAAGAAGGGGATGACACAGTCGGTTAATAACAACTTGCGTACCCCCACACCGAGGTCACAGAGGGATGCAAGGGCTTCTCGAGGTTTCTCCTCGTATAAGCCTCGAAAGTCCTACAAATGAAAAGTTCACCCTCTACTGTTCTCCGGTTGGCAGGAGACTTTCAAAATTCGCAAGCAATTGGATAAATATTACACAGGATTTTGGGGTTCGAGATGTTGTAAAAAATGGTCTACATCTTTCGTTCCGAAAAAAGCCCCCATTGACATGGAATCCACGTTTTGCCTTCCGCAAAATCTAACAAAGAGAGAGGCTTTGATTTCAGCAGTAGAGTCTCTTTTTTAGAAGGAGGTCGTAGAGAATCCCAATTCGAAGGGATTCTACAGTCATCTTTTTCTTGTGCCGAAGCCAGATGGTTCGTACCGACCAGTGATAGATCTCAGCTGGATAAACAAGCTAATAATTGCTCCAAAATTTTATATGGAAACAATTCGGTCGGTGAAAAACAGCATCTGAGTTACATGGCAAGTTTTAGACTTAAACGACGCATATTTTCACATCTTGATTCACCCGGCGTTTCGGAAATATCTCCGTTTTGTGGTTCAAGGAAGGGTATACCAGTTCAGAGCAATGTGTTTTGGCTTGAACCTTGCCCCGTGGGCGTTCACTCGGGTGATGAATGCGGTGATGAGCCACTTCAGAGCGCACTCGGCTTCGATGACGTCTGCATATCTGGACGACATTCTTCAAAGATACAGGAATTTTCATACTCTTTAAAGCGGTGTTCAGAGTCTGCTATCACTGCTACGGCACCTACGGTTTATAATCAATGCCAACAAGTCGGATTTAATGCCGACAACGTCGTTTGTTCACCTAGGTATGAGTTTTGACACTATCAACAGTCGGGTCTGTTTGCCCGTAGCAAGAGCAAAATTAGTTTCTCTTTACACCAAATACTGCATAAACGCGTAAGACATTACTGCAAGAGAGTTTATATGGCTTTAGGGCTGTTGCGGCGCTGCCGCGGAATTAATTCCACTAGGGCGTTTGCGCACCTTTCCTCTTCAAATTTATCTTATTCAAAATTGGAGCATGAAGCATCGGTCGTTGGACAGTCTGATTGTTTTAACACAATCAGTAAAGCATCATCTCCAAAGTTGGGTGGATATCCATTGGTTATCCCAAGGGATACCGCTTCAGATCCAGGATCCGTCGTTCTTAATTATGACGGATGCCAGTCAGGAGGGTTGGGGTGCCTCTCTGATTGCCGGCGATCAAGTGTGTCATGGTCTATGGGAGAGTCAGTTTCTAGAGTCCCATATAAACTACAAAGAAATGAGGGCAATTTGGTTACAATGTAGCTCTAAATCATTGGCTCAGTCGAGTAATAAACTCTCATGTTCAAATTCTATCGGACAGTTCAACAGTAGTAGCCTATATTCGGAATCAGGGAGGTACTCATTCCGTCCAGTTGTTGAATCTCACCGAAAAGATTCTTCTTTACTCTCAGGAGAATCAGATTCTGATATCGATTCGTCATATTCCAGGCCGTCTCAATGTAATAGCAGACACTCTATCGAGAAAGGATCGTCTGCTACCTTCAGAATGGATGTTGAACAAATCTCTCTTCAATCAGATTTGCTTCCAGTGGGAACGTCCAATGATAGATCTTTTTGCCACAGGTCTGAACAATCAGTTACAGACTTTTATGTCTCCATGCCCGGACCCTCAGGCTTATGCAGTAGACACTCAGTCCATTTCATGGAATGGGATAGTAGGATATGCTTACCCTCCAGCTCCCCTTATTCAACAGATCTTGCTCAAAATAAAACCGTCCCCTTACAAGATTCTGTTGGTAGCATGTCTGTCGGCACACAGACCGTGGATAAATCTCCTCAAGGAGCTTCTGTGGGACGTTCCGATGAAGTTACCGCCTCTCAGGGACCTTCTGACGCAGAGGAAACTCCGCAGGCTTCATTACAATCCAGAAAGCTTTAACCATCACGTCTTTTCTGTTGTGTGGTCCTTCCAGCACGGAAAACATTTTTCCAGATGAGCAATGGACGCAATTTCTAACTGTAGGATGACCTCCTCTTCGTTAAATTATGAAGCGAAGTGGAAGGTTTTTGCTCGTTGGTGTGAAGCACAATCGATTGATTTCTTTAACCCAACTATTCCGCAAATAGCTAACTTTTTTATTTATCTTTTTGACGAAGTTAAGCTACAGCCAGTCACTATCAAGGGCTATAGGTCTGTGCTTTCTGACACCTTTGCACATCAAGGAACCTTAAACATTGGGTCAGATGTATCTTTAAATAAATTAATGAAGAACTTCTCAGTTAACAGACCTCGTACCTTGAGACTAGTCCCTAAGTGGAATTTTGCTTGGGTTGTTTTGAAACTTCAAGAAGCACCCTTTGAGCCGTTAAATACTGTTGAATTTAAATTTCTTACTTATAACATGGCCTTCCTTTTAGCATTTGCATCAGCTAGAAGAGTTAGTGAACTTCATGCTTTATCTGTGGAAGATTCTCATTTCAGAATTTCTTTTACATACATGTATATTGAAGATGTGCCCCTCCTGTTTTGTTTTCAGATATTTTCATTTTTAGCTCACCTGGCCATGTGAGCTTTTCTCACCACTTGGCGACCGTTGTTGTCCGTAAACTTTTCACATTTTCATCTTCTTTTCTGTAACTGCTGAGCCGATGTGAACCAAACTTGGCAGGAATGGTCTATGGGAGGCCCTCTACAAACGATCCTCATTTTCAAAAATCTTCTCTGAAACTGCCAGGCCAAATGTTTTGAAACTTCACATAAATGATGACTGGGACCCCCTCTACCAACGATCCTCATTTAATGTTGATTGGGTCACAAACATGGCCACAATTGCGGCTTATAGTTACTGTAGAAACCTATGGGAAATCACATTTTCCTCTTCTTCTCTGGAAAAACCGAGGCAACGTGAAAACAAACCTGGCAGGGATAGTCTATGGGAGGTCCTCTACAAACGATCCTCATTTTGTTCCTGTGGGTTGAAAAACATGGCTGCCAGAGGCATTCTTTGATTCTGATTGGTAGATTTCCAAAAAAAACTGCTGAGCCGATGTGAACCAAACTTGGCAGGAATGGTCTATGGGAGGCCCTCTACAAACGATCCTCATTTTCAAAAATCTTCTCCTCTGAAACTGCCAGGCGAAATGTTTTGATACTTCACATAAATGATGTCTGGGACCCCCTCTACCAACGATCCTCATTTAATGTTGATTGGGTTGCAAACATGGCCACAATTGCGGCTTATAGTTATATAGAAACCCTATGGGAAATCATATTTTCATCTTCTTCTCCGGAACTGCTGAGCCGACGTGAACCAATCCTGGCAGGGATGGTCTATGGGAGATCCTCTACAAACAATCCTCATTTTGTTCCCGTGGATTGAAGAACATGGCTGCCAGAGGCATTCTTTGATTCTGATAAAAAAATCTTCTCCTCTGAAACTGTTTTGATACTTCACATAAATGATGACTGGGACCCTCTCTACCAACGATCCTCATTTAATGTTGATCGGGTTGTAAACATGGCCACAGTTGCGGCTTATAGTTACTATAGAAACTCTGTGGGAAATCACATTTTCATCTTCTTCTCTGAAACTACTGAGCCGACGTGAGCCAAACTTCGCAGACTGGTCTGTGAGAGGATGGAAGTATGTGGCCACCAGAGGCTATATTCTAATTCTTAACCCAGTGCCTCTCCTGTCTGCATGAAGATCGGTACTGTCAGCAAAAATACTTGTTTTTTGAGAATCTGGTAAGGGGTGGTTCCAGTTTTCTCCACTGAGAACTGGGGAAAACAAACCCAATCAGAAAATCTTGATTGTCAGGTGTTTGGAGAAACAGAAGAAGTTTTTGCTAACATTCTCTTGCAATCATGTCAGCTTAGAGGACAGTAATTATTGTATATCTTGTTAGATTTGACAAAAATTGGAGTAATGTGTTTCCTGTAACCCTTTTACCAATCCAAAGCTATTTTGAAAAAAGAATACTGTCTGAAAAAAGTTGTAATTTTTAAAAAATATTTAACCTTCTTTTACTAATTTTTTTGTTGTCTCCCGCTTTTTGAAAAAAACGGGCGATATTAAATTCGGGGTGTCCTTCCGTGTTTTTCATTTCCAGACTCTAACTTTCCTTACAGTGACCGAATTTCGATGAAATTTGGGTAGTAGATCACTTTCATCAATTGTGGGTCCAAGTACGAATATGGGCATTTTCCGCGCATATTTAATTAGGTTGCTGAAATTTGATTGGCTGACAGTTTCCAGACTCTAACTTTCCTTAAAATCAACTGATTTCGATGAAATGTCATATATGGATTACTTTTATCAATACCTAGGTCAAGTTCGAATGTGGGAAAGTTTGTCTCGAAAATCTGTCCATCTGCCCCGTGCATCAATGCACCTCGGACTAAAAACCGTATTTATGAACCGATCTTCACGAAACTTCTTGGGTATCTTTGTTATCATTGTGAGACCAGAATATGTGTTCTGGGTTTTGGTCCAAAATTCAAGATGGCCATCAACGGCCATTTTGTTCCGAAATTGGGTGTAATCAGTTTTTTGTACAGAACTTCTATATGAAAGTTCACCTTAGTTCGGATTTGAATAAATTTTTGTTTGAATGTTTAGTAACATGCAATACATCACATATAATACGGGTTTTGTTCTCGTGCAAAAATTATGCAAATTAGGGAAACTTTGATTTATTCAGTGCTACTACTAATACACAGTAAGTGCACACCTTCCGTATTCTTCGTTTCCAGACTCTAACTTTCCTTACAGTCAGTCGATTTCGATCAAATTTGGGTAGTAGATCACTTTCATCAATTGTGGGTCCAAGTTCGAATATGGGCATTTTCCGCACATATTTAATTAGGTTGCTGGAATTTGATTGGCTGACGGTTTCCAGACTCTAACTTTCCTTAAAATCAACAGACTTCGATGAAATTTTATATATGGATTACTTTTATCAATACCTAGGTCAAGTTCGAATGTGGGAAATTTCGTACCGAAAATCTGTCCGTCTGCCTGTCTGTCTACCCCGTGCATCAACGCACCTCGGACTAAAAGCCGTATTTATGAACCGATCTTCACAAAACTTCTTGGGTATCTTTGTTATCATTGTGAGACCAGAATATGTGTTTTGGGGTTTGGTCCAAAATTCAAGGTGGCTGCCAGTGGCCATTTTGTTCCGAAATTGGGTGTAATCAGTTTTTTGTACAGAACTTCTGTATGAAAGTTCGGATTTGAATAAATTTTTGTAGGAATGTTTAGTAACATGCAATACATCACATATAATACAGACTCTAACTTTCCTTACAGTCAGTCGATTTCAATGAAATTTGGGTAGTAGATCACTTTCATCAATTGTGGGTCCAAATTGGAACATGGGCATTTTTCGCGCATATTTTATTAGGTTGCTTAAATTTGATTGGCTGATGGTTTTCAGACTCTAACTTTCCTTAGAGTCAACCACTTGCAACTCAACTATATTCCACTGGATGCATTAATTCGCCTTGAAACTGCTGCCCAACGGGAGAGATGAATTCACTGAATTTGCTTGTTGAAAACAGAATTCATAAATGTGTGCATTTTCAAGAAAATCTTCTTTGAAACTACAAGGCCAAACTTAGTGTGACTGATGAATGTAACCCCCTCTACCAATGATCCTCATTTTAATCTTCATCGGGTTGTAATTATGGCTACAATTGTGGCTTATAGTTACTATAGAAACCCTATAGGAAATCACATTTTCATCATCTTCACTGAAAGTACTGATCTAATGTGAACCAGACCTTGCAAGCATTGTCTATGAGAGGTTCTCTACAACTGTTACTCATTTTATTCCTGTTGGGTGAAAAAACGTGGCCGCCAGAAGCATTCTTTGATTCTGATTGGTCAATTTTGAAAACTCTTCTCCTCTGAAACCACAGGGCCAAATGTTTTGAAACTTTACATTATTGATAACTCTCCACCAACGTTCCTCATTTTAATGTTGATCGTATTGCAAACATGGCCACAATTGCGGTTTATAGCTACTATAAAAAAATTATAGGAAATCACATTTTCATCTTCTCTCTGGAACTATTGAGCTGACGTGAACCAAAACTTGGCAAGAATGGTCTATAGGAGACCCTCTACAAATGATCCTCTTTTTGTTCCCGTTGGCTGGAAAATATGGCCACCAGAGACATTCTATGATTCTGTTTGATGGATTCAAATGTTTTGAAGCTTCACACGATTGAAGACTGGGACACCTTCTACCAATGATCCTCATGTAATTTTGATGTAATTCCAGCTCATAGTTACCATGGAAATCCTATGAGAAATCACATTTTTATGTGTATTTCCAGGTGAGCGATTACAGGCTCTGTTGAGCCTCTAGTTAGGGTTTCCCATATTTAAAAATGGACTTTGTCAATTCAAGCTTGCAAGGGGAGGGGGGGGGGGGACCATTTGCTATCTGCGACCTCTTTTAAACTAGTGATAGTGAATGGATTTCAATGAAACCTTCAAACATTCTTTTACATACAGTGAAGATGTGTACCTTCTATTTTGTTTTCAGATATTTTCATTTTTACAGTTTCACATATTGAAAAATGGGCTTTGTCAATTCAAGCTTTGGGGTGGAGGTGTGTGTGTGGGAGGGGGTGGGGGGGGGGGGGGTGTCAGTGTTTGTGCTCTCTACATTAAACACAACTTTTGTAAAATGTTTCTTGATGGGAGTGGGTAGTATCATCTAGTGAGCAGTGCTCACAGTTTTTCTAGTTTTGTTTAGTTGTCAGGGATAAGTTCAAGTCAATATCACTTTCCTCCTATTTTCCTGTAGGAGTTCTTGTTTTCTTAAGTAGGAGCAATGAATATCAACTACTAGGCCCGCCTGCCTGTTTACCATTTTCAGCTAGTCTGGACCATTGATATAGTGGAAAAATATGAAAAATTTATACCAATTTTAATATTTTTAGCTCAACTTTGGCAAAGCCAAATTTGAGGTATTGTCATGGCCCATCGTCTGTCCGTCTGTCGCGTCGTCGACACGGCTCGGGCTAGAGGCTGTATTTATGAACTGATCTTTACGAAACTTCTTGGGTACCTTTGTTATCACTGTGGGACAAGAACGAGTGTTTTGGGGTCCGGTCCAAAATTCAGGATGGCCACTGGAAGCCATTTTGTACAAAATTAGGTGCAATCAGATTTTTGTGCAGAACTTCCACATGAAAGCTCTGATTTTAATAATTTTTTGTATGAATGTTTAGTATCATGGGATACATCACATATAATACAGGTTTTTTTCTCGTGCGTAAATTATGCAGATTAGACAAACTTTGATTTATTTAGTGTTACTTTCAGCACTGTAAGTGCAAATGCCAATACGGCTCGGGCTACAGGCCGTATTTATGAACTGATCTTTACGAAACTTCTTGGGTACCTATGTTATCACCGTGGGATGAGAACGAGTGTTTTGGGGTCCAGTCTGAAATTCAAGATGGCCACTGGCAGCCATTTTGTACAAAATTAGGTGCAATCAGATTTTTGCACAGAACTTCCATATGGAAGCATTGATTTGAATAATTTTTTGTGTGAATGTTTAGTACCATGGGATACATCACATATAATACAGGTTTTTTCTCATGCATAAATTATGCCAATTAGACTAACTTTCATCTATTTAGTGTAACTTTCAGTACTGTAACTGCAAATGCCAATACGGCTCGGGCTAGAGGCCATATTTATGAACCGATCTTTATGAAACTTCTTGGATATCTTTGTTATCACCATGGGACGAGAACGTGTTTTGGGGTCCGGTCCGGTCCAAAATTCAAGATGGCCACCAGCAGCCATTTTGTACAAAATTTTGTGCAATCAGTTTTTTGCTCAGTACTTCTATATGAAAGCTCTGATTTGAATAAATTTTTGTGTGAATGTTTACTAACATGGGATGTATCGCATATAATACTTATGTCCTATTCTTTAGACCATTGCAGTCACCTTGTAATTGATTTACTATGGTTGACGTGGTCCCAACAAAACTCCTTTTTCTCTTATTCATTATTGTTGACTTGGTCACAACAAATACTGATTCCTGTCATATTCATTATTGTTGACCTGGTCACAGCAAATACTAATTCCTGTCATATTCAAAGTTGAGCTACAGTGTCATTGACACTTTCATTAATACTTACCAATGGCCCAGGCACAACAATAAAGAATGACAAGATGGATGTAGCCTCTTGTTGTCCTTCACAACAAGTTTGCACAATGCGCAAATGTATGGAGGACCATACTGGTCTTCTCTTTTTTGGAGTTTTTGGTAAATTTTGGGGGATTGGGGATTCAAAATTTGTGTTTGGCCCTGGAAATAAATTGGGTTGCACCAGCTAGTCTGGGCCATTGGTAAGTATTAAAAATATTAAAATTGGTATAAATTTTTCATTTTTCAGTTGAGAAATAGACATTTCTTCTTTTTTAGCTCACCGAATGGAGCTTAACTTATAACTTGCCGTCCGTCGTCGTCGTCCGCTGTGAACTTTACATTATCGACTTCTCCTCACAAACTACTTGACCAAATTGAACAAAATTTTGTGTGCATGTTCCTTATCATATGTCAATTCAAGTTTGTACAAATAAACTTGTCTCGCCCACAGGGGGCACCAGAAGGGGCATAACTCTGAATGCACCCATAAATTTTTTCAAAAATTCAAAAAAATCTTCTTCTTCAGATCAACCAGTCAGAATCTTTTCATATTTGTTATACAACATCTGTAAGGGGGGGGGGGGGGGGGGGGGAGGGGGGGGTCAGATTCAAGTTTGTTCAAATCCAGGCCCTGGGTTAATAATTGGGCTCCCTGTAGGAGCCCAAATTTTAACTTACTCAAATATGAGGAAATTTCTTTAAAAAATCTTCTTCAGATCCACCAGTCGGAATGCTTTCATATTTGGTATACAACATCTCTAGGGGGGGGGGGGGGGGGGGGCAGATTCAAGTTTGTTCAAATTGGGTCCCTGAGTCAGTATTTGGGCTCTCTATTGGAGCCCAAAGTTTAACTTGGTGCAATTTGAGAAAATTTAAAAAAAATCTTCTTCTTCAGATCCACCAGTCAGAATCCTTTCATGTTTGGTATACAACATCTATATGGGGGTCAGATTCAAGTTTATTCAAATCGAGTCGCTGGGTTAATATTTGGACTAAAATTTTAACTTTGTGCAATGTGTGGAATATTCTTTAAAAATCTTCTTCTTCAGATTCACCAGTCAGAATCCTCTCATATTTGGTATACATCATCTCTGGGGGGTGGGGGGGGGGGCAGATTCAAGTTTGTTCAAATGGAGTTTCTCGGTTAATATTTGGGTTCCCTATGGGAGCTTGAATTTTAACTTTCTGCAATAATAGAAACTTTCTTTAAAAATCTTCTTCTTCAGATCCACCAGTCAGAATCCTTTCATATTTGGTATACAACATCTCTTGGAGGGTAAGACTCAAGTTTGTTCAAACCTGGTCCCGGTTGTGATAAATTTGGGCTACCTATGGGAGCCTGAATTTTAACTAAGTGCAGTATGAGAGAATTTCTTTTATAATCTTCTTCTTCAGTTCCACCAATCAGAATCCTTTCATATTTGGTATACAACATCTCTAGGTTGGTCAGATTCAAGTTTGTTCAAATCGGGACCCTGGGTTAATATTTTGGCCCCCTATTTGAGCCCAAAGTTTAATGTGAGGTGATTTCTTTAAAAACCTTCTTCATATCCACCAGTCAGAATTCTTTCCTATTTGGTATATGACATCTCAAGGGGGATCAGATTCAAGTTTGTTCCATTTGAGTCCTTGGCTTAATATTTGGGCTCTGTGGGCAGGGGTGGGGTGGGGAGGGGGCATATTAGGTTCAGGTTTGTTCAAATCCATTCCTCAGTGTTTTTCCATCAAATTTTCCTCTCATGACTTCATTCCTTTGTAGTGTTGATGAACCATGTCCAGCTGAATGTGACCCCAAATACTTTTTTGAACCTCTTTGGCTGGTGAGCGATTAAGGCCCCTTGGAGCCTCTTGTTTTTTGTATATTTGAGTTCATAACTCGGCTGAAAGTGATCCCATCTTACCAGTATTGGAATTGTACATGAATGTCCGATATGACATGTCCCTTCAGGCAAATATGAAGTTATGTTGTCTGCACTTTCAACCTGTGAGTTATGCCCCTTTTCTGTTCAGAAGTAGACATCACATGGCCGTACAAATTCATAACTCAGATGGTGGTCAGATCTTAATTTATTTTTGCTTGAAAATGAGGTTTGAGGGATTCTAACTTATTTTCAAAAAATTACAAGTGAAGTTTAGGAGGCTTATCTTCTGAGGTGGGCTTTTTTATCATTGATTTTGTTTGTTTGTTTTGCTTTAAAATAAATTCTTGAGGATTTCAAGTGGTTTTATAAAAAAAAGAGAAAAAGGTTTTAAATTGCAGATTGAGGGGGTGGGGGTTGGAGTACATGGGATGATTCTTTACTTTTCATTAAATGAGTGTTTCATGGATTTCATGTGCCACCTTTCATTTTGATAATGTTTATCAAGATGCATCCCCCCCCACCCACACACACACACACACACACACATACACATTCCTCAGATGTGTGAGTATGTCAGCTCCTCTGATGCAGTTTCTTGTTTTGTCAAGTGCTCATTAACAAATTAGGGTTGGACACAAAAATTAGGGTCGGGCAATTACCTGAACCATTTCATTTTTATTAGCCTGACTGTTTACATTCAGGGCTATAGTCATGACTTTCGTCCATCTGTCCGTCTGTTAACATTTAGAGTTTTGATTAAAGTTTGTGGTTAAAAGTTTTTTAATGAAGGTTAAATTTTTTTTAATATTAATTACTATTGATTGTATCATTCTCATTATTTTCATGTTATTTAACCCTTTTTAGCTCACCTGGCCTAAAAGGCCATGTGAGCTTTTCACATCACCTGGCATTCGTCGTCTGGCATTCGTAAACTTTTCACATTTTCATCTTTTTTCTCTGTAACCACTGAGCCGGTGTGAACAAAACTTGGCAGGAATGGTCTATGGGAGGTCCTATACAAATGATCCCCATTTTCTTCTTTGGATGAAAAACATGGCTTCCAGAGGCATTCTTTGATTCTGGTTGGTGGATTTTCAAAAATCTTCTCTGAAACCACCAGGCCAAATGTTTTGAAACTTCACATAAATGATGACTGGAAACCCCTCTACCAACGATCCTCATTTAATGTTGATCGGGTTACAAACATGACCACAATTGCGGCTTACAGTTACTATAGAAACCCTATGGGAAATCACATTTTCATCTTCTTCTCTGGAACTACTGAGCCGACGTGAACCAAACCTGGGAGGAATAGTCTATGAGAGGTCCTCTACAAACGATCCTCATTTTTTTTTGTTCCCATGGATTTGAAAACATGGCCACCAGAGGCATTCCTTGATTCTGATTGGATTTTGAAAAATCTTCTCCTCTGAAACTACAGGTCCAAATGTTTTGACACTTTGCATGGTTGATGACTGGGACCTCCTCTACCAGCGATCCTCATTTAATGATGATCGGGTTGCAAACATGGCTTCAGTTTCGGCTTATAGTTACTATAGAAACCCTATGGGAAATCACATTTTCATCTTCTTCTCTGGAACTAATGAGCCGACATGAACCAACCTTGGCAGGAATGGTCTATGGGAGGTCCTCTACAAACGATCCTCATTTTGTTCCTTTTGGATGAGAAACATGGCTTCCAGAGGCATTCTTTGATTCTGGTTGGTGGATTTTAAAAAATCTTCTCCTCGGAAACTGCGTGGCCAAATGTTTTGATACTTCAAATAAATGATGACTGAGACCCCCTCTACCAACGATCCTCATTTCATGTTGATCAGGATACAAACATGGCTGCAATTGCGGCTTATAGTTACAATAGAAACGCTATGGGAAACCACATTTTCATCTTCTTCTCTGGAACTACTGAGCCAAAGTGAACCAGACCTAGCATGGGTAGTCTATGGGAGGTGTTCTGCAAATGCTCATCATTTTTTTTACCGTGCTTCGAAAAACGTGGTTGCCAGAAGCATTTTTTAATTCTGATTATTGGATTTTGAAAAATGTTCTCTGAAACCACAGGGCGAAAGGTTTTGAAACATTGCATGGTTGATGACTGGGACACCCTCTACCAATGATCCTCATTTAATGTTGATCGTATTGCAAACATGGCCGCAATTGTGGCTTTTAGTTACAATAGAAACCCTATGGGAAATCACATTTTCATCTTCTTTTCTGAAACTACTGTGCAGACGTGAACCAAACTTCGCAGGAATGGTCTATAGGAGGCCCTCTACAACCAATCCTCTTTTTATTCCCATTGGTTGGAAAATATGGCCACCAGAGACATTCTGTGATTCTGATAGATGGATTTTGCAAAAATCTTCCCCTCTGAAACTACAAAGTCAAATGTTTTGAAGCCTCACATGATTGAAGACTGGGACACCTTCTACCAATAATCCTCAGGTAATATTGATGTAATGTTGCAAACATGTCCACAGTTGCAGCTCAAAGTTACCAAGGAAAGCCTATGGGAAATCACATTTTTAGCCCGACTGTTTACAGTAAGGGTTATAGTAATGACTTTTGTCCGTCCGTCCGTCCGTCCGTCTGTCCGTCTGTTAACATTTAGAGTTTTTGGTTAAAGTTTGTGGTTAAAGTTTTTTACTGAAGGTTCAAGTGGGTTTTTTTTTTGTTTTTTTTGTTTTTTTTTGGTCTTTTCCTGTTTAGTTGACATTTGGAGTTTTGGTTAAAGTTTGTGGTTAAAGTTTTTTATTCAACCTTTAAGTACAGGCTATACCTGGTAGTTCTTGTCTGATTGTCACGAAATTTCATATGCAGGTTTTAGGTCATGTCTTCATGAGAACGTCCCCTTTTGGTCGTGATCTGTCAACCGATGTGGCTGCCCGAGCCCAAAAACCATTAGCACATTCTACAGGTCGTATTTATGAAGGGATTTCATTGCAACTTCATAGAATGCCTATGTATAATGGCTAGATGAGAACGTCCCCGTTTGGGCATGATCTGTCAACCGTGATGGCTGCCCAAGCCCGAAACCCAAAAACTTTTAGCACAGTCTGCAGGTCATGTTTAATATGGATGCATTTCACTGTAACTTGATACGATGACTCCATATGATGTCTACATGAGAATTTCCCCATTTGGGCGTGATCTATCAACCGTCACAACTGCCCGAGCCCAAAACCCAAAAACCTTTAGCACAGTCTACAGGTCATATTTATGGAGGGATTTCATTGTAACTTGATAGGTTGACTTCATATAATGTCAACATGAGAAAGTCCCCTTGTGGATGTGATTGGGCAACTTTGACGGCTACAGGTGCCCGAAACCCGAAAACCTTCAGCACAGTCTACAGTCATATTTATGAAGGGATTTCATTGTAACTTCGTAGGATCAATCCACATGATGCCCAGATAAGAATGTCCCCTTTTGGTTGCGATCATTCAACCATGATGGCTGCCCGAGCCCGAAAACCTTTGGCACAGTCTACATGTCCTATTTATGGAGGGATTTCAATGTAACTTGATAGGTTGACTTCATATAATGTCTACATGAGAACGTCCCCTTTTGGGCAACTGTGACGGCAACAGGGGCCGGAAGCCCGAATACCTTTAGCACAGTCTACAGGTCATATTTATGGAGGGATTTCATTGTAACGTGATAGGTTGACTTCATATAACGTCTAGATGAGAACGTCCCCTTTTGGGCACCTGTGACGGCAACAGAGGCCCGAAAACCTTTAGAATATTCCACAGGCCATAATTCTGAAGGGATTTCTTTGTAGCTTGGCAGGGTGACTCCAAGTTTGTGGTTAAAAACCCAAAAACCCAAACAAACACCACCACCCCCCTACCCCCCACTCCCCCCCACCCCCCACCCCCGATTAGGCTTTTTTTCTACTTTTCTCCAATATGCATTTTGAACTATTTACAGTCACTACATGCAGAACCTTTTTTTAAACTTACATACCCCCCCCCCCCCCCCTGCCTGCTCAAAATGCATTCTGAAGGATTTAGACTGACCACATGTGAAAAAAAAATGGACTCCCCTAACACACCCCCACTCTCCCCCACCCGTCACCACCACCCCACCTCCTCCTCACCCAGGGCCATTCATGCAATATTTTTTCTTTGGTACAAAATGCATTTTTAGCCTAACTATAGTCAGGGCTATAGTCATGACTTTCGTCCATCCATCTGTCTGCAAACAATTGGTTTCCAACTGATAACTCCAGTTTGGATTATTTTTTTTCAAGTAAAGTTGATATGTGTATTTTCCAGCTAGTAATACCGGTACAGTTCTGGGAAAACAACCGAGGTAAAGGGTTTCTTTTGTCTTTTGTACCTCGGTAAGGCGAAACACGCAAACTCTTTTTGACTAGTTACCTCGTCAAGTTGGTAAGACAAACCTACACACACACACAACTCCCCTCCCCCACACACACACACAGTCTTGTCTACCCGACATACCGAGGTACCCCATTGTTTGTCCTTTATGTGGACTAACGGTTTCTACCTCGTTTTGCCGGTACAGTTCTGGGAAAACAACCGAGGTAAAGGGTTTCTTTTGTCTTTTGTACCTCGGTAAGGCAAAACACGCAAACTCTTTTGTTTACTTACCTCGTCAAGTTGGTAAGACAAACCCACACACACACACACACACACACACACACACACACACACACACACACACACACACACACACACACACACACACACACACACACACACACACATCATCTGGTTGGTCACCTCCAGATAGTGAAGTAGATCCCAAAATTATTGAGGCTAGCAAACGAATCATCAAAAAGGTGTTCAGCATGAACATACTCTCCGATAAAGACAATTTAACAGCTGGTGAACGGAGAGCCCTCACGAAACTTCGAAAAAATAAGAAATTAGTAATTAAACCAGCCGACAAAGGTGGGTCGGTAGTTGTTCTATCTTGGGATAATTATATAAAGGAAGCCATGAGACAACTCAGCAATACTAAACATTATAAGAAAATAGATTCACTTATTTGGCCTAGTAATATCGAAAAATTCAATAAGATCTTAAAATTTCTCCTCGACGAAGGTCACATTACCAAAAAACAATTGAAATATTTAACAGCTAAGCTCAGTGCTCAAACAAGACAATTTTATATCATACCAAAGATCCACAAGAACCGTTCTTCATGGACGGATGACTTAACTCCACCCGGGAGGCCAATTGTATCAGATTGTAATTCGGAATCTTATGCGATCTCGGAATTAATTGATTATCATCTGAAACCTATAGCAAATAGACATCCGAGCTATCTAAAAAATACACAGGATTTCCTGTCAAAAATTTCGAAATTGAGAATATCGAAAAATGCAATTCTGGCTACTTTGGATATCGAAAGTATGTATACGAACATTGATATTGATAAAGGTGTTAAATCAGTTAAAAATGCATTTGAAAAATATCCGGATGCGAAACGGCCAGATGAACAAATTTTGGATCTTTTAGAGCTGAGCTTAAAAGGTAATGACTTTCAATTCAATGGAGAATATTTTCTACAAATAATGGGTTGTCCTATGGGCAAAAGATTCAGTCCTAATTTTGCAAGCATTTATGTAGCGGAATGGGAGGAAAATGCCTTAAGCAAATGTGCAAAGCATCCTCTCGTATATCTCAGGTATTTAGATGACATTTTTATTATTTGGGAACATTCAAAAGAAGATTTTGATGAATTTTTAGAAATTTTGAACAATCACGATCCAAATATTAAATTGAAAGCTACTGTCAGTGAAAATTCAGTTGATTTTCTCGATGTGACCGTGTATAAAGGCAAGCAATTTCAGGCGTCCGGTCATTTAGATTATAAAGTGTATTTTAAACCAACTGATTCACATCAATTGTTGCACACAAAATCATTTCATCCTCAACATACATTTAAAGGTATCATCAAATCACAACTCATTCGTTTCCACCGCAATTCAAGTGATAAGGTAAATTTCAATGAGGCTTGTTCTACTCTATTTGGCGCCCTCAGATCGAGAGGGTACTCGCTGCACCTCTTGCGTAGCCTGAAATCCCAAACCCTGAAAAAGCTCGAAAGTCCAGCTGAAACTACCGATTTCGAACCACTGAAGATTGAACACAACAGACCGTTGCAGAATGGTAGTGGCGCGGTATTTAATTGCAAAAAGCCTCGTTGTAGACTGCATACTTTTATGCCTGATCAGAAAGAGAAATTTTCCTCCGAACAAACGAAAAATCATTATCAGATCCGTAACCCCCTCCATTGTGATTCACCAAACATTATTTACCTTATCACTTGTAAGCGATGTCCGAAACAGTATGTTGGTCAAAGTCAAAATCCTTTTCGAGAACGTGCTACTAGACACAAACAGGATATAAAACATAATGCTGATGCCCCAGTAGCACAACATTTTAACCTTCCTGGCCATTCTTTGGACGATTTCGAAATCCATCCTATTGAACAACCACCAATTAAAGACACATTAGAAGAAACGGATGAATTTAGAAAAAAACGTGAAGCTTTTTGGATCAATACGCTTCAAACCCTCTGGCCATTTGGTATGAACATATCAGAGGGCGAATGCGAAAGGAGGTCCATCATTCCTTTCACTCTAACGTACAACAGAATGAATATCGAAATAGCAAAAATGTTAAAAGATGAATTCAATTTTACCAATGCTAAATTAAATGAACCTTTGAATCTTCGACCTGTCATCGCCTATAAGAAAAACAAATGCTTGCATAACATCCTTGTAAGGACTAAATTAGAGCCCATCAATGAATAACATCAATTTTTGCCAGTCAGTTTAACCAGTTCCTAAGCTCATCACTTAGTTTAAACCAATTTTGTGTAATTTTTTTGTCATGTTTGAAACCCATCAGGGTTCAGTAAATGAAAACAATTTTTCGGCGGCATATTAAAAGAAAAAAAACGTTTCAGTATGAAATGTCTGTGCCAGTGCGATTTTTTAACCTCAAACACACACAGGCGAGTGCCAGAGTTCATATATGCCCCAAAACAAAATAGGTTCTAATTTCAATCATGTGTATGTATTTCCTAAATAAAATTATTATTTATTTATTTATATATTTATTTATTGATTATTTTTAATTTTTTATTAATTTTTATTTATTTATTTATTTATTTATTTATTTGGTTGATTCATTTATTTAAATTATTATTTTTATTTTTAATTTTTCATACCTTTCACACAATGTAGAGGTTCAGAAGCTAAAACACACAATTTCTACGTTATGTAAAATATTTTCCGTCATAAACCTCCGTCGGGGGATATTCATTCCAACTGATAACATTCGTGAGGCATCATGATCTTTGGCGCTATTTTTTCATTTATTTCTTTAGTCTCAATATATTTTATCAAACCATTTTTTCATATTATTTTCACATACTTCTGAAGCCAGTAAAGCAAACCGCTCCCGATTGGTTTTACTTAAATCAAAGCCAACCAATAGGGCTTCATGGGGTCAGTAAAGCAAACCACTCACTGACTGATTAAAATTCAATGGAAGCCAATCAATAGGGCTTCATCTAATTTGTTTGGACGACACAAACTGAGTTGTGAAAAACAAACTTGGGACATCTCAGATTGAAAAGAATTAATTAGATGAGTGACATTTGTCATCTTGTTACCGAGTTTAATTATGTACTTAGCTGTGAAAAACACCCCCAGCCCACATATGGATATATACCATGCATGCCCTCCTAAAGTTGGAATCATTTTCCTCAAAGTCTCTTTGAAAAAGCCAAACCAAGCGAAACGCGTCGAGACAGACGGATTATTCTCTACCTTTGCTGAAGACTGCAACCAATCCAGGTATCTTCTTTAATAGGTAATATCTAATTTTCCAATTTTATTTATTTCATCACTTTTATATTTTATTTATATTTAATTCAGCTACTTTCTTTAACAATGGCAAGAAAAGGGCAGATGCATCAGAGGCAGAGTGTTGCCCAGTCCGGAACTGGCCTGGAACTATCGTTCCAGGCTTATTCTAGGCTGGTCAAGGCTTTGTTTCAGGTGCTTCAATGTTTGCACCACATTGGGCTATTAGAGCACCATTTGGCAAATCAGGATTTCCCGAAACAGCTAGAGAAGAAAGTAGATGAGTTAGGTGGCTTTCTAAAGCCAGCTCTTCCCACCCGACACATTTTTTCTGTTTTTCGACAGATTAGTGTTGGATGGGCCAATCAAACGTTAAATGCTTTAGTTGAGCACTATAAGGTAAATTTAAACCAGTTGAAGTCTAAGATAACTTTGGCTATGCGACCACCTCCTGGACTCGAAAAAATAGACTTCAACAGCGCTTCGGCGCGTGCCTTGATCTGGGCTAAAAAGAACTTTAAAAATAAGTTGACAGATAAGACGATTTCGGCCTATGAGTCTTACATTTCGGAACTTCGCCCGGCGTCTGGAGTAAGGAACAATACGGGAGGGAGCAAGCAAACTCCGGCCCGTGTTGTCCCTCTACCCCAACGCGAAAAGCAAAATAAGAAAAGATCAAGGCAAAGCACTTCTCCCTCTTCTTTTCCTTCTACTTCTTCTTTCTCTCAGAGTAAGCGCCTCAATTTGCAAACATCTCCGGTCCATATTGTGACTGAAGATGCTCGCAAATTGAGTAACGCTGTCTCGCCTTGTCTTGCTCCTCTACCTCCTACTCCTCCTCAGCCTTTCTTCTCTGGTTCTCCTAGTGCTCTCACTAGAACTCCTCCTCCTCCTCCTTCTGTTTCTTCTCCTGCTTCTGTTTCCTCTCCTGCTTCTGTTTCTTCTGCCCCTTCTCCTGCCTCTAGTGTGGTTCAACCAGGTATATCGTACTCAGAGAAAGTCAAATCACCGAGCCGCAACTCGGGCCACAACTCGGGCCACTCATTTGATTCTAAATTCTCCCAGTTTCGGCATAAAAGCGGAGTTAATTTTGACAAAAGGAATTGGCGCCTCCCCGATGTTTGTAAAAACATCCTTATGATTGGAAGTTCAAATTTAGGATGCATTGATCGAAATCCCCATCCGGACATCCAGGTGGAGTGTTACCCCGGCGCCAAATTCAATCATCTGCGCTCTATGTTTAAAGGGCACAGGGGCCAGTCCAGTCCCCAAAAAATATTATTAAATATTGGCGTGAATTCTCGAAACGATAATTCTGATCTCGTAGTTAAGCAGTTGCGGAATATGCTTAGCGATATCAGGGTCAAGTTTAGATCAGCAAAAATTTATTTCACTGAACTAAACTTTTCGCAAAAACTCCCTCAGGCTGAGAGGAGAACCCTGAGCATCATCAACGAAACCATTCGGAAAGTGAAGGACGTTAACGTGATACCAAAAATTGATGACGCGAAGTTTGATGTTGCTCAGGATTTAATCCATTGGACCACGAGAACCGCCAATATTATGTACGATCACTGGTTGAACCACCTAAATTTAAACTAAGTAAAGGCAAAGGTAACAGCCGCCTAACAGATGTGGGATTAGGAACTAATGTGGTTAACCTGTCTGGCACCAATGACCTAACAACCCAAGAGAAATCTCTTTTAGATCGCGGTTTAACTTTTGTACCAGCACCAAAGCCTAAAACTGATAACCAAACAAATTTACCATCATACAACTGTAATTTTCTTAGGCAAATGAAATTAGCCGACCGCTTTAGAAACTCCAGCGGTCGGAAACTTCCTTTTACAGAATCATCTGGTTGGTCACCTCCAGATAGTGAAGTAGATCCCGAAATTATTGAGGCTAGCAAACGAATCATCAAAAAGGTGTTCAGCATGAACATACTCTCCGATAAAGACAATTTAACAGCTGGTGAACGGAGAGCCCTCACGAAACTTCGAAAAAATAAGAAATTAGTAATTAAACCAGCCGACAAAGGTGGGTCGGTAGTTGTTCTATCTCGGGATAATTATATAAAGGAAGCCATGAGACAACTCAGCAATACTAAACATTATAAGAAAATAGATTCACTTATTTGGCCTAGTAATATCGAAAAATTCAATAAGATCTTAAAATTTCTCCTCGACGAAGGTCACATTACCAAAAAACAATTGAAATATTTAACAGCTAAGCTCAGTGCTCAAACAAGACAATTTTATATCATACCAAAGATCCACAAGGACCGTTCTTCATGGACGGATGACTTAACTCCACCCGGGAGGCCAATTGTATCAGATTGTAATTCGGAATCTTATGCGATCTCGGAATTAATTGATTATAATCTGAAACCTATAGCAAATAGACATCCGAGCTATCTAAAAAATACACAGGATTTCCTGTCAAAAATTTCGAAATTGAGAATATCGAAAAATGCAATTCTGGCTACTTTGGATATCGAAAGTATGTATACGAACATTGATATTGATAAAGGTGTTAAATCAGTTAAAAATGCATTTGAAAAATATCCGGATGCGAAACGGCCGGATGAACAAATTTTGGATCTTTTAGAGCTGAGCTTAAAAGGTAATGACTTTCAATTCAATGGAGAATATTTTCTACAAATAATGGGTTGTCCTATGGGCAAAAGATTCAGTCCTAATTTTGCAAGCATTTATGTAGCGGAATGGGAGGAAAATGCCTTAAGCAAATGTGCAAAGCATCCTCTCGTATATCTCAGGTATTTAGATGACATTTTTATTATTTGGGAACATTCAAAAGAAGATTTTGATGAATTTTTAGAAATTTTGAACAATCACGATCCAAATATTAAATTGAAAGCTACTGTCAGTGAAAATTCAGTTGATTTTCTCGATGTGACCGTGTATAAAGGCAAGCAATTTCAGGCGTCCGGTCATTTAGATTATAAAGTGTATTTTAAACCAACTGATTCACATCAATTGTTGCACACAAAATCATTTCATCCTCAACATACATTTAAAGGTATCATCAAATCACAACTCATTCGTTTCCACCGCAATTCAAGTGATAAGGTAAATTTCAGTGAGGCTTGTTCTACTCTATTTGGCGCCCTCAGATCGAGAGGGCACTTGCTGCGCCTCTTGCGTAGCCTGAAATCCCAAACCCTGAAAAAGCTCGAAAGTCCAGCTGAAACTACCGATTTCGAACCACTGAAGATTGAACACAACAGACCGTTGCAGAATGGTAGTGGCGCGGTATTTAATTGCAAAAAGCCTCGTTGTAGACTGCATACTTTTATGCCTGATCAGAAAGAGAAATTTTCCTCCGAACAAACGAAAAATCATTATCAGATCCGTAACCCCCTCCATTGTGATTCACCAAACATTATTTACCTTATCACTTGTAAGCGATGTCCGAAACAGTATGTTGGTCAAAGTCAAAATCCTTTTCGAGAACGTGCTACTAGACACAAACAGGATATAAAACATAATGCTGATGCCCCAGTAGCACAACATTTTAACCTTCCTGGCCATTCTTTGGACGATTTCGAAATCCATCCTATTGAACAACCACCAATTAAAGACACCTTAGAAGAAACGGATGAATTTAGAAAAAAACGTGAAGCTTTTTGGATCAATACGCTTCAAACCCTCTGGCCATTTGGTATGAACATATCAGAGGGCGAATGCGAAAGGAGGTCCATCATTCCTTTCACTCTAACGTGCAACAGAATGAATATCGAAATAGCAAAAATGTTAAAAGATGAATTCAATTTTACCAATGCTAAATTAAATGAACCTTTGAATCTTCGACCTGTCATCGCCTATAAGAAAAACAGAAGCTTGCGTAACATCCTTGTAAGGACTAAATTAGAGCCCATCAATGAATAACATCAATTTTTGCCAGTCAGTTTAACCAGTTCCTAAGCTCATCACTTAGTTTAAACCAATTTTGTGTAATTTTTTTGTCATGTTTGAAACCCATCAGGGTTCAGTAAATGAAAACAATTTTTCGGCGGCATATTAAAAGAAAAAAACGTTTCAGTATGAAATGTCTGTGCCAGTGCGATTTTTTAACCTCAAACACACACACACACACGCCCAACATTGCTTTATGTACTGCATCTTTAATCCTTTACCTAACACAAGTTGAAGCCAACAGTACAAATTATTTTTCTGAAACATCAGATTTTTTCATTTTTATGTGTACCCATACTATGTATGGTACACATAATGCCGGCATCCGGGGTGACCATCCGTCGTTCGTCCATCCTTTGTCCGTCCATCTGTCTGTCTGTCCATTTGTCCATCCATCTGTCCATCCGTCTGTCTGTCCATCCGGTGTCCATATCCATTTCTTTGGCATTCGATAACTTGAAAAATATTGCTTGGATTGTCAAGTTACTTTATATTTGTGTTCAGGTTACTGATGTGCCGAACTGTATAGTTTTTGGTGTAAATTGGATAATTTGATCCTGAGATATTAACCCTTTATCCTTCAGATTGAAAATTCCTCCAATCCCTTTGGCATTCGATAACTTGAAAAATATTGTTTGGATTGTCAAGTTACTTTATATTTGTGTTAAGGTTACTGATGTACTGAGCTGTATAGTTTTGGGTGTAAATCTGATAATTTAATCCTGAGATATTAACCCTTTATCCTTCAAATTGAAAATTCCTCCAATCCCTTTGGCATTCGATAACTTGAAAAATATTGCTTGGATTGTCAAGTTAATTTATATTTGTGTTCAGGTTACCGATGTGCCGAGCTGTATAGTTTTTGGTGTAAATCGGATAATTTGATCCTGAGGTATTAACCCTTTATCCTTCAAATTGAAAATTCCTCCAATCCCTTTCGCATTCGATAACTTGAAAAATATTGCTTGGATTGTCTAGTTACTTTATATTTGTGTTCAGGTTACTGATGTGCCGAGCTGTGTAGTTTTTGGTGTAAATCTGATGATTTGATCCCGAGATATTAATCCTTTATCCTTCAAATTGAAAATTCCTCCAATCCCTTTGGCATTCGATAACTTGAAAAATATTACTTGGATTGTCAAGTTACTTTATATTTGTGTTCAGGTTACTGATGTGGCGAGCTGTATAGTTTTTGGTGTAATTCTGTTATTTTGATCCTGAGATATTAACCCTTTATCCTTCAAATTGAAAATTCCTCCGATCCGTTTGGCATTTGATAACTTGAAAAATATTGCTTGGTTTGTCAAGTTACTTTATATTTGTGTTCAGGTTACTGATGTGCTGAGCTGTATAGTTTTTGGTGTTAATCTGATAATTTGATCCGGAGATATTAACCCTTTATCCTTCAAATTGAAAATTCCTCCAATCCCTTTGGCATGAGATAACTCAAAAAAGATCGATCCGATTGTCATGTTTCTTTATATATTTATTCAGGTTACTGATGTGCTGTGCTGTATAGTTTTTTATGTAAATCTGATAATTTGATCCGGAGATATTAACCCTTTATCCATCAAATTAGACACTCCTCCAATCCATTTCTATATGTACCTATACCTTGTATGGTGTACATGATGTCAGCATCCGTGGTGGCCCTCCGTCATACAGCTTTCTACTAGTTGCGCGTATGGGTACACATCTGACGATTTCATCGGCCTATTTTTTATTTACTTCTAACCATGGCTTATTACTACTTATTGGAACAAGCTCATCAAGTTTGTTCCATTAATAGGTCATGGGGTATGTTTTGAAGTAGAGAAATGAAAAAATAAAATTTGAATAGCAAATTTTGTATATCACGAGTGCAGATATGGCAGATTCGTTAGGTAAACTGTTAACAAAATTTTGCATCTAAGCATTGCCATTCCTGGGACAGTCGGGCTGCATGCGTGACATCACTCTAGTTATATGTAGTTCCAGGTGAGCGATTACAGGCTCTTTAGAGCCTCTAGTTTGTAGTCAGTTTAACTTAGAACTTCCAGGTTAAAGTTTTTGGTTAAAGTTTTTTGTTTACAAAATTACTCCATTAATTCTTCAAACAGTTTAGTGGAATATCACTATTTCTCATTTGGGACAATGTCTATTGTCTACTGAACCTTTCTACAGTGATTTTAATTAATATTGGCAGGATTTTAACCCCTTTTAAACATATTTTCAGACTAAGTTTCTTTGTATTTGAAATTAGGCTTTTACCACATACTTTGTTACTTTAATTCTTAATGGTCAATACAACTTAATGATTGCATTTACATCAGTGATTTCTTTTCTCGGCTTTAGGAAATATTCATTCAACTCTTTTTCTTTGCAGTCAATTTTACTTAGTATTCCAGCATAAAGATTTGGATTAAAGTTTTGCTTTTCAAGGTTGTACCTTGCATTCTTCAAACACTTTGTTACAACGTCATTGTTTTTCATTTGACGCATATACAGTGGTTTCAAATAATATTTGTGTTAATTTTCAAAACAGTTTTCGAACTTAGTTTCTTTAAATTTGAAATTGTGCTGCTACCACATACTTCGTTACTTTTTGTTCTTGCATGATCAATACAACTTTAATAATTGCATTTACAGACATGATTTCTTTTACTTGTATGCAGTTTTTTTCTCATTTTCTGAGCTTCATGGTTTGAAATATTAAAAAAATGCCTTCTGCAGCATACTTCTGTTGTTTTACAAAAAGCAAAACAGATAGGAAGGAAATGGGAGTGAGGACTTTGATGTTGTGTCCAAAACTTCCAGTTCTAATTATACAATTCTCTTCAAATTTGATATTACTTTTTTATACGCCCATTTTGTAAATGGTCTGTCCATCTGTCTGTCCATCCATCTGTCCATAAACTCTGTCCATCTGTCTGTCTGTCCATCAATTCATCCATCTGTCTGTCCATCCATCTGCCTGCCTGTAAACAATTGGTTTCCGGCTGATAACTCCAGTTTGGATTATTTGATTTCAACCAAAATTCGTATCTGTATTTTTCAGCTAGTAATGCAGGGCAGGTTCAAATATGGGTTCATCCAATTATTTTTACATGAGTTATTCCCCTTTTTTGACTTAGAATTTGACCTTCTAGTAAGATTTTTGGTTTCTGACCAATAACTCCACTTTGGATTATTTGATCTCAACCAAAGTTGGTACGTGTATTACCCAGACAGTAAGACAGGCCAAGTTTGATTATGAGTTCTGTCCAATTATTTTTACATGAGTTATGGGCCTTCTTGACTTAGAAATTTCTCATTACCATCAACATTTTGGTTTCCGATGATAACTTGAGTTTGGATTCGATTTGATAGATCAGAACCAAATTTGCTTTCTGCCTCAGTTATATCAAAATGAATGTTAAGATCGAATTGGGGCATGGTCCGATGATTCTTACAAGAGTCATGGGGCTTTTCGACTTGGAAATTTGCATATTTCCATCAATATTTTTTCAGAACTTTGTTTATTGCATAACTTGAACAATTATTTAACAGATTTCCATTCTTTTTGGTATATGTCTGTAGCTGCAATGTCTATGTCAAGTTCGATGACCAAACATATCCAATGAAAATAATGGGAGTTATTGCCCTTTGTTAATAAATATCATGTAATGTTTGTTTATGGAATAACTTGAACATTAGTAACCAAATAGTAAACAGCACAGCATCTGCAAATGATCATTGATCAAAGACTCAGTGCTATTAACTTGTTTCTGGCTTTCTGCTGATGTACATGCATTTCATAATCATCACACGACACGTGGCACATGCAGCATGAGCAGCTATCAAGGGGAAGATCAGAGCAATCAATGAGATTGGACTAATCATGATTCCTTCAATCATTGTGGCAATTTATTAAGCTTGTTACTGCTTGTATGAGATCGTGAATCAAATATAAAATATAAATATAAATATGAACAATATTGATCCTGTGTTCTTACATGTTACCATCGGCATGAACTTCTACCGATTGTCAACCTATGGCTTAAAATGAGCGGATGTCAGATGCAATTGCTGAACATTGGTTAATCACTACTAAATACAGGTTGAATTCAAATTGGGGATTTGGTCCGATGATTTTCACATGAGTTATGGGCCTTTTTGACTTAGATGAATTATCATGTTTTGTACAATTCAAAAAAGCCAACCGGACATATTATGCAATGCCAGGCTAGCTCTTGTTCTATAAGAGTAATGTCCATATTTGGCAATGAGCCCAATTGTTCAGTTGCGTCTTCCCATAAAGTAGGTCATTTGTCTGATTAACTCTTTACCTGTTGTAATGGCCTTCAATTTTTGCCCCCAAAACATAGCTTTGGACCCACTTTAGATGGAGCTCGTTCCAATGAGGGGTCAGAGACTGTGTTTTTGAGGAGAAAAATTAAACTTAGTCGTTAAACAATTTTTTTTGAAAAGTGTCATCCCCTATTTGTGTTAGGTAAAAGGTTAGGAGGTAACCAATTAATCCATCATTGTTGTTGAATCTCCATCAAATACTCAGTGGACCTTGAGTGAGTTGAGGCAAAATAGTTGGATGCAGCATAGTTTCCTGGGCTGAGGTGAGGCAAAAGCTCCCTCGCAATATCCTTATGAAGGTTGGGAAGGACACTGCTATAGGAAAGTTAGCTGTTTGATTGTTTTAATGCCATGTACTGTGACAATAAATGTCCCCCCCCCCCCCCCCCCCCCACACACACACACACACAATTTGGAGATTCCTATGCCCCTACCAATAAAATCCTTGTAAAGTATCTCTCAGTAGCAGAACCACAGGAAGAGTTATATTTGCATTTATAAACATCTATAAACATCTGAAATACAACCCGGAGTGATATAAAATTAACCGTGGCCTTCATGCAATTTGCCCACTCTTCAGTGCGGTCATTTAATGTCTTTCCAGATGTAGAGTGCGTTGTCAGTTGTCAATTGCTTTTTATGATCTGACTATTTAGCTCACCTGACTAAAAGTCAGTTTGAGCTATAGTGATCACTCACCATTCGGCGTCCATCATCTGTGAACATGGTGTTTGCACCTGATCCTCCTAAACCGCTGAGCCAATTTTATTTAAAGTTGAGGTGATTGCTTGTTCTGACATCGCATTTTGTTTTTATTCAAATCAACGTGCCCAGCTCCATGGGGAGGGGGTGGGGGAAAATGCTTCAAAATTCTTAAAAAATCTTATGAACCAGTGGGTTCAATGACTTGATATCTGGCATGGAGCTTCCTTTTGAGGTGTTGAGTCAGATTTGTTCAAACAAAGTTTGTGGATCAATATTTGCCTTTGTAATGGTCGGGGCAAAATTTTTGGCCTCATCCAAAATTTCTATATTTTTATACTGTACCAATGACCCAGACTTAGCTGGTGCTAACTCTAACAAAACCAGGGCCAAACACAAATTTTGCCCCCCAATCCCAAAAATTTGCATCCAAAACCAAAAGAAATCATGTCCTATAGGACCTCCATACTTTGCCCCTACTGCGCATGCGCAGTGTCAAGGATGTTCCGAAATTGGCGCCAATTATCATTCTCTGTTTGGCCCTTCATCAGTCAACATCTCACTGATCTTTGTGCTTGTAAATCTCAGTTTAAAGGATGCCAGACACGTAATTATTGGAGATATGGTGATTCTAAGGAGGATATAGAAGGAGGAGAGGAAAAAGGAGTGACAAAAAATAATCAGGGCTGTACTTAAAATTTTTTATGAAATTATGTTAAGTTGCCTATTTTCGAGGCATGGGCCTCTTGTTGTCATTCTTGCTAAAATGTTGCACTGCTTATTCAGTGTTTCCTCTCCCCTGGCCTTCTAAGTTCCCCCTTGCAGTTCTCCCATGCTTTTGGCATATTTTTGAGAAAGTTCATTTCTAAAATTCTCTTGGGAGAGTTGCTTGGTTACAGAATGTTTTCTGTTATTTTCCCCATAGTTACGTTTTCACCCATGGGTGTATAAACGTTCTGTTCTGCATCTTCCATCTGATGTTCTGCAGATTCTCCCCTGGGAGTCTCTGTCTTGCATCAGATAGAGTGTAATTTTGATGACTGATTTCGGGCCAGTTTTTTCAGTGCCTGGAGTCATGTTTTCTGGTGTTTTTACACTGTTTGTTTTCATTGGCAACAGCCTTTTTTGAGGGGGGCTGTTTGCCTTTGGTGTAGTTTATCTCACTATAAGATACATTTATATTATCCGTAAGTGTCGCATTAATTATTTAATATAAATTTAAAATTTTTGACCACACTTAGCCATCGGATCCATCGGGGCTCAACGTTACTTTTCAGAAACTTGGGCTTCGCTGAAAAAATATTTTTCAAAAATTATTTTGATTTGCAATTGTTTTTTCATTATTAATGGATCATGTTATTATGTATGTTTGTGTCAGGGGTTTGTGCGAGTAACTAGGACTTGTTGTTTACTTTTCACAATGAAAGGATATTGTTCAAATTGTAATGGGAAGAAATCTTCCTCTGACTTTCATGATCATTGTATTAATTGTAGTCAGTGTTCTCGCACTAATCCCTGTTCTATATGTCAATATTGGGATGACAAACATTGGAAACGTGTGTCACGGTATGTTGTTACTGGAGAAAGGGCGATGCCGGCTCTTTCTCCGCAAGGTCACTCTACTCTCTCAGTTTCTATTTCAGAGGAACAAGAACAGGGTGATGTTTCCATGTTATCTTCCGCAAGTGCGCTTCCGTCGTCACAAATGAATACAGAGCTAGCGGCAAAAGTGCTCATGGAGATTAAACAAATGTCGTCCGCTAGCTCGCCCGGTGTAGCGTCCATTCACCGAATGGTTCGGCAGCCGGGTTCGTCCGATGCGGTCCAGGAGGAAATGTTGGGTGATGCGAGCACTATAAACATTCAACGTGCACACCCAGTGACGGCGGATAGTAGGCGAGATCGGGGGAAGCCTTTGAGTCCAGTTCCTAGCTCGTCCAGGTCCAGCCGGGCCGCGAGCGAGAGAGGCCCCTCTCTCGTACAACAACATCTGGGACCAGATGTTGTGGTACAGAATGTGTCGCAAGCGGAGCATACATCCGTCGCTCGGGATGCTCCGTTGTATAGGCAGTCCGCGGAGACTGCTCAGGCTTCTTCTTCTCGTCAGCGCACTCGACCACACCTTGGCTGCGTGACCGCCGAAATCTTACCAGCTTTGCCGATCAGGGATTCTTCGGCGACCAGGTCACACCATCCGGCAGCCAGGGACACGAGGCCGATGGACTCCGGACGTTCGTATAGAAAAAGTATGCGGGAGCCATCAGATGCGGAGCTGCCCTCGGCGAAGCAGCGAAAGACTGCGCCTCCGCAGGTCTCGATGCCGGACGTACTTGTGCAGATAGCACAACTTATCGCAGCATCCCAGCAGCCGACAGAAACGGTGTCGGATCGGGAATTATCCGACGGCGCTGGGTCGGTACGCTCCGCCGAAGCATCGGGGGCGGACGACCGGGAGCATCATGGGGTCTGACCGGATGGTGAAAGGGATACGGATGATTTGGAGCTATCCCTTTCGGAACAACATAAAGCTGCCGTGGACTTCATCCGGCACTTTCTCCCTCAAGTTGTTCCGTCGGGCCAGACTGCTGCGGTTCCGGACAAGAGGATTATAGCGTCATTGGACTCTGAATTTTTTCGAGTGGTTCAGGGACATCGCTCCCGAGTTTCCGTCGCAGTCCAATAATGTTGCAAGAACATTTGAATTATTGAACGACGCTATATTTAAACTTGCTTCCAAAACGGGGAAAGCAGGTTTCTTGTCCGCCAATACTCTCAACCTGCCTTTCATTAATGCAAGGAATAAATTTGACACGGCAGGACAGGGTATTCCGAGAGTTCCTCTGCATATGGACGACGAGGCAGAAGACTTAGAGCTATCATTACCGTCGTCGGCTTCTATTCCAACCGCCGTGTTGGAAACAGCTATTTCGTCCAACAGAGCCAGTTTAGATGCCTTATCTTACGCAGATCACCTTACTAAGACTTCTAAGAAGTCGGATACGGCAGACAAGAATAAGACAGGCACTTCTGGGTCTAATGCGCCCAAGAGAGGTTCCTATAGAGATTCCGGTGCGTCCTCTTGGTCTTATTCGAGAGACCGTCAAGGTAGCGACTCACGTTCGGGACGTCCTTCGGGCCGGGACAACCGGTCGGACGCCCCGAGGTCGACGGGAAGAGGTGCGGGTCGTGGAGGACGTGGTTTCTCCTACCGCAGGCCTCGCAGGTCCAGGAGGTGATGGCTTAAACCTCTATCGCGTACCGGTTGGCGGAAGGTTGTCGAGCTTTTCACAAGAATGGGCGTCGATTACGGACGACCCTTGGGTGAGAGGAGTGACTTCGGAAGGTCTAAAGATATCCTTCAAACGAAAGCCTCCATTAACTCGAAGTCCAAAGTGGACTCAACTTCCGTCAAATCTGCAGAAAAGAGACGCTCTATTATCAGAGGTGCAGTCTCTTTTAATGAAGAATGCGGTAGAGGTCGTAGAAAACCAGGAGACTCCGGGATTCTACAGCCATCTGTTTCTGGTTCCGAAACCAGATGGCTCGTTCCGTCCAGTCATAGATTTGAGCTGGATAAACAAGCTGATCGTCGCTCCGAAGTTTTATATGGAGACGATTCGGTCGGTCAGAGCGAGTATTTGGGTGAACGATTATGCAACAAGCATAGATCTCAAAGATGCGTACTTTCACGTCATAGTACATCCGACACTCAGAAAGTATCTACGCTTCGCAGTCCTAGGAGTGGTGTATCAATTCCAGGCGATGTGCTTCGGATTGAATCTAGCACCCTGGGCTTTCACTCGGGTAATGAATTCGGTAATGATCTATTTCCGAGCTCATTCGTCTGCGGTAACGTCGGCCTACCTGGACGACATTCTTCAGAGGTACGGCAACGAGTTAACACTTCAGAACGATGTTCAGAATCTACTTCTATTGCTCCGACGTCTCGGTTTTATAGTAAACGAGGAGAAGTCGGATCTGGTGCCGTCCAAGTCATTTACACATCTGGGAATGAGCTTCGAGACGCACAACAATCTCGTTCGTCTGCCGTTAACAAGAGCGAAATTAGTCAGTTGTTATGCTCGCTATTGTCTGCACGCAGACAAAGTCACAGCGAGAGAATTTATGAGACTGATAGGTCTGTGCGGAGCCACTGCGGATCTCATTCCGATGGGGCGGTTACGCACGCGTCCTCTCCAAATTTTCTTGATTCAGAATTGGAGTGTGAAAATTCATTCGCTCGACATAGACGTTCTCTTGTCAGATCAAGTGAAACAAGAGATTCAGACTTGGGCAAACATTCAGTGGTTAACTCAGGGAGTTCCGCTGCAGTTGCCGGATCCGAGTTTTACCATTATGACGGATGCCAGTCAAACAGGTTGGGGTGCATCATTGATCCCAACGGATTCGAGATGCCAGAGTCTTTGGGATCCGCAATTCCTGGGCAAGCACATAAACATCAAGGAAATGATGTCAATTTGGCTTGCATTACGTCATTGGATAGACATTATTCACAATGCTCATGTCCAAATCCTATCCGACAATACGACAGTAGTGGCGTATATACGGAATCAGGGAGGCACTCATTCAGTTCCATTGTTCAATCTAACGGAAAGAATCCTTCTGTTTGCGCTAGAACATCAGGTTCTTCTTTCGGTCCGTCACATACCGGGTCATCTGAATGTGCTAGCAGACTCCCTTTCACGAAAGGGTCGCTTGTTGCTGTCGGAGTGGACTCTCAACAAACAAGTATTCAATCAGATTTGCTACCAATGGGAACGGCCAATGATAGACTTATTTGCGACACATCTCAACAATCAGTTGCAGACGTATGTGTCTCCGTGTCCAGATCCAAGAGCATTTGCAGTAGACGCTCTGTCGATCCCTTGGGACGGAATGATAGGATATGCGTATCCTCCAGCGCCGTTAATTCAGCAAGTATTGCTAAAGATAAAACAATCTCAATGCAAGATTCTGTTGGTAGCATCTCTGTCTCCACAGAGACCGTGGATAAATCTACTCAGGTGTCTGTTGTGGGACCTACCGCGAAAGCTTCCTCCACGGGAGGATCTTCTTTCGCAGGGGTAATCGCGTCAACTCCATCACAACCCGCAAGGTCTCAACCTTCACGTTTTTCCGTTGTGCGGTCCTTCTTGCATGGCAAGCACTTTACAGGACGAGCAGTGGACGCGATTTCTAACTGTAGGAGGACCTCCTCTTCGCTAAACTATGCGGCAAAGTGGAAGGTTTTTCGTCGTTGGTGTAGGGATCATTCTGTAGATATTTTCGATCCCTCTATTCCAGACATTGCAAACTTTCTAGTATACTTGTTTGACAAAATCAAACTGCAGCCTGTTACTATTAAGGGTTATAGGTCTATGTTATCTGATACCTATGCACATCATGATAGTTTACAAATTGGATCTAATGTCTCTTTATCTAAGTTGGTTAGAAACTTCTCGATAAATAGACCCAGAACTCTTAGGTTAATTCCTAAATGGAATTTAGCTTGGGTTCTTCTTAAATTGAAGGAAAAGCCATTTGAACCTCTTGGGACAGTAGATTTCAAATTCTTATCTTATAAGACAGCTTTTCTCTTAGCTTTCTCTTCTGCTAGAAGAGTCAGTGACCTTCATGCACTGTCGGTGGATGATTCTCACTATCGTAGTGTCGGGAACACTATCACCTTCACTACTAATGTGGGTTTTTTAGCTAAGAATCAGGCTCCTAATAAATATCCGGAACCTATTGTTATTAAGGCTCTTCTGTCTTCAGACGGGCGTAGGCCTTTACTCTGTCCTGTTAGAGCGTTACGTATCTATAAACAGAGATCTCAGTTTATCAGAAAGGGACGAAAACGTTTCTTTCTGTCTTTGACGCCTAATAGAAGGGACATTTCGGTCCATTCTGTTGCAAGATGGATTCAATTAACTGTCCGTACTGCTTATGAGAGTTTATCTTCTTCTCAGCAGTCTGTGCTTGAGATTTCCGCTCATGAAGTAAGAGCTCTTGCTACTTCTTGGGCTTATGCTAATAGTATTGCTATTACAGATTTAATGAAGGCTGCTTATTGGTCTCAGCCATCCACATTCACGAATTTTTATCTCAGAAATATTGAGTCCATTTCTGGAGACCTGCATTGTTTAGGTCCGTTATCTGTTGCTCAGAATGTCATCCACTAAACAGTTGCAACTATAGTTATGCAGGCTTTCTGTTCCGGCAGTGACTCCGTCCGGCTGCCCTCTTCGCTCTGGGCTATTTGACCCAGGGCAAGGGGAGGGGGGGGGGGGGGCGGGGGTGTTCCCTTAGGTCACCTGCTTTATAGTGAAAAGCAAGGGAATGCCTCCTCCAAAGTCAGTATTTCTGAGTCGCTTCCGGGATTGTTTTAAAGTGTAATATTAATGTTAAAATTCATTCATGTCATATTTTTAAAGTGTAGCTCCGTGTGAAGCATTTGTATATGTCAAGTGTCAAACGGGCTTTAATATACAATACTCGGACACTTTTAAAAGATTATAAAGAGTCTTAATTCTCTGGACTAACTTTATTTATTGGCTTACTTTAAAAATAATTAGTATAAGGGTTATACTGGATGTTAATAGAGAACATGAATGTTATTGTGCTCAATTATAAAGGGTATTGTATCTTTCTAATTTAATATTAAATAAGAAAGATACATGTAAAGCCTAATACTCCTTTTCTCCTTAAGGGGTTGCCTCTTTATTATATAGTTGAGCTTATTGGATTTTCCTCTATGTCCTAGGCCCTCCAGCCTTTTTACTATTCAGCTAAGTCTGGGTCATTGGTACAGTATAAAAATGTTAAAAAATTTATAGTAATTTATATATTTTTTTATACTTACCAATGACCCAGACGGGGATGGCCCTCCCAGGAGTTGGGAACTCTTGCCTCCCCGCTGAGTACATAGCGCTGACCAGGCACTGCCAGTAAGAATGATAATTGGCGCCAATTTTGGAACGTCCTTGACACTGCGCATGCGCAGTAGGGGCGAAGTATGGAGGTCCTATAGGACATGATTTCTTTTGGTTTTGGATGCAAATTTTGGGGATTGGGGGGCAAAATTTGTGTTTGGCCCTGGTTTTGTTAGAGTTAGCACCAGCTAAGTCTGGGTCATTGGTAAGTATAAAAAATATATAAATTACTATAAATTTTTTAACTTTCTGAACTCATGGTCCGATTTGAACCAAATTTGATATGTGGTATTATTGCGTCATAAGTACTTGATTCGAGCAAAAAAAAAATGTTTCTGTGTCCCCGTGGGAACCCCAGGAGCTAAAAATAGAAATATTTTCAAATGCCCATATTTCCCAAACCATACGGAACAGAAAACTGTTATTTGTTATGGTGCATCATTAAGACCAGTAGAATTGAATGGTGAAAAAGAAACGCTGCCAGTTGTATCAGGGTGTTCTTTTGGGGGGCTTCGAAAAAATGAGTCAGCATATTTGCAAAAATTAAAAAAAACACATTTTTCTCCAGAACCACTGATCAGAATCTTTTGATTTTTGGTATACAGCATCCATGTGTTTGTGGGGGAGGAGGTGGGGGGATACAAGTGTGTTTAAATGAAACCCCTTGGTTCATATCTGCACTCACTACAGGAGCCCGAATTTTTAACTTAGAGCAATATGGGAAATGATCTTTAAAAATCTTCTTCAGATCCACCAGTCAGAATGCTTTCATATTTGGTATACAACATCTCTAGGGGTGAGATTCAAATTTGTTCAAATCGAGTGCCTGGGTCAGTATTTGGGCTCCCTGTGGTAGTCCAGTTTTAACTTGGCACAATATACGAGGGAATTTCTTTAAAAATCTTCTTCAGATCCACCAGTCAGAATGCTTTCATATTTGGTATACAACATCTCTAGGGGTGAGATTCAAATTTGGTCAAATCGAGTGCCTGGGTCAATATTTGAGCTCCCTGTGGTAGTCCAATTTTAACTTGGCACAATATACGAGGGAATTTCTTTAAAAATCTTCTTCAGATCCACCAGTCAGATTGCTTTCACATTTGGTATACAACATCTCTAGTGCAATGAGATTCAAGTTTGTTCAAATCAAGTGCTTGGGTTAATATTTGGGCTCCCTATGGTAGCCCAAATTTTAACTTAATGCAGTATGAGGAAATTTCTTTAAAAATCTTCTTCAGATCCACCAGTCAGAATGCTTTCATATTTTCATATTTGGTATACAACATCTCTAAGGGGGGTAGGGGGGGGGGGTGGAGGGTTCACATTCAAATTTGTTAAAATTGAGTCCCCGGGTTCATATTTGAGCTTCCTATGTGAGCCCAAATTTTAACTTGGTGCAATATGAGGCTATTTCTTTCAAAAATTTTAACTTGGTGCAATATGAGGGAATTTCTTTAAAAATATTCTTCTTCAGAAGAGGGGCTGACATTCAAATTTCTTTAAAAATATTCTTCTTCAGAAGAAGGGTTCACATTCAAATTTGTTAAAATCGAGTCCTGGGTTCATATTTGAGCTTCTTATGTGAGCCCAAATTTTAACTTGGTGCAATATGAGGGAATTTCTTTAAAAATATTCTTCTTCTGTTTCACAGTTAGAATCCTTTCATATTTGGTATACAACATATCTAGGTGGGTCAGATTCAGTTTGTCCAAATCAGGTCCCTGGGTTAATATTTGGGCTTCAAATGGAGGCCCAAATTTTAACTTAGTACAATATGAGGGAATTGCTTTAAAAGTCTTCTTCTCCAGAACCATCTCTTAGAATGTTTTGATATTTGGTATACAACATCTCTAAGGGGTGGGTCAGATTCAAGTTTGTTCAAATCGAGTCCCTGAGTTATATTAAGGCTTTTTATGGGAGCATGAATTTTAACTTAGTGTAATAAGTGGGGATTTCTCTAAAAATCTTCTTCTTCAGGTCCACAAGTCCGAATGCTTTCATATTTGGTATACAACATCTCTATTGGGGTGAGATTCAAGTTTGTTCAAATTGAGTGCCTGGGTTAATATTTGGGCTCCCTATGGTAACTCGAATTTTAACCGAGTGCAATATGAGGAAATTTCTTTAAAAATCTTCTTCAGATCCACCAGTCCGAATGCTTTCACATTTGGTATACAACATCTCTGGGGGGAGGGAGGGTGGGGGTCACATTCCAATTTGTTAGAATCGACTCCCTGGGTTCATATTTGGGCTTCCTATGAGAGCCTGAATTTCAGCTTAGTGCAATATGAGGGAATTTCTTCAAAAATCTTCTCCTTCAGATCCACCAATCAGAATGCTTTCACATTTGGTATACAGCATCCTGGTGGTGGAAGGGAAGGGCTGAGACTCAAGTTTGTTCAAGTTAAGTTCTTCGGTTGATATTTGGACTCCCTAGTTTTGCATTACTGGAAATCTTGGCATTTTTTCTGTTGTAGGATCCGAGTAGTAGAAAAAAATCATCTGGCATGGACAACAGAGTTATAAATAATTAAATAACTTCATTCCTCTGTAGTGTTAACTAGCTATAGATGCTAATTAAATCCTTCTTTAAACAACTATTGTCAATTGAACACCTCAGACCCCCATGGGGCCTCTTGTTATTAAATTTGAACGAGCATGTCCAGCTCATTCTAGCGACAGTTGGTTTACATATTTTCTTTAAAAAGGTAACTGAGTAACCATTTTCTTACTGCTTATTTAAAAAAATGAACAGTGTTACAGTAAGCTCTCTCTCATGAATAATGCTGTGTGGATTTGGACAGTGTGTAATGGGATGGAGCGGGTGGTGGGGGGATCATGGATCAACTTTTTGAGAGAATAGTTGCTAAGCAAATCATTTGAACTATAATTATAGAGATATATTGTTATGGGGGCTTTTTAGCTCACCTGACTGAAAGTCAGGGTGAGCTATTCTGATCACTTTTTGTCCGTCATCTATCGTCCTTCATCTGTCGTGAAGGTGGTGTTTGGGTCTTTTTCTCCCAAACCACTGGCCATATTTAAATGAAATTTCACATGAGTAGTGGTTATATAGGGGCATTTGGGTTTTTCTTCAAATTGGGTTTCTGCTCGTAATGAAGAGGGGGTGGGGCCAAAATGCCTCATTTTTTTTAAAAAATCTTCTTCTCATGAACCAGCTGTAGCATAGACTTAATATATGGTGTACAGCTTCTTTTTGGGGTGTAGACTCAAGTTTGTTCAAGAGAAGTTCGAGGGGCAATTTTTGTTGTCATTTCGCTAGAGACAAAATTTTTGCCCTGCCCAAATTTTCTATTTTCCAAAACGAGAGGCTGATTTTAACCAAATTTGATATGTAATATTAATGGGTCATAAGTACTTGATTTATGCCAAAACATTTTTCCAAATGCCTCGTGGGAACCACAGGAGCTAAAAATAGAAAAAAGTTCTAAAAACGCCCATATCTCTAAAACTACACGGCTCTGCAAATTCTTATTTGGTGTGAAGCTTCCTTAGGACCAACAGAATGGAATGATCCAAAAAAATTGCTATTGGTTTTATCAGAGGGTACTTTTCCGGGACTTTGAAAAAATGCCGAGTCAGCAGTTTTTAATGCTGTGGGTAATGGGGAAAACATTTAAGACTCTTCTTCCCCCAAACCACTGCTCCAAAAGCTTTCAAATTTCACGTATAACATCTTTGGAAGATTGTTTCACATGTTTGTTGAAATCAAATCCCTGAGTCCATATTTGGGCTCTCTATGGGAGCCCAAATGTTTAAATTAGTGCAGCATGAGGAATATTCTTTAAAAATCGCCTTCTTCAGATTCACAATCACAATCTTTTGATATTTGGTATGCAGCATACTTAGTGGGATGGGATTCATGTTTGTTCAAGCCAAGTCTCTTGGTTCATATTTGGGCTCCCTGTTGAAGCCCAAATTAAAACTTAGTTCAATATGAGGAATTTTCTTTAAAAATCTTCTTCTTCACATCCACCAGTAAGAATCTTTTGATATTGGTATGCAGCATCCTTAGGGGGGTGAAATTCATGTTTGTTCAAGCCAAGTCTCTGGGTTCATATTTGGGCACACTATGGGAGCCCAAATTATAACTTGTGGGAGCCTGAATTATAACTTAGTTCAATATGAGGAATTTTCTTTAAAAATCTTCTTGTTCAGATCCAGCAGTCGGAATGTTTTGATATTTGGTATACAGCATCCTTAGGCAGGTGTGATTCAAGTTTGTTCAAGCCAAATCCTTGAGTCCATATTTGGGCTCCCTGTGGGAGACCGAATTGTAACTTAGTTCAATACGAAGAACATTCTTTAAACATCTTCTTCACATCCACCAATAAGAATCTTTTGATATTTGGTTTCCTCTATCGTTAGGAAGGTGAGATTCAAATTTGTTAAAGCCAAGTCCCTGGGTTCTTATTTGGGCACACTATGGGAGCCCAAATTATAACTTGGTTCAATATGAGGAGTATTTAAAAAAAAAAAAATTTCAGATCCACCAGTCTGAATGTTTTGATATTTGGTATATGGTTTTCTTAATAGGGCAGATGCAAGTTTGTTCAAAGCAGGACCCTCAAATATGGTTTTCTTAATAGGGCAGATGCAAGTTTGTTCAAATCAGGACCCTCAGTTGATAGTTGTCAGTGTCAGGTGAGTGCTCTAAGGCCCCCTGGGGCTTCTTGTTATTGCAAGCTAATAAAGGTGGCATGCAGATTATGGGGAATATTTAATGCACCGTTGGGCTATCAGTCGCAATGGCAATATATATATTATATAGGGCTAATGTTTTGTACTATGTATGGAGCCCAGAATAAAATGCAATTTCTACATTTTAGAGTCTTAAGATGTAGCATTACTGATATATCAAGGGACAAAACATTCTGATGTACTGGTGTTTGTCAGTACTGTAAATAGATATAATAGTTGGCCCTTGCACCCCATGGTTTGTCCATAATTTAGCCTAATGTGAGAAGTTTTTAAAATATAGAGCCACAGATGCGACTTTATATGTTGGGGAAGAGATAATTCATGTGGGAATTCTCTCTTTCATTTCAAGAGTAGAGATTTTGGGCAACCTTTCCTGCGTACTCTCAATTAGATTGCAACGATTGAGCCAAAGCAGATATTACAGGTTTCAGGTACATTCATACAAGTCATGAACCTTCCTCCCCCTGCTTCCTTGTGGCACTATGGTGTAAATATATATATGTATGGGAAAAGATACTGTTCTGATGAGGTATTTTTGGAATGGCAGTATAATTAATAATCTACATAAAAACAGTCATTACTTAAAATAAGCAAATATGTCTGAAAATGAATAGATTTGAAGTGTCAATTTAAACGAAACAGCTGTCAATTCAAATGAAACAGCTGCTGTGTTGTTGTTTGGAGCAATCACATGAGGGTTGGGTTAAAGAATTATGTGTACCCATCTTGGGAAATCCACCTGGATTAAAAATGGTGAACACAGCTTATTCAGTTGAGGAATATGATTTTTCTCTATGACAGAACGTGATAATTAATCTAATTCAACCATGATTAGATGTTAATACTTTTTTTTATTTTTAGACGTTTATTTAGCATAGCATGCAAATAGGGCAGGGATGCCTGGCTAAGGCACCACTATTTGTGGAAGATAAGTTGGGTGGCACGTACTACTCTTTTTGTGTCAAGTACCAGTAGTTCCATTTTTAACTCACCAATGAGGGGGGTGCGGTGGCTCAGTAGGTAGAGGTGCAAGGTGCAAGCCGAGAGGTCCTCGGTTAGAATCCCACCTGTGGCAACCGCATTGTGTCCTTGGGCAAGACACTTCACCCCATTGCCCACGTGGGGGCACGGTTATGTTGTGTACTAAGGCGTACTGCACGTCGATGGTGCTCTGTCTTCAACCCATGCTAACCCTGCTTGTGTGGAATTAGTATGTTGGGGAGCTGACAGTTGCTCGGTGGTTCTCTCCGGGTACTCCGGCTTCCTCCACCCGTAAAACTGTCGAGGTCATGATTAGCCACTGTGCAGAAATGTGTGACCTTAACCACCAATAAATAAATAAATTAGCTCACCAATGAAGTTGTGTGAGCTTATGTCATGACCCGAGGCACGTCGGCGTCAACACTTGTGTTAAAGTTATTGTACCAGTCAACTTTGACTCTCAGCCCTGTTGCTCTGCACCTCATACTGTGTTTCTATGGCTTACAATTACCCACAGACCCTCAACCAGTGATATGTTATTGATTTTTAGTGTTTGTGCAATGTTAAACCTTTTTGTCAGTGTAGACTTAGAAAATTTCTGACTTGTTTTGCTGTATATGAGTGGAGGATACCTACGGTATGCTGTGGCTTTCATATTTCATATATGTGTTAAATTCATCAATATAAGATGACATTAACCCTTGGCTGGATATATTTTTACACTATAACCCAGTGGCCCAGAATTGCTGGTGCTAACTCAAAGTTATCAAGGGCCAAACACAAATTTTGAACCCCCAATCCCCCAAATTTGCTTGCAAAACGAAAAAATAAAAGTCCTATCAGGCCCTCCATACATTTACTCTACGCGCATGCGCAGCCATCAGGAAGTGACCAGAATTGGCACCAACATCATTCTTTGTTTGGCCCCAGAGTCATCAACAACGAAATGACATCTGTGCTTTAAAATCTCCTTTTTTGAGGATGCCAGACACAAATCAGTGCAAGAATTGGTGGATCCAAGGCTGTTATTGGATGATGGAAGTGTTCAACGGTGGTTTTTGATGTTCAGGGCTGTAACTTTATAAAATTATAAAATTATTTCATGTTTCCCAATTTCGGAACGTACGCCTGATGTCATCATTTTTGTTAATTATTATTCCACTGTTTGTTAAGTATTCCTTCCCTATCCTACCATGAACCCTTTCTGTTAAACTCTTAAGCTTTTTAGCTAATTTTTATTGAAATTTTTTATTAAATTTCTTGGGAGTTTAACTTTTACTACAGGATATTATTCTGTTTTTTCCCCATGTTACGTCCTGACCCTAGGGGTGTTAGGTCGTTTAGTCTTGCATCTTCTATCCGATGTATCATTTCTTCTTCGTATGAAGATCTAGCTTTGCATCTGGTAGCATTAAATGTTTTCTGACTTTGGGCCTTTTTGTGTGCCTGATGTCTTGTTTACATTGACGTTGTTTACATTGACAATGTCCTCATATACAGGTAGTTTTTTTTATATTCTGTTACTGTAGAATTACTGTAGGATACATGGATTATTATCCCGGTAGTGTAGCTCAAAAAACTTGAATTTTGTCCACACTTAGGCTCTTTTAGACTCTTTTGGGATGCCTTTGGTCTCTTAATGTTCCCTTTGGGAACTTAGGCGTTTTTAAAAAAAAATTTGTCCTAAAAGTATTTTGAATTAATTTTTGGTTGCTATTATTCATGTATCTTAATTATATATATTTTGTTGTGGAGTGTGGAGGTCTGATATCGACTTAGTCGAAGCACTCTTGCGAACTCTTGTCATTCTTGTGTTCACTGGAATGACTAATGTTGGAGACGGGTGTCGTGGTATGTTGTTGGCGGTGAGGTTCTGAGGGCAGGACTCTCACTGGGTTACAATTCATTTTGTCAGTTTCTATTTCAGAGGAACATGAACATGGTGATGATATTCTGACACCCATCCAAGTGTGCTACCGTCGTCGCGCTCCGTGGAGCATTTGGAGCTAGCTGCAGTGCTCATGATTGCAAGAATTAGGACCTTTTGTTAAGGGTTTTAATCTCTTGCAAGCAGCTAGCTCACCTGGTACTCCGTCCGTGGGTGTCGTAACGCCGGGTAAATCCACTGCTGTCTAAGAAGTGGATTGGGCAGAGCGAGCACTTTAATATAAGTAGCTCACCCAGCGACGATGGAAATAGGGAGGAAGTCAACGAGTTTCTTATACTCGGCGAGGTCTATAGACCACGAACGAGAGAGGCCCCTCTCTAACCTAACAGACATTTGAGGCCAAATGTTGTTATGAGAAACTTGCACGAGCCGGAGCATATGTCCGCCCTCCCCTCGGGACACTCTGTTTAGTCTTCAGCCAGGGTTGGCTTCAGTCACTGCTTCCTCCGCTACGTTTCACAAGCCAAAATGAGGTTTTATGGTTGGAAACTTGCAAGAGACGGAGCATACGTCCACCCACTGCTCGGGACGCTCGGTCTAGTCTGCAGCCAGGTTCGGCTTCAGTCTCGGCTTCCTCCGCTATGTTATTAAAGCACACACTACTGCATCCTAGCTACCCGACTTTGGATATCCAGCCTGCTGCGCAAAAAAGGAACTACTCTTTGCCTGTGAAGTCGGATCATCCGGTAGCTAGGGAGACGAGGCCTCGATCATTGGGACATTCAGAGAAGAGATCCATCTCCGACACACTGTCCCAGGAGCTGCAGGCGGCTAGGAAACAGAAGACTGCTATTCCTTAGTCCTTGATGACGGACTTGCTGTCGCAGATTGCGCAGCTGATCACAGCATCTCAGCAAGTGCAGATGCAGCCTCCCTCAGTCTCAGAACCTGAGCTGTTGAACGGTGCTGGGTCGGCCCAATTGTCTGTTCACACAGATGCAAGGGACCAAGATTCGCAACTGATTCTCTTGGATGGTGAAAGGGATAAGGAAGAGAATTACCCTTCCCTTTCGGAACAGCATAGGGTTGTGATGGATTTCATCCATCAATACTACCGTGAATTTGTTGCGACGAATCAGAATGCTGCGACGACAAGGAAGAAACCGCTGGTGTCATTGGACGCAGACTTTATCCGGACAAAGGAGGAAGTCCTTTCATTTCTGGTCCAGTCTAGGCAGGTGTCGCAGGCCTTCGGCCATATAGACAATGCCGTGTTTAACCTCTTGAGTGCGAGAAGGAAAGGTGGTTTCTTAGCTACATCTTCCTTAAACATACCGTTTCATGGACTACTTTCATTTAAAAACGGTTGGAGAAGATGTTCGGAGAGCTCCTCTGCATTTGAATGAGCAGCCTGGGGATCTAGATGTATCTTTGCCTGCTTGCCTGCATCATTCACTATTCACTCAGACACAATTACAACAGTATTTTCATCAAGTAGAGCGAATTTGGAAGCAATGTCTTACCAAGATCACCTTACCAGAGCTGTGGCACGTCTCAACGGGAAGGAATTGCAGGACATTTGTACCTCTCTTAGAGTTCTTTCCAGGGCAATTTGTATTCCACATATAACTCCGCCCTTACTGAGGCTAATCTGGAGTTAATTCAGATGGGATGCTGCCCTTGCGTCGTCATCACTTATAGATGACAAAGTGAAAAGCTCTCTCTGAGTCGCTCCAGTCTACGGACATACTATTTTGGATGACAAGCTTTGGTCAGCCTGTGATCAGGCTATTTAGAAAGCGTCAAGTGATCTGCTATTGAAGTCGGCGTTTCATCAACCCACTTCAGCAGACAAGAGTAAAGAAGGACGCTCCAGATCTAAACATTAAAAGGGAACTCCTCAAAAGGGTACAAGAAGCCCTCTTACAATTACTCTGGATATCGTCAATATAGCGACTTGGGAAATGGGCGTAGGTCTGATCGGGGACCATCAGTCAGACTCCCCTTGGCTGACTGGAGGAGGTTCTTGGCGGGGAGGATGTAGTTTCTCCTGTAAGCCTTGCAGGTCATACAGATGATCAAGACCTCTATTACTTGGCAGTTGGAGGAAAGGTATCATCTTCGCGAGAAACTGGACAGCAGTCACGGAAGATCAGTGGGTGAGAAGTGTAGTCTCGGACGCCCTACAGCTCAGTCACGGAGGATCAGTGGGTGAGAAGTGTAGTCTCGGACGCCCTACGGTTATCATTCCAAGTGGCACCCCCACTAACTAGATGTCTGCGTTGGTGAGATCTTCCATCGGATCCTTTCAAAAGAGAGTCTCTCCTAGCGGAGATACAGGATCTATTTTAAAGGAAGCAATAGAGGTCAGGATTCTCAGGGTTTTTACAGCCACCTGTTCCTCGCACCGAAGCCAGACAGCTCGTTCCGACCAGTAATACACTTGAGCTGGATAAACAAGCTTATCGTGACTCCAAAATTCTATATGGGGATCATTTGGTCGGTAAGCAAGCTTTCCAGTGAACGACTATGCGGCAAGCACAGATCTAAGGATGCATACTTTCATGTCCTGGTACATCTGGCATTCAGAAAGTACCTGTGGCTCGCTGTACAAGGGAAGGTGTATCAGTTCAGAGCAATGTGATTTGGTCTGAACCTGGTTCCATGGGCATTCACCCGTATAATGAACTTGGTAATGTCATACTTCTGAGCTCATTCATCTGTGGTAACATCGGCTTACTTGGACCACATTCTTAAGAGATACGGCAACATAATTATTCTTCAGAACGATGTTCAGAGTCTGCTTCTTTTGTTCCGACGTCTCGGTTTCATCGTAAACGAGAAAAAGTTGGATATAGCTCTGTCCAAGCCGTTCAGTCACTTGGGAATGAGCTTCGAGACTCACAACAATCTGGTTTGTCAGCCGTTACCCAGAGCGAAATTTTCAGTTGTTATGCCCGCTTTTGTCTACACTCGGACGCATTAACGGCGAAGGAATTCATGCGACTGATGGGGCTGTGCAGAGCGGCTTCGGATCTTATTCCGACGAGTCGCCTGCGCATGTGTCCCCTCCAGATATTCTTTACTCAGAACTGGAGTGTGATGACGCATTCACTCGAAACCAATATTGTTTTAAAGGACCTAGTAAAACAGGGGTTCAAATTTGGGCAGATATTCAGTGGTTAACTCAGGGAGTTCTGCTGCAACTGCCGGATCCGGCTTTCACAATTATGGCGGATGCAAGTCAGACGGGTTGGGATACGACCCCAAGCCCCACAGACTTGAGGGGTCAGGGTCTTTGGGACCTTCAGTTCCTAGAGAAGTGCATAAAAATCACAGAGATGATGTTAATTTGGTTAGCGCTACAACATTCGATTCACATAATAGCGGACGTCTATGTTCAAATTTTGTCAGACAATTCGACAGTAGTAGCTTACATCAGGAACCAAGGCCAGTTTATATACCAGGTTATCACTTTCCCCCGATCAAGAAGGATCGTCTCCAAGATCAGGGTGGCGGTATTGTTATTTATGTAAAACACACCCTTTACTTTAAAAATGCCCCGACTGTGAAATTCCAGGTTTAGAAGCAGTATGGACGGAAATTTGCCATACTAATAAAAAACTTTTACTTGGTGTTTTTTTATCGACAACCTTCTGCGCTCTCTCTATATTGGAACCTCATTGACAAATCACTCTCTTTGGCGAGAAATGATTTATCAATGAAATGTGTAGTGATGGGTGATTTTAATTCAGTGTCCTTCTTCTGTGACCCAGTGCGATGTTATACTACCCATTTGCAGTGACCACCACGCTACATCTGTACATATCAAGTCCAGCAGGTCGATTCATAAGTCATATGAGCGACAGATTTACAATTACAAAGAGACCAATTTTAACGGTATGAAGGAAGTCATTGCAAACACTAACTGGAACAGATTTTTTTTGAGACCGGTGAAGTGGATACAGTAGTGGCAAATGTTTCTACTTATATCACAGAGACAACTACGAGGTTCATGCCTTCAAAAATTGTTACAATACGCCCTAACGTTAAACCATGGATGAACGGTGAATTACATAAGTTGATGAGAAAGCGTGACAAACTGCATAAAGTAGCAATAATGAATAACCGGCCCATTGACTGGGGAAATTTCCGCAAAATTAGAAATGAAACAATAGATTGCATTAGGAAAGCTTAGAAGGAATATGATATAAAACTCGAAAATTATGTGTCAACCAATTGTTCTGCTTCCAAGTAATGGTGGAAAATGGGGAAAAATTTCTCTACTCAACAGTGCAGCTCTGATGTTATATTTCCACCTCTGTTCGAGGGGGAAACCATTGTTGACGATCCACATGACATTGCTAATCTTCTAAACGATTATTTTATAACCCAGTGTGATACTGTCAAAGATGGCCCACTACCTTCTTTAACGTGCTCTGACCTAAATATAGAACACTTAGTAATTACCGTTGAGAATACCAAATCTATTTTATGTAAACTAAACACCAATAAGGCCAGTGGTCCCGATTTAATAAATAATGTCGTGCTCAAAAAGTGCTCATCACGGTTAGCTTACCCATTAACTTGTATTTTTAATCTATCTTTAAGAAAAGAATATTTTCCTACTGCATGGAAGCATGCACATGTACAGCTGATTCACAAAAACTAAAAAGGAATCCAAAAATAATAAAAGAAACTATAGACCTGTTTCATTGACAAGTAGTGTCAGTAAAGTCTTTGAAAAAACAGTTTTTAACTATGTAATAATCTTTTCACAGATTTACAGTCAGGATTCATTCCCGGTGATTCCACAATATATCAGTTAATACATATCAATAATTTTATAAGCAGGGCCCTGGACCAGACTAAGGATGTCAGGTTGGATTTCTGTGATATAAGTAAGGCATTTGACAAGAGTCTGGCACACATTGGTGGACAAATTAAAAGCTCTTGGAATCAGGGGAAGCCTACTGTCGTGTTTTAAAAATTATCTCGACAATAGGACCCAACAAGTAGTAGTAAATGGTCAAAAGTCTGTCATTAAATGCATCCCTGTCGATGTTACTCAGGGTTCTGTCCTTGGACCCCTACTTTTTAATATATACATTAATGATATTGTAAATGATATGAAGTCCAATATCCGTTTGTATGCTGATGACACATCGTTATACCTCGTTGTTGAGGAAACTAGATTATCTTCTGATATACTGAATCAGGATTTGAATAAAATAAGTTCATGGTCAAAAACTTGGCAAGTCTTATTCAGTCCTGAGAAAACTGCGTCTATGTGTATTAGCCATAGACACACTCCTCGTATACACCCTCCACCGTATCTGTTAGGTATACCTATATCTGAAATAAATACCCATAAATACCTGGGACCTGGGTCTCCTTTTTCATAGTTCTGGCACTTGGGATGCTCATGTGGACAGTGTTGTATCCAGGGTTAGTTCTATGATAAATTGTCTATGAAGCCTTAAATATTGCATATCATGAGCAGCTTTATTAACACTTTACAAGTCATTCATCTTACCACTCTTTGATTATGCAGATATCATTTGGGACAAATGTTCGGCATCAAAACTAGACCAGCTTGAAGATCTACAGCTGGATGCACTATGCACTATCTGTGGAGCTACAAGAGGGACTAGTCACCAATTTCGATATGCGGAAACTGGCGTTATTACATAGAGAGAACACAGAAGGCGTCACAAATTATCAGTATTTTACAAAATGTATAATGGACTCAGCCCTAGATATTTATCTCGATTGCTGCCAGTCCAAGTTAGTAACCTTACACGGTACCCATTAAGACACTCAGATGCCCTTTGTGAGATACTCTTTTCACAGTAAGTCATTACCAGTCTTTCCAGCCATTGACTATACGATCTTGGAATGCTCTCCACTCGCAACTGTGTAACTTTATATTCTTTTAAGAAAGCCCTAGCGAGTGAAGACATTAGCGTTCCGTGGTATTATGGTGTTGGTGGCAGAGCATATCAAATCTTATGTAAACTTCGACTGGGATGCAGCAATTTAAACGCCCATAAATTTGAAAGATTTCTCACTGATAATCCCCGATGTAATTGTGGAAACATATATGATACTCCAGAGCATTATTTCCTGCAATGTCCTCTTTATACTGAAAAACGTAATGCTCTCTTGCAAAACTTTAACGCCTTGGATATTTCTGTCTCAGACCTACTGTTTGGTTATGCACAATTTAGCAGAGACGAGAATGGTCTCATTGTGAATAGTATGCATGTGTTTCTCAGTGGCACAAACCGTTTCAGTGAGCCGTAGGGTATATATGTATGTGTTATACAATAATTAATCAAGTAAGTGTATGACTCGGTTTCTTGACGGGGCCGCAGCATGAGTTATATTACATCAAACGAGAAGGTGTACGATAAGATTCACAGCAATTTGTTATTTGTGTCTAGTTTATACTAAGGGGTTTCACATCTTCAGGATACAAGTATTTATCTCCATTTGCACTTGCACCGTTTTGAAAAAACAGTATTGTATATCGATGTAGGGTGAGGCTAGTTATAGGCATGGCCTGTTTGCCAAACCCATTTCTGTCAAAAGAAATAAAATATTGTTTAAAAAAAAAAAAAGGAACCAAGGCGACACTCATTCAATGCCATTATGCGAATTAACCGAGAAGATTCTCCTATACGTCGTGAATCATCATGTTCATCTTTCTGTCATCATATACCGGGTCGCCTGAATGTACTAGCAGACTAGCTCTCTCGTAAAGGTCGCCTGTTGCCATTGGACTGGACTCGCAACAAGTGAATATTCAGGCAGATTTGCTACCAATGGGATCGTTCCATGATAGATCTGTTTGCGACACACTGGGACAATCAGTTACCGACGTTCATGTCGTCGTGCCAAGATCATCGAGTGTACACAGTAGACGTTCTGTTGATCTCATGGGACAGAATGATAGGATGGACGTATCCTCCAACTCCGTTGAGTTAGCAGATTCTGTTTAGTTCAAACAGTCTTGTTGCGAAATCCTGATAGTGCTGATAGTAGCACCTCTGCAGTCACAGAAACCTTGGATCAGTCTTCTCAGGTGTCTGTTATGGGACGTTCCCTGAAAGCTTCCTCCGCGAGAGGACCTTTATCAGAAGAAGTATTCGTCCTTCTCCGCCCTTAGTGGCATTATGGAGTCAGTCAGACGTGAGGGAGCCTTGCGATTCCTATAATATTTGCTGATGAACACAAGAACGATTCAGATAATGCGGGTTATGATTTCGAATCCCCCCCCTCCCCCCACACTGCCTATGTGTTAAGAGGAGATTACCAGGCAAGACGTAGCTTTCTTCCCATAAGCCTCCTATGCATTTAAGTACATACATGCATTTCATGACTTCTCGGTTGGCGGCTGGGTCGTGTTCTGTGGCGACCTCATGGGCACATCCACTTTCTAGTTGGTTATTTTCCTGTGGTTGTTCGTCTATATGTCATATATGAGCATATGATTCATCGTCAATAAATTGCTAGCCTTGGGGTACCTGGGAGGCTGTCTAGTCAGTTAACTTGTATTCAGATGATTACATGCGTGATTTCAATGCTCACATGCATAATAATTGCATTATTAGGCAGACGTATTATTGTATGTTATGGACCTTAGAAACAATGAATTATTTTGGGGGCAGTCCGTGGCGAGTCTGTTAATCATAGCTCAATCCATTTCTAGATCCAGGTTTCTATTAATGGCGGTACCCAATCGAATACATCTTGTCTTGCATTCTCGTATATTCATCCGTTTCCAGGAACATAAATATCGGATAGAACACGTCTAGGAGTGTTATTTACTGGAATTTATTGTACACCTGAATGGGGGTCGCCTGTGGGGTACCTTGGAAGTGTGTTTACTCTCCAGAGATCGTCCATTGTGATTCTATTGGACATGTGTATGTTATACATTATATAACCAGTTTTCAGCCTATCTGCGTATGCCCACTCCGGTTTACTTTACTAGTGGGTGATATTAATTACCAGGATCACCACTATAGCCTTAGCTTCTGAAATGGCGTTAAGCACCAATTTATTAATAATAATTAATACCTGGGTGTCTATTTGACAAAATATTTATAGTGTTATTTAGTACCGCTTTTACTGATTCCAGAGTGCTCCCCTCTTCTTTTTGAAGATTCCTTCAAAAAAGGGGGGGGGTTGGATTTTTTACCTCTCCTCCGGCTTGATAAGTATGTAACTAGGACTGAAGCTGTTTTGTCTGTAGATTATATCCAGGATACAGCTTGTGTTTGTTGTATATGGCATATGTTTGTGGGGGATAGTCACTCATTCTTAAATACGCCATCCTAATTTTTGGGGCTTAGTCTGGGCTAGCCTTAAAAATTGGGAACTCGTTGCATCCAAATTAGCATAGTCTTCATGATAAGAATACGGAATTACTTGAACTGGGCTCCTTTTTATGATATGTCTTCTCTATTACTGTATAGAGAGACATACATGTAATTCCTAATAATTTAATTTCCTTTCACCTTGGATGGGGGCGCGGTGGCTCAGTTGGTAGAGGTGCAGGCTGCAAGCCGAGAGGTCCTCGGTTCGAATCCCACCTGCGGCAACCGCATTGTGTCCTTGGGCAAGACACTTCACCCCGATTGCCTACATGGGGGCACGATGACGCTGTGTACTGAGGCGTACTGCACGTCGCTGGTGCGCATGTCTTCAACCAATCTAACCCTACCTGTGCTGCGGTGCAGAGTTCAGAGTTACGATGTTGGAGAGCTGACAGCTGCTCGTCGTTGCTCGGTGGTTCTCTCCGGGTACTCCGGCTTCCTCCACCCGTAAAACTGTCACGGTCACGATTAGCCATTGTGCATAAGTATGTGACCTTAAACACCAATAAATAAATAATATTTCACCTTGGATTACAGGATTGGATATGTTGATCTACTAATTCTGAAGTCCTAGGCCCTCTGCCTTTTTACGATTCAGCTAGTCTGGGCCATTGGGTTATAGTGTAAAAATGTTATAGATTTAAAGTAATTTGTATATTTTTATACTTACCAATGGCTTAGATGGAGATGGCCCTCCCATGAGTGGGCACTCATTCCTTCCCGCTGAATTTTTATGTAGTACTCTCTTCTACAAAGAATGATGTTGGCGCCAATTCTGGTCACTTCCTGACGACTGCGCTTGTGCAGAGAGTAAATGTATGGAGGGCTAGATAGGACTTTTATTCTTCGGCTTTGCAAGCAAATTTTGGGGATTAGGAGGGGGGGGGGAGTTCAAAATTTGTGTTTTGCCCTTGATAACTTTGAGTTAGCACCAGCTAGTCTTGGCCATTAGTAAGTATAAAAATATACAAATTACTTTAAATTTATAATTTTTCAGAGATTTTGAACTTTTTTAATGCAACATTAGACTTTTTGTAAGTGTGGACTCAGAAAAATTTCTGACCTGTTTTGCAATGTTAGACTTTTTTGTCAGTGTGGAGTTTGAAAATTTCTGACCTGTTTTGCTGTACATGAGTGGGGGCTGCCACTGGTATGCTGTGGCTTTCGTATTTCATATATGTGTCAAATGCATCCATATAAGATGACATTAACCTTTAGCTGGACATTTTTCGGAGATTTTGCACTTTTTTAATGCAATGTTAGACTTTTTTGTCACTGAGGACTTAGACAATTTCTGACCTGTTTTGCTGCATATGAGTGGGGGCTACCACCGGTATGCTGTGGCTTTCATATTTCATATATGTGTTAAATGCATCAATATAAGATGACATTAACCCATTGGCCCAACATTTTTTCAGAGATGTTTTACTTTTTTAATGCAATGTTAGACTTTTTTGTCAGTGTGGAACTAAAAAAATTTCTAACCTGTTTCGCAATGTTAGACTTTTTGTCAGTGTGGAAATTTCTGACCTGTTTTGCTATACATGTACATGACCGAACATTTTTTGCAGATTTATAATAAGCCTAGATTTATTGCATGCCATGTGTTGATAAGCTAATGGGGATGGACACACCCGTCTTGTTCTGGTGAAGTAATCACATCTTGTTCTCATAACTAGCCTAATTCCCTCATTGATATTGTCCATATCAGTTTTGTCTGATGATGTAGTTCCATCTGTCTCACGTGGTTGTGCTGTTTTGTCTGGCCTTCTCATTTGGGTCTATAGAATTTGTTTAACCAGAACAAGCTATTCATTTGTATGTAAAGATTGGTTTTGAATGATATCAGTGAATTGCTTTAAAACATTGTTTTTGATTCATGTTTCATTTTATCTTGAGGTTTGTGCGGAACATAACAACTGCTACCCCTTGAGATCACTCTTGCTCATAAGTGTTTATTTTAAAAAGAACTTTGAGTCAAGATGTGTCATCTATGGGTGGATTGGTTAATATTCATCACATTTTGATTTCCGCAGGTTTGTTGTTTCAGTTATAATAATAGATTTTGTCATTGTGTTTCTAGCGTTTTATTAGGCATTAGGTGTCAGGCCATGGAATATTTAAATTCCCTTTTTTGTGTAGTTCTTTTGAAGTTTCTCGATTTCCGTTTATATACAAGTGTTTTTGTTTTCCATAGAAAACCAGTTGTTTATATTATGGCCAATCATTGATCTAACAATTAATTGCATATCTTTTTTAAAATATCACTTAGGCATGACAGTGCTTACCTGTTACCTTTTGTAATGGCCATATCCAACCTGCAGTATTCACAGAAAGTGTAATGTGAATTTGATTCTTTTTCAATCATAGCCTCCAAAATATAGCTTGTGATCTCACTTGGAATAAGCTCCTCTGGCTTGTTTCAGTAAGGGCTAATAAGCTATATATCTTGTTTCAATCAAACTTGAAATGTGTAAGTTTTGCATGAGAACAAGGTGTGTTATCTGCTACTTAGGTAAGGTAAAGAGTTAAATTATATTGTTAAAAACAAATATTTTTCACAATTTATTGGTTGCTAATATTTTCCAATAAATTTTAATAAAAATCATATTTGAGAACAAAATGTTTTGTTTAGTACCTGAAAAAAGTCACCAAGTAAATGAATGATGCCTTTAACTGGTAGAGTGCTGGAAGCCCGTATTTGGGCTTTATTCTGAAGTGCAGGTGCTTCAACTTAAAGGCATCAATTTTGGTGGCTGAGCTTCATATTACCTTTGCAGTTAAATAATTTTGTCTGTCAGAATTTGCCTTGTTACAGTTGATGAGAGAGTGCCTGCTGGCACTCTCTCATAAACTGTAAAAAGGCAAAGATACATAAACACATTTTGATGACCAAAAATAATTCAGCACTCTACCAGTTAACCCTTTCAATATTTTCTGTTGAGAGGATAAAATAACGGGAGCACAGTGGCTCAGTGATTAGAGTTTCAGACTTCACACCTTTTGGTTCATGTTTGATCTTGAGCATGGGTAACTGAATTGTGTCATTGTGCAAGACACTTAATCCTGATTACTCACATGGGGAAACAGTGTATTGTAAGGTGTACTGCACATCATTGGTGCTCTTGCCTTCATCCAATGCTAACCCTGCATCTGCAGAGTTCGTATGTTTGGGAGTCTGACAGTTGTTTGCCACTGCTCGGGAGGTTTTCTCCAGGTACTCCGGCTTCCTCCACCCATAAAACTGTCCAACATGTGGTGATCCTGGCCAGTGAAGGTATTGTTAAACCCCAACAAATAAATACATTTTTAAAATAAGGGGCCCTTGCAATGAACAGGATAAAAACCACAATGAAGAAAAAAACATTCAGTGATATTATGGAAGAGTGTTGTTTGGGGAGGAGGGGCAATCGTTCAGTCTACTACTAAAGTGATACTCTCCTTATATTGTAACTGTCATCTTGTCCATAATCTGTTAGTTGCAAGCTTTGGTATTTCAATCTTCTTTTTTAGAATCACGTGACCTAATCAAAAAACAAATGGTGTACCTTACCTTGCGATTATACCCTTTTAAGTTTGTTTGAATGAATTTGCTGCCACCATGGATGATATTTATGTAATACATGCTAAAACAATCCCTGTGCCCCTGTAGGAACCCAGGAGTTGAAAATACAAACAAATGTGAATTCTCATTCCTGAATGGCACTGGACAGATATTTGTGATTTAGTATAAACCTTTCTTAGGAGTAGGAGAATAAAACTGGCTGAAAATGACACCACAGGTGGCTAAAGGCCTCATGGGGTACCAAATAGAGACCCGGATGCAACACTGACATTAATAGGAAAAACACTAAATGATCTCATGAATGCTCACTGCATTGATTTGATATTATTTTAAATTTGATATACAGCCTCCTTTAGTGGTGGAGACCCAAATTTGTTCAAATAAATTTCAACCAAATTTGATATGCCGTACTATTAGGTGATATGTACTTAATGCCAAAATATGTTCACATGCCCCCATGGAAACTCCCATGACTAAGAATAGCATATAATTTCAAATGTCTGTACATGTGTTCCCCAACAGGCGTGCGACAGATATTTGTTATTAAGAAATAAAGCATTTTTTAAATATGAGTAGAAGAATCAGATGGGCTAAAGATTGCTGCCAGTGGAACACCAGACGAGGTCCCCCAGTTTAACACTCTTAGTAATGGGGAAAACTCTGGAAATATTTTTTATGAACCATTATCTTCATTGCTCTCATTACAAATAATATCCATGGCGTGATGTGTTACAAATTTTTCAATCAAGCCTCCTGGGTAATATTTAGGCTTCATATGAGTAAAAACATTGCCTATTTCATCACGACATGGCAAGGGACAGAAAATAGAAAAAGGATTCAATTATAGTTTTGTAATAAACAGTGATACAGATGATTTTGTTATTTTGAGCATTGAAGATAATTCCCTAAAACTTTATAAAGTTGTACACCACAACAAGATCATATGTCACAATCAATACCATGTGTCTAGGTTCAAGGTCATAGCTATCATTACTAAAAATAGATTTTAACTTCAAGTTAAGTTGTTTGGTCAAGATTTTCAATCAGCTATAACTTTTTAACCGTTGAAGATAAATGTGAGAAACTTTATGGGATAATACACCTCTAGATGGTGATATGTCACAATCAGTATTGTGTTTTGGTTGCTGTCACTACTAACAATAGAATTTCACATCATGGTCAAGTTTTCTGGTCAAGCTTTTCAATCAGCTATAATGTTTAAACCATTGAAGATAATTCAATGAAGCATTATGGGGTTTTACACCACAATGGAGTGATATGTCACAATCCATAGGATACAACTAGGCTGAAGGTTATGGTTGCCATTATTAAAAATAGAATTTTCTTTCAAGGTTAAGTTTTCTGGTCAAGTTTTTTCGGATGTAAATTTTAACTGCTGTAGATTGTACCATGAAACTTTATCGGGTTTGTCTGTTCGTCCTTATGTTTGTCTGTTAAAATGATGTTCATCTGTCTGTCCATTGGTCTGTCTGTCTATCCCACATATTTCCAGACAGTAATTTGATTGCACAATGCTCGCACTTCATACATAGGTTGTCCATAAAGGGTGGTGGTTTGGAATACATTTGAGGGTCATTGAATAAAAGGTCTAAGTCATTGTTACTATAAATATATTTGATGTTGGTGCGAGGAGTTTACTTTACTGTTGCATGTGGAACTAAAAATTGTACAATGATTGCATATATGGTGCCGGAGATTGTTATTGCATTTGGGGGGTAAGTAGGTCAAGGTCACTAATTATAAATCGCTTTTGGGTTTCTGTACGATAACTTCAGTTTCCTTCAACATACAAAAGTATAACTTCATACACAGATTGCATATGAGATGTCGGCAATTGGGTTTGCATTGGGGACAATGAGTTATCAGTCGAGATCAATTTTTCTAGCAGTAACTTGAGTTTCCTGTTGCAAATAAAATAACTTCATACCTAGATTGCCAATAAGATGTTGGTTAATGGGACCAGGCTTGGGTTAATGGGTCAAAAGTCAAAGTAACTGTTACTATAAATAGACTTTGTTTCCGTGCAATATCTTTAGTTTTGTTATGGATTTTTTTGTTAAAACTACGCTACAGACCAATATAATAACATTGAATATGGAATATACCTCGACATACATGTACTTTCGTCTAATTTTATTATACCTCTTTTGTTTTATAAACACAAACTAAACATATAAGGTGTGGTGCAGTTTGAACATCCCCATGGGTATATTATGCAGTACCAAACAACACTCTTGTTCAAATTGTTACATTTCAGAATCAGATCTTTTTCAAGCCATTGCTTCCATGTTAGGTTATTATCTTCTGCAGATGTTCCTCTGTGGCAGATGCTTAATGGCAGATGAGCCCCTGGCTGGATGGTTGCCTGGTTGAGACGGTGACCGGACGTTTCGGCCACGGACGCTTCGGCCACGGACGTTTTGGCCCGGACGTTTCGGCCTAGGACGTTTTGGCCACGGACGTTTCGGCCAATTGGAGATATTTCTCACAATATATGAGATTTTTCTATTATTATTTTTAATTTTTTTTACTTTATTTTTTTTATTTATTTATTTTTTTTTTCTTTTGAATGTTCATTTTTTTTATTTAAAACATGAAAAGATTTTTCATAGGGATAGTTATAATCATTAACTATTATGTTTTTATAGTAATATTCCTTCAACCTACCTGTCAGCTTACTACATTTTATGTGTGTTTCCATAACTATTCAGCTTCAGCTTTTGATTATTAGCAGAATATTTCATTTAGGCTTCCTCTTTTGTCAGGGAGTGTTTTTACAGCAATTGGACTGGAGTTTTTGAGATCAATGAATTTTTAGGTCTCCTTGTGTTTTTGTAGTTAGAGCAATTGACAAGAAATTGTCCTTTTCTTTATACCTGCCTTATGTGGCTTCAAAGAGGGTTTGGTTTTTTATATAAATACTCCATGTTATCATACTCTCCTCATCACCCATTCGCACCTCTGAACTCAGAGTGCGAGCATCCTAATTAACACCATAATTATGGAAACACTGGAACTACCAGCGCGACTGAAGAGAACAATAGCAGCTCTGGGCATCTCTTGCCCTGTCACATGGACTGTCCGGGAGACAGGCAAGAGAGTCCATCTGAACTTGGAGTTCGTCATTGATGAGCACAACACCACCACTCCTTCTTCGGGGAGAGGTAGCACCTTTTGTGAGAGTAACCCCTCTCACACTGGTCCTCACCCGAAGAAGCCTGGACCTGGCCCTGAAAAGAAGAAGAGCAAGAAGAAGAAGAGTCCGTCCACCAAGCGCCGGGATTCCAGGCGCTTGGAGGCCTTCCGGAATAGGAAGAAAGAGGTGAGCGAGAGGATGGAAGTCCTGGGGGCAGCTGCCAGTTCCCCTCCTAGTCCCACTAGTACACCCAACCAACTACCAGCTCCTGAGCCGGTACTGTTGGATGAGGAACATCTGGTGGAGACTGAGGAGGAACCGGAGGTTGCCTTTTCACCACCTCCCCCCCTCACTCCCCACTTCCTTCTCTACCGGACAGCCCGGGTGAGTCAATCTCAGCAACACAGCCACCTAAATCTGCAGTCACCGCCGAAGAATTAAGGAAAATAAGAGAGATGGCAAGACGAGCAATTGAGATGGGAAACCGAATCGCCTCCGAAACTCAGGAGTTCAGGGAACAATCCAAGGCAGATCTCAAAAAGAAATTAGATTCATTCGCCAAACTCAACACTAAACTCAACATCGTCGATTTCCACATCACAGTCTCAACCACCTCCAAAGAAAAAGAGCCGGAAGAAGCCTAGACGGGGTTAAGTCACCTCCCTCCTTCCTTTTCCTCCTCCACCGCGCCTTGACATCCTACAACAACAACAAACAGCTAACGAGGGTCGAAAGGGGCTTGTCCTCCAAATCGTCCCTGCGCGCCTTCGGCGCGTCAAACCATTTCGTTCTCTCCTCATAGCCTCTGGTGTGCTAGGAGTCATAACATGGAAATCATTACAACAAAAAGAGGAGGGAAAAAACTATGCGTTGAGGGAGATATGTACACTGTGAAGTCAAGATCAGACAAGTATAAATCTGTAACATGGCGCTGTGTGAAACGTGACCCCCCTATCAACTGTACAGCTATCTTGAAAACAAATGACAATTATGAATGTCCAGTTTTGACGAAGGAGCATTCTGTTGCAATTGGAGCGAGGTATCAGACCCAAAAAGAGAACAAAAAAGATATATGCTGAATTACAATCACGACTCCAAAACTTGTGTGATGATAGAGTGTGTGGTCGTAAAACAATTGCTGAATTTCTACGTGGTGTAAGTTACAATCTGCGTGGTGGTCAACCGAATATGTAATCTTGAATACAATGAAATGTGACATAATGAACTAAGAAAAATATATTTTTCTCTTATTATAAATGTAGCATAACAAACTGAGAGAACCTGATTTTTGATTGGTCAAATTCAACTAATTTTTTCCTGATTATCAAAAGCTATGAATTCTGTCGGTAAATAGAGTGTCAAGTAGTAACGAAGAAGACGGATCTTCTTTCCAGATTATACCTTATGCCCCTCACTTGAATGAGCTCCTTGAGCTTGTTTAAGTGTTGGTTAAAAGGTATCATTTGGATAGAAGACTCCCCAGGCATCAACAACCATGAATTCTGTCTGTAAATAGAGTGTCAAGTAGTAACGAAGAAGACGGATCTTCTTTCCAGATTATACCTTATGTCCCTCACTTGAATGAGCTCCTTGAGCTTGTTTAAGTGTTGGTTAAAAGGTATCATTTGGATAGAAGACTCCCCAGGCATCAACAACCATGAATTCTGTCTGTAAATAGAGTATCAAGTAGTAACGAAGAAGACGGATCTTCTTTCCAGATTATACCTTATGCCCCTCACTTGAATGAGCTCATTTAGCTTGTTTAAGTGTTGGTTAAAAGGTATCATTTGGATAGAAGACTCCCCAGGCATCAACAACCATGAATTCTGTCTGTAAATAGAGTGTCAAGTAGTAACGAAGAAGACGGATCTTCTTTCCAGATTATACCTTATGCCCCTCACAAGATTGTAACCGTAATTGGCGAGAGGGGGTCAAATCAAAGAGGTCTTTGGGTGGCCTGCGTGATAAAGAGAAGCCAGGTTTTGAAGAGTACCTTGATGGCACCTTTGGGGGATCACTGTTGTTCAAGCTGAGGTCGCGATCCCTGGAGCTGAGGGGAAAAATTGGGAAAGACGGTGAAAGGGAGTGCCAGATGTGTAACTTGGACATGGTGGAGACCCTGGTTCACTTTCTTCTTGAATGCCCAAAGTATCAGCCTAAAAGAATGAGATTCACTGGGAGTATAATGGGGAAGTGGGATGGGAGAATGAAGGACATGTGGTTAGGGGGAGACTCAAAGGAGAGGGTTAATATGCTAATCGGAGAGATTGGGAAGAATGGGACAAGGGATATCATCAAGCAGTTCGTCTCCGAGTGTTGGGAGGAGAGGAGAAGCGTGGGAATAGGGAGGCAATTGGGAGCACAGGGGTAACCATGGCCTTCTCGTCCGAGAACCGCGACAAATCAGCGGCTGGCCAAAGTGTTATTATTATTATTACTTGAATGAGCTCCTTGAGCTTGTTTAAGTGTTGGTTAAAAGGTATCATTTGGATAGAAGACTCCCCAGGCATCAACAACCATGAATTCTGTCTGTAAATAGAGTGTCAAGTAGTAACGAAGAAGACGGATCTTCTTTCCAGATTATACCTTATGCCCCTGAATTCTGTCTGTAAATGTCAAATAACGAAGAAATGGATAGAAGATTCACCCGTCAGTAAAAAATATAACTTGTTTTCTTCAAATACAATAAAAAATAATACATGTAGTGGACATAAGTGAATATTTGAATACTTGTGCTATGTATTATAATTGTTTCTTTACTTGTTTTTGTTATATTTTTATGATAACGTTCAATAAATATAAAAAATGGAAATGGTTTTTCTTCATTCCTAAATCACTTCCCCCTCTCCAACTCTTCCAGAGAAAACAAGAAAAAAAAATGTCAAAAAGTACCCTCAAATATATTTTGGCCGAAACGTCCACCCTGTCCAATATTTCTGGCCGAAACGTCCTAGGCCGAAACGTCCGTGGCCGAAACGTCCGTGGCCGAAACGTCCTACATTCGGTTGAGACTTTTAACTCAAAAAATCAGCTAAACATGAGTTTATGAAGGTTAAACAAATCTCTAAAAAGCTCTTAAGTCTCCTTTACATACTTTCCTCAATTCAATGTTGACAAATAGACAGGCCTGCAACCAGGGGGGGGGGGGGGGGGGGGGGGGGGGTGCCTTGAAACATTTTTGCATCCCCCCCCGAAAATTTTTTCTTTCACCATTTTGATCAATTTTATCTACCAGTGAATTAACTCAGAGTTGTCAATTTACACCTGTAATTACATTGAATATAATCCCATGACTGAGTCTCTATTGTTATATTTGAGGTGTTTATTCAACACACAGATTATACACAACTATGACAATCCGAAACATTAACTAATTAACAGAAGAGGTTATCTGTCTTCAATAGCAGGTTAAATTTCGAGTGATGAGTGGTTACTGGTAATTGAAAGTAGGAGAAATGCTCTCGCAAACGAATGTAGGAATTAATCCCCCACCCAGGAACTACCCCCCCCCCCCAGTCTAAAACTGTAAGTGGAATTATTCCCCCCAGTCGAATTACAGACTCGGAACTATTCCCCCTAGTAGAAGTTTGAAGGTGGAATAAATTCCCCTAGGCACAAAGCAAGGATCAGAACTAATCCCCCACTCAGTTTCTGGACATGGAAAAAATCCCCCAAAGGAAAATAATAGCAGCCAAGAGGATTATAAACTTCGTTAATTACATTACACCTTTTAAAATAAATAAATAAAAAAGTATGTTAAGATTAATGGGCTTCTAAAAACGCCATTAATTAGATAAACACTCTACTAATTGATATGTTTTCCTGAACAATGCTGTTGACATATCAGAGTTTTATTTAATAGTAAAAGTTTAAAAGGCTTCGTAATAAATGGAAAAGTATGTTAAGCTTAGTGGATGTCCAAAAACTGAGTGAGGGGATTAGTTCTGATCCTTGTTTTGTGTCTGGAGGGATTTATTCCACCTTCAACCTTCGACTGGGGGGGGGGGGGGGGGGGGGGATAGTTCCAAGTCTTTAATTCGCCTGGGGGGGAATAATTCCACTTATACAGTTTTGGACTGGGGGATTAGTTCCTGGGGGGATTAATTCTGTATACCCTCGCAAACAGAGGCTTTCCATGGGACAAAGACAGGAAATTGCTCCTTTTAATGCCAAATTTTAAACTTTGTACACGCCGGGTGGAACCATGGTCAACTCGGGGCACATGTGCTTGGCAAAGAGTATCCAAATTAGTGGAATTTAGTCATTTTCAGGAGGTGGAGGGGGTGGGGGGGGGGATAAAATGATTCTGAATAGTCCTTCAAAAGTTAGTGGACAAATATAAAAAAAACTGCAAATAATGAATCTTGTTATTTGAGCAGAAAAAATAAAACATTTTGGGTATGTTGAAGCAGGAATTGATCCTTCAGAAGACAGGAAATTGCTCCTTTTAATGCGAAATTTTAAAATTTTTCCACACCGGGCTGAACCATGGTCGACCCGGCACACATGTGCTTGGCACACGGTGTATCCAAATTAGTGGAATTTAGTCACTATTGTGGGGGTGGGGGGGGGGGGGGTGGGTGGTGGGGAATGATTCTGGATGTTTGTTCAAAAGTTAGTGGACAGAAATAAAAAAAAATCAAATAATGAATCTTGTTATTTGTGCAGAAAAAATAAAACTTTTTGGGGTATGTTGAAGTAGGAATTGATCATTCGGAAGACAGGAAATTGCACCTTTTGATGCAAAATTTTGCGGTATGTTGAAGTGGGAATTGAGCCTTCAGAGGACAGGAAATTGCTCCTTTTAATGCCAATTTAAAAAATTTTCCCATGCCGGGTCGAACTATGGTCGACCTGGCACAAATGTGCTTGGCATGGTGTATCCAAATTAGTAGAACTTAGTCACAATGAAGGGGAGGGGGTGGGGTGGTGAAATGATTCAGGATGGTCAATTCAAAAGTTAGTGGACAGAAATAAAAAATTGAAATAATGAATCTTGTTATTTGAGCAGAAAAAATAAAACTTTCTGGGGAATGCTGAAGTAGGAATTGAACCTTCAGAAGACAGGAAATTGCTCCTTTTAATGCCAAATTTTAAAATTTTTCCATGCCGGGCCGAACGATGGTCGGTCCGGCACACATGTGCTTGGCAAGATGTATCCAAATTAGTGAACTTTAGTCACTTGGAGGGTGGGGGGTGGGGGGGGGGGGTGGGTGGATAAAATGATTCTGGATGGAAAAATGATGGCATTATGTCCAGGTTGGGAAGCTGGCCCCCCTACATGGAAAGCCACCCCTCCCCCGATGCCCGACCCTGGTTGCAGGCCTGCAAATAGATCCAGATAAGTGTTTTTGACAAATATTTTAAATTGGAAATTGACAAGTAGTATTGTCAGAATCTACTAAAGAACATTGCTAAAAGCCTGGAAACCTCCCTGGGACATAGTGCAGTGTTTGTTTACTGTGGTAAACAAGCTATATTTTACTGATAATACTTGATCTGGTAATGAATGCCATGGTGGGATTCCTCTAAAGGGGGAAGTGTAAGTGTAAATGATAGTGTTAACTTTATATGTCCATAGATGCAGAAAGTGACTTTGAACATCAATAAGGAAACAAGTAATAGAAGCCTGGAACCCAAAAGTTAACTGGTAGAGTGCTCAATTATTTTTGATGGTGAAAATTTTTTCACATGTCGTTGCTGTGTTACAATTTATGGAGAGAGTGCCTAGAAGCATTCGCCCATCAATTGCAACAAGGCAACTCCACTCTGACTAAATACATTTACTTCGAAGACGATATGAAGCACATCCACAGAATACGAAGCCTTGAAATTGAGGCACCTGCACTTCAGAATAAAGCCCAATTGTGGGCTTCCAGCACTCTAACAGTTAAACAATACTCCAATGTAACATCTCTGACGTGAGGTATAACGCAAATTAAGCTGCTGTTCTTCTAATTTGAAATATATACGTCCCATAGATTCTTCACCTTTCAGCATTGTTGATAATGCTCTCATAAATTCTTCTCAATGAATTTACGATACAGATACTACCATACACTGAAATCATTGATGAGTAGAATATGGTGTTGGGTTCCTACCAAGCATGGAAATAAGCGATCTGTCATTTGCAGAATGAGGTCCCTAGATGGTGAATTTGTTGATGCTATCCAATACAGTGGGCTAGAATCCCCCAATTTATCCTCGGAGTACCTCTGTCTGTTTAGGCCTGAAACCTTGATTCAGATTGAAGTACACAGAGGGTAAATTTGGTGATGCTACCCTGCTGTGCAGGGTAGCATCACCAAATTGACTCACTGGTGACCCCATCCTGTAGGTGGCAATCTGCTAATTTCCAGGCTTGGTTCCTACATTTGGACAGTATAGGTAATGAGGTGAATGGAAACATTACATATGGGTTAAAATATTGTTTCTGGCATGAATCTTCCTTAATATAATGTTCCTAGGGTAATATTTAGGCTTTCTCTTGGATGGGACCATTTTAACATTGCCATACACAGACTTACTAAAGACAAATCTTCTCACAAACTATGGGTAATGAGTTAGCTACCTAACTCAGCCTGTAGGTCACAATATGTGTGAGATATTAATTCAATAATACCAAATACAAATCAAAATTTTCAGTCCGCCTATAACTATCTTTCATGAGGATATACCGCCAAAGAAAACTGGGCACAATTTTGGAAGAAACTTTAAAAATTCTAGGACACAGCATCACAAGGGGCACATTTTTGAGTCCGAATACAAACCGCGGTATGTGAGTGCATTGCATATAGAAGAGAATAAAATGCGTAACACGATCCTGGATGTGGAATTAATCTTAGAGCCGCTGAGTAGTATGAAAATGTTGAGCTGTTTGATCAGAATTCTGTCTGTGGGAGTCGATGGTTGGAATTTTCATGGAAATGTAATTACAACAATGCTTCAAATTTCCAACTGTTGGAATTTTTTACTGAAAAATTTTCAACTCTCTTGATTTTTAGCTTAACTTGACAAAGTCAAGATAAGCTATTGCCATCACGCATGCGGAAGTCTGTTAGTCTGTGAGTCTGTTCACATTTTCCTTTAGCACAGGCTACACCCTGTAGTTCTTGTCTGATCGTCACAAAATTTCATATGCAGTTTTGGGGTCATGTCTGGATGTGAACGTCCCCTTTTGGTCCCGATCGGTCAACCGGTATGGCAGCCAGAGCCCAAAACTCGAAAACCATTAGCACATTCTACAGGTCGTATTTATGAAGGGATTTCATTGTAACTTGGCAGGATGCCTCTGTATAATGTCTAGATGAGAACGTCCCCTTTTGGTCATGATATGTCAACCGTGATGGCTGCCCAAGCCCGAAACCCCAAAACTTTTAGCTCACTCTGCAGGTCATATTTATTATGGAGGGATTTCATTGTAACTTGGTGGGATGACTCCGTATGATGTCTAGTCGAGAACGTAGCCATTTGGTCGCGATCTGTCAACCTTGACGACTGGATGAGCCCAAAATCCGAAAACCTTTAGCGCAGTCTACAAGTCATATTTATGTAGGGATTTCATTGTAACTTGGTAGGTTGACTTCATATAATGTCTAGATGAGAACGTCCCCTTTTGGACGCGATTGGGCAACTGTGACGGCTACAGGGCCCCGAAGCCCGAAAACCTTAGCACAGTCTACAGGTCATGTTTATGAAGGGATTTCATTGTAATATGGTAGGATGACTCCAAATAATGCCTAGATGAGAACGTCCCCGTTTGGTAGCAATCATTCAGCCATGATGGCTGCCCGAGCCCAAAACCCGAAAAAGTTTAGTACAGACTACAGGTCGTATTTGTGAAGGGATTTCATTGTAACTTGGTAGAATGACTTAGAATAATGTCGAGATGAGGACGTCCCCTTTTGGTGGTGATCGTTCAACAATGATGGCAACACAGGCTCAAAGCTCGAAAACCTTTAGCACAGTCAACAGGCCATATTTATGAAGGGATTTCATTCTAACTTGATAGGATGACTCGTTTTGGAATAATTTCACTGTAACTTGGAAATTTTCGTTGACATACGTTAACTGTGAGGGCCACATACATTAACTGTGAGGTCCACATTAACCCACCCCTCAGTTCTTTAGTACAGTCTACATCTCATATTATTTTTATTAAAAACATAGCATACAGGGAACAGAAAGTAACATATTCCCGATTATCACAATTCTTGTCTTATTTCATAATCCTTTCATAAACATTGAACATTATCCTTTTCATCAAACACAACACATAGACAAGTTAAGCTACAGTGTTATTGACACTTTCATTGGACATATATTGGTGGGGCTCACACCCTTTAGCTACGTCCCTGACTGAGAGGTTTGCATAAAGAAAAAGATTTTACTCTAGCATGCAAACTTGTAAAAATGTCGCATTAAGCTTTGATCTGTACTGTATATGCATGTTTGTAATATAAAATCTTTGACAAGGGAGTCTATAAGTTCGTTCAAATCAAACACCTGCTTTCATGTCTAAGACAGTCACGATTACCACTGTGCATAAGTATATGACCTTAAACACCAATAAATAAATAAAGAATTAATAAATAAATCATCTCTAAGATTGGCACAGCAGGGATGAAGCTGGTTTTCAGAGGTTCTTTCTAAGTTCACACTTCTAGAAGGTTTCAGTGAACCCTCGAATTTGACCATGGCATCCTGTCATTGTAAATGCGATTGCAGACCAGTGTAGGCAAGTGCCATCTTGAAATGTGTATACCATTTTTATGAACTCCAAATTCTTTTGGAGAGTACATAGTAGCCACTTCCTACATCCATCTGTCTGGATGGCAGTCCGAGCAATGGACTACCCATTTTCCCATTTGTCTGTTGATCCATTTGCATGTTCGTATTTGTCCAGTCCAGTCCATACAAAATTATTGAATTGACTGATCTTTTTCACACTTCGCGCAATGATTGCTCCTGACTCAAGGGTGTGCCTTGGCCTTCGCCCAAGCTCCAAGGCCAAGGTCACAGACTGTTTTTTTGTTTCTAATTATATCTTTGTCTGGTCCATTAAAAATTACTCAAAACAGGGCATAAATTCCATTCAGTTTCACGAGAATCCGAATGATCCGAATAAGAATCCTGCTATACATTACTATGGGACATCTACCAGTTTGCAAGAATCTTTACGAGAATAAGATTCTGGATTTTCACCGAATTATAAGCCCTGCAATGGACCGATCTTGTTCATACTTTACACAATGATTGCTTATGACTCAAAGGTGGGTAATGACCTTGGCACAAGGTCATATTTCCAAGGTCAGTGTTACAGACCATTTGTTTGTTCATCCATTCTAATTTTATCTGGTTCATAAAAAATTATTCAAAGGACCAATTTTCTTCACACTTCACATAATAATTACTTATGTCTCACGTGTGTGTCATGATCTTGCTCCAACGTGATCGCTCCAAGCTTAAGGTCACCGAATTCTTGTGCGTTTGTTCCCATTCGAACTTTATCTCGTCCATAAACAACTAGTCCATGGAGCAAGCTTGTTCATACTTCACACAATAATTGCTTGTGACCCAAGAATGTGCAATGAACTTGAACTGAGGTCATTGTTCCAACATGAAGGTCACAAAATGTACATTTGTCTAGCATTGTCCGGTCCAGTAACATTTATTTTATTCATCGGACCAATCTCGTTCATACTTCTTACAATATTTGCTTATGACGCAAGGGTGTGTTATAACCTTGACCAAAGATCGGAGCTCCAAGGTCAAGATCACAGACCATTCATTTGTTTGTTTCCCATTCTAACTTTGTTTGGTCCATTAAAAATTATTCAATAAACCAACATTGTTCATACTTTATACAATGGTTGTGTTTAGCTCCCATGTGTGCCATTACCTTCACAGAACTTATTTTCTCCAGTGTCAAGTTTACAGACTGTTTCTTTGTTTGTTCCTCAGTTCTAACTTTGTCTGGTCAAAAGAAATTATTCAATGGATGATCATGCTCATACTTCACACAATGATATCTCATGAGTGCATCCTAAGAATGCTTCAAGCTCATAGCTCCTAGGTCAGGGTCACAGAACATTGGTGCATTTGTTTATCCATTCTAACTTTATCTTGCTCATAAACAACTAGTCAATGGACCAATCTTGTTCATACTTTAACACAATCATTGCTTATGACATCTGAATTTTCTTCTGAGGTTTGGTGGTCGTAGCCTTAACTTTTGTGGTGTATGGACTGTATTCCGGCCTCCCACAAGCTTTACGATTACCTCAAGCACTTTCCGTGATCTCTTTAGTATCTTTGCAGGTTACCGGCTCATATTAGGAGGTAACGCTGAGGGTAACTAAATTTGTAGTTGGGCTGGTGCAGGAGGTCCTCAGTCCCCTGTGTCTTCAGGAAGTTACGAGTGGGGAGAAGACACCTTCCATTTCCTCCTCTGTCTCCACAGACCGTTTCTAATGTGCCGACTTCTACGTAGGACTTGTCGGTATGATGACTTGGACTGTGGAGGAAGGTGGAATGTCGTATTTGACCTTTACACCTATTTCTCCACACCTTCCGTTTTATTGTACTGAAGAACCTCTTCAGGCGTCGGGCGTCACTACGCTTTGTGAACAGGTTCTTTCTTGAGCAGGGAGCAGGAACCAGCTTGAGAGGTTTTCCTCTCACCAAAGGTACTACCCCCCCCCCCCCCACACACACACACACCCCGAAGGAGTTGGTGGTGGCGTTCTCTCCAAACTGTTAGCTGAACGCTCCTGTCGCTTACCTGGAGGATACACTTGATAGCTTTGGAAGAATTAATTTCCTAATAGTGTCTTGGCGATGTGCTGGAAACTGCATGTTCAGATTAATTAAATGTCTTCACATTCTAAATTCAGAGGGCCAAATGTGTGGCCGTTTCCCTCCATGAGAATCTTGCATCACCCTCTTGTGTGCGATTTAAAAACATCGGGGTCATAACTTGAGCTGTCGTCAGTTACTGGCCACCGATTTTGAGGGGGAGATTGTATTAAAAAAACTCTGTGACCAGCATTCATTGTTACGGGTGAGAGTTTGTGATTTCATTGCATTTATTTTTATCCCCCGCCTGCGAAGTCGGGAGGGGGGGGGGGGGGGTATTGAAATGGTGTTCGTCCGTCCGTCCTTCTGTCACGAACTTTGTCCACTTAACTCCACCTACAGTTTTCAGTGGATTTTTACGAAACTTTGTCTGAAGTGTCAATAATAACTGTAGGTGTGCATGTGGTCAGGAAATAAATTTTCGTTGCGACGAATTTTGCTTGGTTACGGCCCATGAAAATAGCAAATTTTCATCACAAAGGTTTGTCCGGTTAACTCCTCCTACATTGCTTATTGGATTTTTAAGAAACTTAGTCTGAAGTATAAGTACTAAGCATAGATGTGCAAGTGGTCAGGAATTTTCGATGCGACGAGTTTTGCTTGGTTACGGCCCTTGAAAATAACAAAATTTCTATCACGAAGGCTTGTCCTCTTAACTTCTACATTTTTCATTCGATTTTTACGAAGCTTAGTCTGAAGTATCAGTATCAAGTGTAGATATGCATGTGGTCAGTAATTTTCGATTCGACGAATTTTGCGTGGTTACGGCCCTTTGAAATAGCAAAATTCTCATCACAAAGCTTAATTTTTATTGGATTTTTACGAGGTCTGAGATATCAGTATCAAGTGTAGATGGTCAAGTACTCAGTGATGAACGGCTAAAATACGTGCATTCTCTGTGAAAGATTTATATGAGGAGGCCTGGAAATAAAGGGCTTACATCGCAGCCACAGGTTACTCAAAATACTGCAGTGGTAACCCACAGGAGAATGGTTTTGTGCTGCTTCCCCGCCTTCTCTATTTTTATTACGCCAGTCATGTTTTTTCGTCTCAGAGGGATTTCTTCCTATATAAATATCAATAACTAACGCGCGATCTCGCCGAAGCGAGATCGCACGTTAGTTGTTGCTAATTATTTTTGTGGAAATTTATTTTTGAGACAGAAACATCATGCCATTCTTTTCATAGTCCTTTGCTGGATGCAGCGCTCAATCTCTGAGTTTGAGTTGAGATAGTTTCGAAAGTTTGTCAAGTCTTTCTGGTAAAACACGCGGGATTAGAAATTTAATAAAGTTATGTTCTATTACTTTGTCGTAACCTGTAGTTCGTTCTCGTATTTTACAATGGGCATGACCTAAACGATCGTTCGCGGGTTATTTCCATTCCTTTATAAGTTCTGACATAACAGATTTTAAAAATTATTCTGAAGGGCCATCTCTTCGGGAACTTGGTATTGGAAGGATTGAATACGTTCATTCCGATGTGGAACTAGACTAAACAATTTTCATTTTAGTAGTTGATGTGAAAACAGAATGAAACAGAATGAAACAGGATGAAAACAGACGTGTGTCAGATTCACATAAGACTAGATCGAGAGATTAGATCCATTGACACTGTGGCCGAATTTAATATTTTTGAAGGTAAAAGTGTTCGGCATTTATTGTGAAGTCAAGATTGTATACATCTTTTGAGAGAAGTAACAAGCGGACAGGCGGACACACAAGGTGGACAATGACCACATCTTCCATTGTTCATCTTATTATCGGGAACGCGGTGTCAACGATTTGATGCACTATACTCTACGCGAGTGTGAAATATTTTCTGACTGAAGTTTCGTTGTTTTGACACAAGGGTACAGAGGGTTAATCAACAATTTTTCTTCTCAATTTGGAATTATGACATATCGGGCCACCTCCGACTTTAACCTTGCTTCTAACAAGGAGCACTGGTGACTGTTAAATTGTATATATTTTAAATATTATTCGATGCATCATTGAATTTCTACATTCTTTTTATACTGTTTTTTGTTATATTTGTAAATAATATGTTGGTTGTTTTATTTAATTAAAAAAAGAGCGCTGAACTTTACGGTTAGTTTTTCGTTCTGTCGGCAAAAGTTCGAATCTTCGTACAAAAGAGTCTTTCGCGTGGTATCTGTTTAAGAAATATCTTCACTGGAAACTTTTATTCGCTGACGATATGAGTTCGAATCCCAGAGTCGGCCGATTCTTCGCGTGAAATTTATTTCTCTCGAACATCTTGATTGGAAGCATTCATTAATGCTTTTGATTTATTTGAACGACTCTTTGTTACTAAATGTATGTCAACGATGTCAACGAAGAACACTGACAGTTATGGTAAAGCTCGTGTTATACAATTTCATGATTCGGCAAGTAATGCACTCCTGTCGATCTGGTCCTTAGATCATTTGATAAGGGCGTTTGTTCTTGTTTTTGCTTGATTCACATCTTGGACTCCGAGGTGTCAACACGGAACAATGGAGCTGCCACTGTAATCCAAGAGACACGACTCAGAGTGAAGGCTACCCTTGCTACCACCTGGAGTATCCAGGTGCGCAAGGGTACAATTCACCTGACAGTGCATTTTGAAAAAGAAATCGATTCGGCATCCTTGGAGAGATGTAGCACCTTTCGTGGCATGTGACCTGCAAAAGCTTAATGATGACAACTCGGAACGCCGGATCCTCACTGAGGCCAAGAAGAAGAGGAAGAGAAAGAAGGGACCCTCCGCCAGGCTACATGATGCCCGCTGAATGATGGCATTCTTTGAGATGAAGAATATAGAGGAGGAAGGGGAAAGGAAAGACGTAGAAAGGCCAATACCTGACACCCCTGTCCGATCCACGTCCATCCGGTACCCCTTTCCCAAGGGTGGGACTGGGCGACACCGGATCACCAGGTTACCGATCCATCTCCAGCTGATTTCCACCCTCATCTGAGGAGGAGATGGAAGGGCGATCAATCTATGATGCAGGAGATTGACTCGGACGACGATCCATCCGAACCTCTTTGTTCTCCTCTGGCTTCTTCTGACCAGAGCCTCGTTCAAGAGGCAGGCACCACGGAATCCGTGGAGGAGTTCCTAGGAGTGAAAATGGAGAATGAAGAAGTGCGGCTAGCTCTACAGGGTACACTTAACAGATACACAGGACTCGGGTTCGAACAGGAGAAAATCAAAGACTGGTAGATAGCGATTTGCGCCATACGACGATGATGAAAAACAGTCTGAACGACTCGATCACAGCCGCTAGGACCAGGCGGTACAAACCCAGCCAGTCCCCAAGAACTCCACCAACACCAACAACCCCACCTACGTCGATCTCATCGTCGCGTCCACCTCCTCCTACCAAAAACCAAATGAGACACATAAGCCGCTGAGTACCTTAACTCTTTGCTCCTTTGCCGCGCCCAGACATGAAAGAAAAATTTAAACTACAGTCATTGTTGGGGGTCGACACGGGCTTGCCCCACACCGTCCCAGCATGCCGTCATGGCACAAAAACGGTCATACTAAACACCGAAGGATACCAGGGTGAGGGAAAATGGGGGTGGGGATGCGGTAAAAAAAGTATCGGGTGGTGAATTATTAGTATATAAATAGATTTAAGCTGAATGTGCGTGATTTTAATACCATATTTGAGAATTATGTGCGCTAAAGCGTTCGCTGAAACATCTCCCTATCGGTATTTTGCAGGTAGCTTAATTGGTAATTGGTATTTACAGCGGTTGCGCCTCGGCAAGTAACCTCGGTAAGATAATAATAACTCTTTGGCCAGCCGCTGATTCGTCGCGGTCCTCATAAGAGAAGGCCATCATTCCCCCTGCACCCCACCCCCTCTTCCCCTCCTCTCCTCCCAGCATTCAGATATAAACTGCTTAATAGTGTCCCTCACTTCCTCTTTTTCAATTTCTTCAATAAGCATTCCTACCCTCTCCCTCGTGTCCCCCTTCAGCCATCTATCCTTTGTTTCTTCACCCCACTTCTGCATTATTCTTCCAGTAAATTTTATTCTATGAGGTATATACTGTGGGCATTCCAAGAGAAAATGTTCCAGGGTCTCCACTACTCCAGAGTGGCACATTTGGCATCCCTTTTCCCCATCTCTCCCAATTTTTCCCCGAAGCTCCAGTGATCTTGATCTCAGTTTGAACAGCAGTGACCCTCCAAAGGTGCCATCTAGGTACTTCTCAAAAGCTGGCTTTTCTTTATATTGTAACCCCTGCAGTGATCTTTTCACGCTAACCCCTGCTCGCCAGTTTCGATTGCAGTCTTCCATGACTCTCTCTTTGACAAACCTTTTGCCTTCTTTCATTCCTACTTCTATGTTTGTGACCTCTATAGAGTAATTGTCCATTAGTTCCCTCACATGTTTTGACCACCCCGTTTCTATATTAGAATTCCAAATGGTATCGAGCATCAATTTACACCACCGGTTGTCAGGCACGTTTCTCAAGTAGTTAAAGTAACACAGTTTTCCCAAATCTACCCTGTCCTTGATTTTCATCCACCCAAGCTCCCCCCTTACTGCTTCCAAAGCTGCAGCATTACTCGACCCTGTTATCCATCTGCCGGCATCATTCTGAGTACTTTCCAACTTCTTAATAACGGTTTGGTTTAATGGAATCACGTCCGTGCCATACGTTATACTTGGTAAACCCACCCTCTCCCACAGTGTTTTCCCCACAAAGACCTTATTGAAACTATTTTTCCCTAAAAGTTTTAGTTGGTTCAGAATTCTTTTCCCCTTCAGAATCAGTTTGGCTGAGTAATTTCTGTACACCCCTCTTCCCGTTATATTTATGCTTACCCCTAGATACTCATACTCTCCCGTTTCTCCTACAGTGATTTGTTTGCTTTCCCCTTCGGGGATTGAGAACTCCCCCACTCTCCATCTCTTCGTCATATCTACCTTGCGTCCAACGGGTATTACCTTGCTTTTATTTTCATTTAGTTCGAGCCGCCAAGTGTTCCCATATCTACCAACAATTTCCAGCAGTTTCTCTAGCCCCTGTTCAGTTCTAGACATTAACACCATGTCGTCCGCAAAGAATAAGCCTGGTATCTTTATGTCTCCAACATTTACCCCCTCCGCACTCTGAAATAGTTCGTCCCCTAAATCTTTAACATACAATGCAAACAAAATCGGTGAAAAGATACACCCCTGCTTGAGGCCTATATCCATAGGGACTCGTTTTGTAGTGATACTCCCTAGACTGAGTTGGCTTTGCACATCTGTATACAGTGCTTTCATGATTCCCACAAAGTCACCCCCCAGTCCGATGCCCTCGAGCTTTCGCCACATACCTTCCCTCCACACTCGGTCGTACGCTTTTTTCACATCTAGAAATGCCAGAAACATCTTTTTCTTTTCAGCCTTTGTTGATTCTATCAGTTGGGTGAGTGTAAATAGGTGATCAGTGACTCTTCGTCCTTTCCTGAAACCATTTTGAATTTCTCCTAAAAAACCTTTCTCTTCTATAACTTCCTCTAGTCTACCGTATATGACCTTACAGAATACTTTTCCGATGTTACTACTAACTGATATCCCCCTATAGTTATCTAGAACTTCCTTATCCCCCTTTTTGTGTATGAACGACACCTTACTTTCCCTCCACTCTCTGGGGACCTCTTGCTTTCGCAGAGCCAGGTTGAAAAGGTTTGTCAGGACTTCAATAAGTGCCTCCCCTCCATTTTTGAGGAATTCGTTCGGAATTTCATCAGTCCCTCCCGCTTTACCATTTTTTAATTTCGAGACCACGTTCCGCACTTCTTCTGCCGTTATTTCGCTACATACACGATTGGATAGGTTCTCCTCCACCAGTGTATTTCTTTTTGGTGGGGACCCACTGCCCCATCGCCTATCGTTTATCTTTTCCCAGTGCTTGACTAACTCTGAAGCGATACGGCCTTTATCTTCTGTACTTTCCCCATCCACTTTGATACTCTGCACACTACTTTTCCCCCGTTTATTTACCCAGTTCCAAAATACGTTTGAGCTCGAACCCCCCGTTTTCTTTATTGTTCTGGCAAGACTGCAATTGCGCTCCTTCCTATTATTATCCTTTATCTCATTCACCTTTTTCCGTGCCAGTTCATATTCTCCTTTCATTAGTCTCGTGTCATTGTTATCCACCCCTTTAAGCTTCCTACTTCTTCTGTAAGCAGCGCATTTTACCTTCCTTTCTTTTATAGCCTTTTTCAGTCCCTCGTTAACCCTGTATCCAAGCTCTCTCGTTGGGACCCTCACCCTTCCTATACACTCCTTCCCTGCCTCTGTTAGGCTATTTACTATGCCATCTGAAATACTCTGGACATTTACTATGCCATCTGAAATACTCTGGACATTTGCATCCCTAGGTATACATTCAAGATTTGGTTTTAGTTTTTCCCGAAACTGCTTCCAGTCGACTCCTTGTTTTAGTCCCCAAACTTCCTTGAAGGTATTTCTGTCTCTATTCGTCTTTTTGCCCATAATCTTAACTGTTATCAGGTTGTGATCACTACCCAAGTCATTTTTTCCCTCGTCATCTATTTCTACATCTATAACCTCCCTCCATATGCTAATGTCAGTGAGTATATAATCAATTATTGTTTTCTTATCGTTCCTCTCCCAGGTCCATTTACCCTTACATTTCGCATCCCTGTTCAGGATCTTTAAACCAAGCTCTTTTGATAGGTCCAACATCTTCCTCCCATTCGTGTTAATTTTCCCATCACCTCCCTGTATGCCCTCCTCCTTATCCCCGATGTGCCCATTGAAGTCCCCCATTAGGACAATACTGAACCCTCTGCTCCCAAGCTCTGTGATATTCGATCTAAGAGTTGTATATATTGAATCATTCCACTCGGGCTTACTTCCCTCCACTGCTAAGTATACAACACCAACGGCAACACTCCTGCTTCCTAACTTGATTTTTGCCCAGACTATTTCGTTGGATACTGGAATCTGAGTCCTTGCTTCTGTGAGATCTGTAATCAATGAGGGCTGTAATTCCTCTTTAGCGTAGATGCCAACACCCCCACCCCGTTTCTGACCCTCAGTTCGCCCAGCTCCTATCCACACGCAACCCTTCATCTGATCAACCCGCTCATCCCGTCGTATCCACGTCTCACTTAGACCCATTATATCAAAGTCTCCTTCGTCCATCATTGTTGATATTTCGCTTACTTTCTTGTGCAGACCCTGGATGTTGCAGTACCCAGAGACAGTGTGAATAGCTAGTCACATTATGGCGGGTTAATTAGTTCTCTTTGTGGCCGTCGGCAATTGCAATCAAAGCCTGCTTCCCAAAACTCAACACACATTATGTACCAGGCATGTGAAGGAGAATGCGCCTCGTAATCTTCACAAGACACAAAACAAAGAAACCGTAAATAACATGATCAACATTATCGTCAATTAAGATGCAGGGCTTCTGACGATTGAGGATCCTGTTGTATACGAATAAATTTCAACTGACCTATCGACGATTTACAGAGACAGCAAATATTTTGCATCGATACTTGGGTTTCCAACAATTCTAGAAATCAAGCTTCTACTGATGGACGTTTGACTATACCTAAAACGGTGGCTATTGCCAGAGAACTTGTTAGATGAAGAGTGTGAAAACCTCAAAAACAAGAAGTGTCAACAAAAAAAGGCTAAATTAAAGCCGTTGACACTGAACCGAACTGGCTAAAATTTATACAATATATATATACATATACTAGACAAAAGCTAGGTAGCTTTGGATGTACCGGGCACAGCCGAGCGAGACTTATCACAGTACGCCACACAAGCCTAGTAGCGACACAAAGCCAACAATGACAAAACGATAAACAAATAAAACAAAAAAAAAAACAAAAAAACAAAAACAAAACAAAGGAAACAGAAAAAAAAACTTTAAAGCTGCCAAAACTGAAAAGTTCTGCTGGTCCAAACCCGGGTTAAAAGTTGATGGGAGTTTTATTTTTATCAACTTTCACAGTGACCTGTGTTGTGATGCCCAATTAGCACTTGCGGGCTTCACCCAGACACCAGGGAAGCCTCTTAATTTCCAAGCTACCTGCTAAATACCGAAGGACAGTTTTCGGCGACGGCTCGGTCTGTATATCGGTCTGTATATCTTACATTTACTTGAACAAATCAAATTTTATATCACATATATTGCTTCAAGGGGCTAAATTATATGACTGAAGATATATTTAAACAACTCTTACTAAATCATTTTCCTTCACCTTGATATCCCTCGGTATTTAGTAGGACCCCGCAAAAACCATTAGATTCTCTTGTTTTCGCTTTATTAAACTCTTGTGCGTTCGAATCCCAGAGTCGGCTGATTCTTCGCACGAATTCCCTCTCGAACATCTTCATTGGAGGTTAAGAGAGCCTAAATAAGTGAACGCGTGACCAGAAAAATTAGTGAGTAGGATTAAATATGTCGGATTGGCTGATTGGTTCAATATCAGTTGGCTTTGAAACCATTAATTAAAAATTTGTTTTGTCTACTTTTGGAAAGATTAAAAAGATTGTTTGTAACTGTGTGCCGGAATGTGTGAGAAACTCTAAAAATATGAGGTATGGAAAAAAAGAGTCAAGGTCATTCAGTACAAGACCATACGGTAGTAGTGAAAATTCGAAATTTAAACTGAATTGAGATATGGCAACATATATTTTTTTCTGGGTTAATATTTTCAAGAGATAATGTACTTAGTGGATGGAAAAGTATTTTTTTCAAAACAACTTGGTTTGGTGCACAGAGAGTGAAAGGTTAGCACTGTGGTCAATGGGATTTTTTTAGGCTTTCTTAACCTGGAAGCATTCATTAAATTCTTCAAATTTATTTGCACGAATTGGAGAAAACTGAAATTAATATCAATTCCATACGCCGAGAGAACATCACATTTTATGCAGCTAAACATACTCAATTTTCTTTTTTATATAACACATTCGCGCCGTTTATCGTAATCGTTGTAAGCGCAGTGCGTAGCATGTTGGGAAGCCGATCACAAACTTATTGGTTCGAATCCCATCAACGGCAATAAAAATAATAAATAGGTTAAATTATATATATTTATATATTTTTGTTTCGTAAATTACGTAATCCAGTACTACAAAAACACAGTGGCAGACTGTTGGACTTCTGTGCTTGAGGCCCCGAGTTTGATTCCTGTCCGGGACGACCCGCGTTGTGTCCTTGGTTAAGGCACTTTATCCCGATTGCCTACATGGGGGCACCATGACGCCGTGTACTAAGGTGTACTGCACGTCGATGGTGCACATGTCTCCAACCGCTGTAACCCTGTTTGAGCGGAGTATGAACAGAGTTAGAATGTTGAGGAGCTGACTGTTGCTCGTCGATGCTCGGTGGTTCTCTCCGGGTACTCCAGTATTCCTTCACCCGTAAAACTGTCACGGTCACGATTAGCCATTGTGCATAAGTATGTTACCTTAAACACCAATAAATAAATAAATATAAATACTACAAAAACAACGAAAGTAGATATGAAAATTGAGTCTGTTCATCTGCACACAATTTGTTCTCTCGCGTATGGGATAGATATAAATTTAAATTTTCTTCAAGTCATTCAAATAAATCAGAAGGATTAATGGATGCTTCCAATTAAGATGTTCGAGAGAAATAAATTTCGTGCGAAGATTCAGCCGACTCTGGGATTCGAACTCATGTCGTCAGCGAACAAGTGTTTGATAAAACGAAAACAAGAAGAATAAACGCCTTTACCAACTGATCTGAAGACCAGATCGACAGAAGTCCATGAATTACAGAATCATGAAACTGTTTCACATGAGCGCTTAACCGTAGCTGTCAGTGTTCGTCATTGACACTTGGTAACAAAAGGTAGTTCAAATAAATCAGAAGGATTAATGAATGCTTCCAGTCAAGATGTTCGAGAAAAATAAATTTCGCGTGAAGAATCAGCCGACTCTGTAATTCGAACTCATATCGTCAGCGAACAAGAGTTGCTGATGAAGATGTGTTTAAAACAGATACCACTCCAAAAAATCCTCTTCTGTTCGAGGATTCGAACTCTTGTCGACAGAACGAAAAACAGACCGTAAAGTTCAGCACTCTCTTTTTTTTATTAAATAGAACCAGCAATATATTATTTACAAATATAACAGAAAACAGTATAAAAAGAATGTAGTCATTGAATTATGTGTTGAATAATATTTAAATTATATCCAATCTAAAATTCCATTCAAAAAGAAAATTTAACCCTTTAAACCTGGTGGTATCTTCCAAGTCAGTTCCATGGTAGCAATAGGAAGAGTCCATATATATTATTTGGGGGTAGACCAATTAATATTTTCAACATGCAGCCTTTGGGCTGCACGTTGAAAATATTGATTGTTCTACACCTCACATTTACCTTGTAGTAATCCCTCTTAATGACATTATGACGTAGCTTGTGACCTGGTCCGAAAAAAACGGCCTCTGGTGTTCAAGGGGTTAATCAATAAGGCTGATCGTCACCCCATAAGACTTCAGTTATTGCCCATCCTCTGACAAGGCTGAGACTGACCCCTCCCAACACCAAAACGTGTAGGCGATGGATTATTTTTTCATCTTACAGGCTGCACAAACGGATCGAATTCAAATTGTTGGAGTGAAGAATAAAACTTAACATAATCCGCGTGGCGTAGTTGATAGCGTCGTGTTTCGTGAATCTGATGTTTGCGTGTTCGAATCTCACTTGCGCCATATAAACCAAACAGATAAACACAAATAAAAATAATAAAATACAAATAAACCGTAAGAAAAGAAATTAAACTGAAACAAACATGGTGTGTATAAAAGCCAAAAAAAAAAAAAAAGGTTGTGAGCGACAATTACCGTGGTAATGAGGTGATAAAGTAAACTAATGAAGTTCATTTCAAAACAAATATTCAAAAATTCTCATTTTTTTTTTTTTATCATTTCACTCATTTTTTATTCGGACTTTCCATGTTGGTGTCTACATCATTCATGTTTAATATTCTCCGATGACAGTGTCATTTCCACCGTCCAGTGTACAATTATGTGTGCTTCAAAATTATTACGAAAGGAAGTTTATGCGTGAGTTCAATAGCGCAATGGGCCAAAGCGATGCAAATATCGTTGATCTGAAAGCTTTCAACGTGGGTTCAATACCGACAATGTTTTTTCTTGCATTTTTTATGTGTGCCCCGAATTATAATACAAGAAAAAACTCTTCTGTGCGAAGATTCGAACTCTTGGCGGTCTTGCCGACAGAACGAAAACGGGTCCGTCGAATTACCGAAACACACCGAAACGACCGAAACGGACCGAAACGGGAACTCAAACTACCGAAACGGGCCTCCAGTCTATCGATCTGGGCGTCGAAAGGACTGGAACGGGTCTGTGTGCGCTTGACGACCCCCCACTAATCTTGAAATTTTAGATCCTAGGATATCAATACTACTAAATTCCAGACCTACAATCATCATAATTCCATCGCGGTACTGAGAAACTCCTTATAAATAATAACCCATGGGACTCGGGTTCAAGTTAATTGTCCGACTGTTTAACAGTCAATGGGATAAAGGTTCGATGAGTTTCAGCTTTTAATTTTCACCTGTGTGAAATAAAATTTTACGGCAGATTTTGAGAAAAGGTGCGCCCCTTCTTCCCTCAATGGTTTTATAACAAAAGACCCTACCCGCCAACCCCGTCTCATTTCAGCAAGCATTATCGCTCAAATAGAACAAAGTGTGCATGGTCCAAAATGAGCAGTGAAAGTATCAGAACTGAATGAATAAAAGTTATTTCTATTGGTTGATCGCCCGACCTAACACAAACTTGAAGTTGGGATCATGGTTTTTTTTTAAACCAGGGCTTTATCACAATAACAACACAAAGTGGGTGGTTTAACGATGTAAGCTGGTGATGTGTTGTCTTAGCGATGAGGTCACTTCTAAAACGTAGGTTATGACCCCTCATTCGAACGAGGGGTCATAACCTATGTTTTCGGAGGAGAAAATACAAATCTGAAGAAGATTGGATAGCGATATTCGAGAATAGCGCTGTCCTGTTTTTCCGTTACGTTGGGTAAAGAGTTAAATCCTAGCCGTTTCGGTCGCGTTTCGGTCCGTTTCGGTAGCGTTTCGGTAGCGTTTCGGTCCGTTTCGGTAATTCGACGCACCGGCGAAAACTGATAGTAAAGTATCGCGCTTTTGATTTTTTTCTCAACTGGGCGAATGATGTTATGATCATTTCGCTAAATTGCCGTTATTAGAAGCTTTATGCCTTCAAATTCTATCAAATCTTTAACGGCTTTGGAGAAAACGAACCAAGTCACCATACGTATGGTTTGGCGTTAAGTCAAGATAATGATGTGATTACTGAGCAGACATGTTCTGAATATTCCGGTTTCATTCATATACTCGTAGTTAAAGATGCGGGAATCTTATGAAGAATATCCAAGAATTTAGAAAATAAAATATGAATAAAGGTACACTTTGTTACCAAGAGTTAGTGTTAATTGCCACAACAACAAACACTGACAATTATATTAAAGCTCAAGTAATACTATTTCATGGTTCACTAATTAATGCTTTCATTTATCGATCTGGTCCATAGAACAGTTGGTACGGGCGTTTGTTCTTATTGTTTTCGCTTGATTAAAACTCTGGTTCGCTGACGATGTGAGTTCGAATCCCAAAGTCGGTTGATTCTTCGCGCTAAATTTATTTATCGAGAATATCTTGACTAAAAGCATTCATTAATCCTTCTGATTAATTTGAACGACTTTTCATCAGTTATGGTAAAGATCATGTCATGCCACTTCATGATTCACTAATTAATACGTGTATTGTTTTCGATGCCGTCTTTAGATCGGTTGGTAAAGTCGTCTGTTCTTGCTGTTTTCGCTTTATTGAACTCTTGTTTGCTGACGACATGAGTTCGAATCCCAAAGTCGGCTGATTCTTCTCGCGAAATTTATTTATGTCGAACATCTTGGCTGGAAGAATTTAATAATCCTTCTTTTTTATGTGAACAACTTTTCATAAACAAGACTTAGTGTCAACGACGAACACTGACAGTTGCGGTAAAGTTCATGTCATACAATTTCATGATTCACTAATTAACGCATTAATATCGATCTGTTCCTTAGATCAGTTGGTAAAGGCGCTTGTTTTTATTGTTTTCGCTTTATTAAACTCTTGTTCGCTGTCGACATGACTTCGAATCCCAGAGTCGGCCAATTCTTCGCACGAAATTTGTTCCTCTCGAACATCTTGATTTGTGGCATTTATTAAACCTTCTGGTTTATTTGAACGAATTGAAGAAAACTGAAATTAATATCTGTCCCATACGTCGAGAGAACACTGTGTGCAGCTGAACACACTCAGTTTTCATTTCTTCTTTCATTGTCTTTGATCTGTTGAGTTACAAAATGAAAATACGTAAATATAATTAGAACACATTCGCGCCATTTATCGTAATCGTCGTTGGCGCAGTGCGTAGCGTGTTAGGTCGCAAATAATAAGATTGTGGGTTCGAATCCCATCAACGCCAATAATAAAAAATATAATCAGGTTAAACTAAAAACAAAACAAAACATAATAACACTACAGAAAAAAGGGGAGCATACTGACAAAAACCACAAAGTGACCAGACTACTATAAAAAATAAATTCTATAAATCAATTTTTTTCTTTTTTTTCATATTTTGAATAAAATATAGCAGAAAACGTCCCCAGGCGGGATTTGATCTCGGGACCTTGAGATCACCAGCCCACTGCGATACCACTGAGCTATTGGGTCCTCTAACAGAAAAACATGAAAACTAATATTTCACCTGGAGCTGATCTTGGCGACTTTTTGGGCGCTTTCTAGCCGATTTTTGAATTTTATCCCGCCGATGGAAAATGTCTGAGCTCAGCCCGGTCAAATTCGAAAAAATTAGACCTCAGACTGGCGTTTCTCTTTGCCAGGTTTTGGATGTTTTTCTGGTCTGGATTTCTGTCAGTTCGGATGACTGCCGGTAAACTTTGTAGCCCGTTTCCATTGGCAAAGTTCTTCACTGGCCGATCCTGAAAAAGGAAATTATTGATGTGTTTTCTTGTGTGTTCTGACAAATGAGATTTACTGGGTTTGATGAGATGACTGACAAAGTAGGCCAACTTGCCAGAACTTCTCCTAAATGGAATTTGGAATTCTTAGAAAAATACTTGATTATAAATCATTAATTTTAATACGATAACAAGTAATATATAGAAAGCTGAATACTCTATTTCACCCAAAACTAATAAGCAAACTACTCTAGTTCATCCAAAACTAAATAATTTTTTCCCGTATACAATGTCAATGACAATAAATGTAGAAATTGCAGCTCGAAAAACACTAAACTCTACAATGTCCTCATAGCGGGCTACTGGGTGCATTTTAAGGCGACGGACTGCAAACATATTTGTTCAAATCATCCAGTTATACTTTCATGTAATACACAGATGTATCTTGACATTTCAAAAAATTCCACTTCCTTTTAATTTTCGAAGGGTTTTTTAAAATCGGATTCTACCGTGAGTTAGGACTTTCTGGAGTGCTTATCAGAATTTGTTTAACAGCATTTTCTTTCACATTTTGCTTTCTATTTTTATCCCGGTTTCTTTTCTTTGTTTTCGGGTTTTATTGCACGCCCGTTCAGTCAGAATTTGGCTTAAGAGAACTTTCATCGCCACATTTCATTTCTTTCGACATGTCGTCCCCTGAGTTCCAATGTGTTCTGTGTGCCAGTAGGCACATAGAACACAATGGAACTCAGGGGAAGATGTGTGTGTATTTTTTCTTGTGGTGTTTGTACCCTGAAGAAGGTCCTCATCAGTCCGAAAGCTAGGTGAATTTTTTTTTCCTGTGCTGTTAAGTGTTTGAGCTTTATATAATTTTGTCAAATTGCCGTCATGCTCGGGAGATTACTCCCTTCTGAGTGGCTTTCACTTTTGACTTTATATCTCATATGCGCATGGCATCAAGTATAACCCTCCTCTCTCTCACACACAGGAACTGAAATGTTCACTGTTAACCACACTTCAGATTTCAGTCTTCAGTTAAAGCAAACACAGTTATTGACTGAACTGAGGCCAACGTGAAAATTAAAACATAAAATCACTTTAAAAATCAAATTAAAAAATACAATTTTGATACGACTGAACGGTGATCAAATGTTTCTTTCGGAATATGCGAGTCACTTAACCCTCTGAACACTGATGTTGAAATAGCAAACTTCACGCTGCACATTTCTGTCATAATGCAACTTGACTTTTAACCAATTCAGTGATGTTTAACCCTTTGAACCCCAGTGGTATCTTCCATGTGAGTTCAATGGAGGCAATTGGAAGAGTCCATCTTTATTATTTGGTCGTAGATCCATTAATATTTTCTACGTGCAGCCCTTAGGCTACCCCAAAAATTCACTTAGCGGCCATCCTCCTTGACTGTTAGAATGCTAAATTGTTTTTTGGTCATGAAAGTTTGTTCACATGTCTTTGCGTTGTCTCAATACATGTGAGAGTTCCTATAGGCACTCTCCCATTTACTATAACAAGGCAAATCCATACACACTAAATAATTTCATGGCAAAGATAATGTGATACACCTTTAGTGAATATGAGGCTTTCAAACTGGGACACCTGCTCTTCAATGTAAAGACCAAATATGGGCTTCCAGCACTCTACCAGTTAATAAAATTACGACGTATATTGTTTCTGGACCGGCAAAGCGCCCGCTCGTGTTCAAAAGGTTAGCATATCTCATTATGCTATCCTAACAGGATTCAATTGATTATATTCCAATATGCATTATGGGAAAACTTGTGTTACTTGAGATTTCAGTATTTTGACATCAGTGTGCAGAATCAATTACTGGTGGTTTTTCAACTCAGCTGCATTATGGGGAAAATGTGCGTGAAATATTTGATATTACCACCTCAGTGTGGAGAGAGGTAATTTATCGCATCGCGCCCGACGCTCGCGCGAAGTAAAGTGTGTGAAGCTATTAGCATAATAAGCTGAACAATGGAAGATATGGTCATTTTCCTGCTTCTTCGTCCGCCTGTCCTTTTGTTAGTCTGACAAAAGATGCATACAATCATGACATTCCAATAAATACCGAACACCTTTTCCTACAAATATATTAAATTCAACCAGTGTCAATGGATATAATCCCCCTATCAAGTCTTATGTGAATCTGTCAACCTTTGTTTTCATTCTGTTTTCGCATTACCTACTAAAATCAATAGGTTAGTTGTTGATATTTATATAGGCGGAAATCCCGTCGAGACGTTAAAAAAATGACCGGCGCTGACTGGCGAAATATAAATAGAGTCGGTGGAGAAGGAACACAAAACCCTTTTCCTATGGGTTACTACCGTGCTATATACCGTAACCTGCTAACGGGTTACGATATGAGCCCTTTATTTCAAGGCCTTCTCATAGAACTCTTTCATAGAGAATGCATGTATTTAACCCGTTCACCACTGAGTACTTGAATGTCGAATTGGAGAGGCGAACCTACTTGGGGCGGGGGTGTCTCTGTAGCAGTTTTGTTCTGCAGCCCTAAAGAACTGTGGATAGAAATTGTTGTTAATTCTCCTTAATAGCTCCTGTTCTTCGTGTTGTCTCTACTTTGCACGGTTGATTTACATTGAAGCAAAAACTATGCATACCGTGTTGAAAGGATTAAAGATAATAAAGACACGGAATTAAGGTAAAGTGGGAGTTAGTGGGGAGAAGTTGAGAGACTACGTAGTTCCCTTCCTATTGTAAATATGCATCTTTATAACCACCACCCATGGACATGCATTGTAATTGATTGTATTGTATGTGTCATTCACAATTTTGTTGTAATTTTGCGCCATGTAAATGGATAAAAGTCTAAAAATAAATGAAATGAAACCAAAAACTCTCACCCATAACAATGAATGCTGGTTACAGAGTTTTTAATACTATCTCCCGCTCAAAATCGATGACCAGTCACTGACAACATCAGCACAGTTATGACCTCGATTTTGTGAAATCGCACATAAAAGGGTGATGCAAGATTCTCATGGAAGGAAACGGTCACACATTCGCCCCTCTGACTTCAGAGTGTGAATACGTTTTAATTAATCTAAACATGCAGTATCCTGCACATCGCCAAGACACTTATTGGAAAATGAATTCTTCCAAAGGTATTACGTGGATCCTTCAGGTTAGCGACGGGGACATTCAGCTAAAGTTTCGAGAGGGCGCCACCACCAACTCCTTCGGGTTCGGGGAAGTACCTCTGGTGAGAGAAAAACCTCTCACATTGGTCCATGCTCGGATGAGAACGGATCCGTAGAGAAGAATAAGAGAAGAAAGAACTCGTCCATCAAGAGTAGGGACACCCGCCTCCTGAAGAGGCACCTCAGTAAAATAAACGGAATGTGTGGAGAAAGAGGTGAAGAGGTCAACTGCCACTTTCCACCTACCTCCACAGTCCTACTCATCATACCAATAACTCCTATGAAGAAGACAGTGCGTGTGAAACGGTCTATGGTGACAGAGGTGGAAATGGAGGTTGTCTTCTCCCCACCTCCGACTCCCTACTCGCCACTTCCTGATGACTCAGAGGGCGGAGGACCTCCTCCACCAACTCAACTGCAAATTGAGTTACCCTCAGAGTTACCTCCCAATATGGATGGAGAACACACACTGGTACTAAAGAGATGACGGAAAGCACTAGAGGCAATCTTAGAGGTAAAGCTTGCGGGAGGCCAGAATCCATCACTAAAGTTGAGACTATGACCACCAAACATCAGAAGAAAATTCAGATGTCATAAGCAATGATTGTGTGAAAATATGGACAATTTTGGTCCATTGACTAGTTGTTTATGAGCAAGATAAAGTAAGAATGGATAAACAAATACACCAATGTTCTGAGATCTTGACCTTGGAGCTGTGACCTTGGAACAATCTTAGGATGCACTCATGAGATATTGTTTTGAAGTATGAACAAGATCATCCATTGAATAATGTCTTATGGACCAAAGTTAGAATGGAGGAACAAACAAAGAAATGGTCTCTAAACTTGACACCAGAGAAATGACGCTCGGGCATGGTTATGGCACACCCGGGAGTCAAATGAAACCATTGTGCAAAGTATGAACAATATTGAATAATTTGTAATGGACAAGACCAAGTTAAAATGGGAAAGAAACAAATGAATGGTCTGTGACCTTAACTTTGGAGCTTTGACCTTTGCTCAAGGTCATAACATACATTTGCATTATAAGTAAATATTTTGAGAAGTACTAACAAGATTGGTCCATTGAATAATTTTTAATGGACCAGACAATGCTAGAATGGGAAACAGACAACAAATGAATAGTTTGTGACCTTCACCTTGGCATTATAACATTGGATCAAGGTCATGACACACACTCTTGAATCATAAGCAAAGTATGTGTGAAGTATGAACAAGATTTCCCCATTGACTAGCTGTTTATGGACGAGATACTGGTCGAATGGGTGAACAAACACACAGGCATTCTCTGACCTTAACATTGGAACGATGACATTGGCTCAAGATCATAACACACACGTGAGACATAAGTAATCATTATGTGAAGTATGAAGAAAATTGGTCCTTTGAATAATTTTTATGAACCAGATAAAGCAAGGGGGTGGTGCAAGCCCCAGGGCATACCCCATGGTGCATACCGCCAAACAACGACAAGAGAAGAATGAACCATGATACTGTGAAAGCTATTCCCATAAACAACCTTCATTCCAAATTTCATTGAAAGCCACTAACTCTAAACCAGAAATACGAGGAGAACAGACAAAATGTTGGCTATTTTACAAGGCAAACAATATTGTCTTTGTTTTATAGCAAGGTAATTGTGAAAGCCAGAAACACCTGATAGTGAAGTCTAGTGATGATCAGACCATCCACATAAGAGATGTAGAACAAAGACATAATGTCACATGTGGGGAGGTGGTTTGCATATATTTTCTTTGTTTTACTGCATGGACATGACACATTTGAAAGCCTTTCCCATAAACAGTGTTCGTTCCAAATTTCATTGAAATCTGATAACCCAAACCTGAAATATGAGGTGAACAGATCAAAAATGGCTATTTTACGAGACAAACAGCAAACTTTCAAAGTTAAGCGGGATAAGTCTAAAAAGTGAAAAGTAAGAAATATTATTACAGACTCATTTGAAAGCCATTTCCATAAACAATCTTCATTCCAAATTTCATTGAGATCCAATTAGCCAACCTGAGATACGAGGCGAACAGACAAAAAATAGCCCATTTTTGAGTATTCAAACTGCCATAACTTACAGAAAAAAATATTCCAACAGCAAAACGGCTGATGTTACTTAAAGACCTCATGATAGTGAACACCTGTATGAAATTTCATCGAAATCAGAGCAGTGATCTTGAAGTTATAATGCGAACAGACATCTGAGTGCGGACGGACAGACATTGGCCTGGAAATAAGCAGACTGCCATGTGCAGAATGAGGTCCCCAGAGGGTAAATTTGGTGATGCTTCCCCGCACAGTCGGGTAGCATTACTAAATTTACCCTCTGTGCACCTCAATCTGAATCAAGGTCCCAGGACTAAACAGGCAGAGGTACCAAAAAAAAAAAATATATAGGGGGATTCTAGCCCACTGTATGGAATAGCATCAGCAGATTCACCCTCTGGGGACCTCATTCTTCAAATGACAGATTGCTTATTTCCAGGCTTGGTAGGATCCCCACACCACTCTCAGTATGACTAAGTGACATGATTGGGAAAATATTTTACTCATAAATGATTTCAGTGTATGGTAGTATCTGTATCATAAGTTCATGAGAATTTTTCAGAGCATTATCAACTATGCTGAAAGGTGAATCTATGTGGCATATAAATGCTAAATTAGAAGAACAGCTTAATTTGTCTTATACCTCATGCCAGAGATGTTACACTGGAGTATTGTTTAACTGTTAGAGTGCTGGAAGCCCACAATTGGGCTTTATTCTGAAGTGCAGGTGCCTCAATTTCAGGGCTTTGTATTCTGTGAATGTGCTTCATATCATCTTCGAAGTAAATGTATTTAGTCTGTGTAGGGTTACGTTGTTACAATTTATGGGGGAGTGCATCTAGGCAATCTCCCATAAACTGTAACAAGGCAAATAGATGTGAACAAATTTTCACCATTAAAAATGAGAGCTATCCACCCGGGAAGGCCAATCTCCTCCCCCCCCCCCCACCAAAAAAAAAATGAAAGTGTCAATGACACCGTAGCTTGACAAACATCTAGGTAATGACATGATAACAAAGGTACATATAAAGTATTGTAACGGTCTGTACATAAATACTGACCATTGCCTGTAACAAATGTACAGGTAAAGTATTGTAAAGGTGGACTACAGTCAGATGCTAAACTGAAAAGAAATCTTTGAGTCCCAGAGTGGGTCTGACTCAACCCCAAAGTATTTGTTCTCATAGCACAGTGATAACAAAGGCACCCCAAAACACACTCGTTCCTGTCCCAAGGTGAAAACAAAGGTACCCAAGAAGTTTTGTGAAGATCAGTTCATAAATATGAGCTGTATCGAACTTGTGACAAAAAACTGATTGGACCAAATTTTGGTACAAAATGGCCACTGGCAGCCATCTTGAATTTTGGACCGCACCCAGAAACACTCATTCTCATCCCAAGGTGATAACAAAGGTACCCAAGAAGTTTTGTGAAGATCGGTTCATAAATACAGCCTCTACCCTGAGCCATATTAACATGTGTGCTTACATTGTGTAAGTAGCAATGAATAAATCAAAGTTCATCTAATTTGCATAATTTCTGCACGAAAAAAAAAAAACTTACAATATGTGATGTATTCCATGTTACTAAACATTCATACAAAAATTTATTCAAATCAAAACTTTCATACAGAAGTTCTGTACAAAAGACTGATTGCACTAATTTTGGTACAAAATGGCTGCTGGTGGCCATCTTGAATTTCGGACCACACCCCAAAACACTCGCTCTCATCCCACGGTGATAACAAAGGTACCCAAGAAGTTTCGTAAGGATTGGTTCATAAATATAGCCTCTAGTCTGAGCCGTATAGAAGTTGTGTACAAAAAACTGATTAGACCTAATTTCGGTACAAAATGGCCACTGGCAGCCATCTTGAATTTTAGACCCCACCCAGAAACACTCGTTCTCGTCCCAAGGTGATAACAAAGGTACCCAAGACATTTCGTGAAGATCAGTTCATAAATACAGACTCTAGCCTGAGCCGTATTGACATGTGTACTTACTGTGTGTAAGTCGCAATGAAAAAATCAAAGTTCATCTAATTTGCATAATTTCTGCACGAGAAAAAAACCCGTATTATATGTGATGTATCCCATGGTACTAAACATTCACACAAAAAATTATTCAAATCAGCGCTTTCATATGGAAGTTCTGTGCAAAAATCTGATTGCACCTAATTTTGTACAAAATGGCTGCCATCGGCCATCTTGAATTTCGGACCGGACCCCAAAATACTCGTTCTCGTCCCACGGTGATACCAAAGGTACACAAGAAGTTTCGTAAAGATCGGTTCATAAATACGGCCTCTAGCCCGAGCTGTATTGGCATTTGCACTTACAGTGCTGAAAGTAACACCAAAAAACATCAAAATTAGTCTAATTTGCACAATTTACGCATGAGAAAAAAACCCGTATTATATGCGATGTATCCCATGGTACTAAACATTCATACAAAAAATTATTCAAATCAGAGCTTTCATATGGAAGTTCTGTACAAAAAACAGATTTCTGCATCGTCGGTACAAAATGGCAGCTGGCGGCCATCTTGAATTTCGGACTGCACCCCAAAACACTCGTTCTCGTCCCACGGTCATAACAAAGGTACACAAGAAGTTTCGTAAAGATCGGTTCATAAATACGGCCTCTAGCCCGAGCCGTATCCAATTGTTGACATACGGGCAGACGGACAGATGGACGACGGGCCATGACAAAACGCAAATTTGGCTTCGCCAAAGTTGAGCTAAAAAATGAAAGTGTCAATGACTCTGTAGCTCAACTTGTCAAGACATGTATAGTATGTGACACAGCAATGACAAACATCCAGGTAACGACCTGATAACAAAGGTACATATAAAGTATTGTAATGGTCTGTACATAAATACTGACCGTAGCCTGTAACAAATGCATAGGTAAAGTATTGTAAAGGTGGGTGACAGTCAGATGCTAAACTAGAAAAGAAATCTTTGAGTCCCAGAGTGGGTCTGACTGAACCCCAAAATATTTGTTCTCATAGCACAGTGATAACAAAGGCACCCCAAAACACACTCATTCCTGTCCCAAGGTGAAAACAAAGGTACCCAAGAAGTTTCGTGAAGATCAGTTCATAAATATGAGCTGTATAGAAGTTGTGACAAAAAACTGATTGGTCCTAATTTCGGTACAAAATGGCCACTGGCAGCCATCTTGAATTTTGGACCGCACTCAGAAACACTTGTTCTTGTCCCAAGGTGATAACAAAGGTACCCAAGAAGTTTCTTGAAGATCGGTTGATAAATACAGCCTCTAGCCCGAGCTGTATTGACATGTGCACTTACAGTGTATAAGTGGCACTAAATAAATCAAAATTCATCTAATTTGCATAATTTCTGCACGAGAAAAAAACCCATACTGTATGTGATGTATTCCATTTTACTAAACATTCATACAAAAATTATTCAAATCAGAACTTTCATACAGAAGTTCTGTACAAAAGACTGATTGCACTTATTTTGGTACAAAATGGCTGCTGGTGGCCATCTTGAATTTTGGACCACACCCAAAACCACCCATTCTCATCCCACGGTGATAACAAAGGTACCCAGGAAGTTTCGTAAAGATCGGTTCATAAATACAGCCTCTAGCCTGGGTTGTATAGAAGTTGTGTACAAAAAACTGATTAGACCTAATTTTGGTACAAAATGGCCACCATCTTGAATTTTGGACCACACTCAGAAACACTCGTTCTCGTCCCAAGGTGATAACAGAGGTACCCAAGAAGTTTCGTGAAGATCGGTTGATAAATACAGCCTCTAGCCCGAGCCGTATTGACGTGTACTTACTGTGTGTAAGTAGCACTGAAAAAATCAATTTGCATAATTTCTGCACGAGAAAAAAACTATATAAAAACGTATTATATGTGATGTATCCCATGGTACTAAACATTCCCACAAAAAATTTTTCAAATCAGCACTTTCCTATGGAAGTTCTGTGCAAAAATCTGATTGCACCTAATTTTGTACAAAATGGCTGCCATCGGCCATCTTGAATTTTGGACCGCACCCAAAAACACTCGTTCTCGTTCCACGGTGATACCAAAGGTACCCAAGAAGTTTCGTAAAGATAAGTTTATAAATACGGCCTCTAGACTGAGCCGTATTAGCATTTGCACTTACACTGCTGAAAGTAACACTAAATACATCAAAGTTAGTCTAATTTGCATAATTTACGTACAAGAAAAAAACCCGTATTATATGTGATGTATCCCATGGTACTAATCATTCATACAAAAAATTATTCAAATCAGCGCTTTCATATGGAAGTTCTGCACAAAAATCTGACTTCACCTAAGTCTGTACAAAATGGCTGCTAGCGGCCAACTTGAATTTCGGATCGGACCCCAAAACGCTCGTTCTCGTCCCACGGTCATAACAAAGGTACCCAAGAAGTTTTGTAAAGATCGGTTTATAAATACGGCCTCTAGCCCGAGCAGTATTGAATTGTTGACGGACGACTGACCATGGCATAAGCTCAAATTTGGCTTCACCAAAGTTGAGATAAAAATCACCCTGATACAGTAACTTTGGTTATGTATTACATTAAATTAACACATTCAGTGTTTGTATTATTTACTGAAATAACACAGATAAGATTATATGTATCTGACATGTCAAATTTGGTTTCGAGCGGGGCCGATAAAATTTTTAGTTCAAGGTCACTGTGACCTTGACCTTTGGCACAATGACCTAAAATATTCTGGGTTCTTCCACTCATCATGCTCAAACCACATGCTAAGTTGGGTTTCGATCGGGAATCAGGCCTGTCTTTTTGAAAATCGCAGGAGGGCAGTTGCTGGCTCTCCTTGATCTATATTCAGACGGGTACAGACCCCCAGGTAGGCTGATACATATCAAAATTATCAGAATCAGGCTATTGAGGAGGGCAGTTACTTGCTCTTCTCGGCCAAATTTCAGGTGGGATATAAGGATCTGGAGCAATTGCCCTCCTCAGAATGAAGGCCTGGGGAATGCATAATTTTAATTATTAAAAGCTGAAACCAGTTCTGATCGATGAAATCTTAATTTCAAGGTCACTGTGACCTTGACCTTTGGCGCAATGACCTAAAAATAAATATGGTGCCTCCTTTCATCATGCTCAACCCATAAGCCAAGTTTAGCATCGATCGGGCAAGTAAAGTTTCAATTCGAGAAGCCAAATCTGGGAAATGTTTAAGTTCAAGGTCACTGTGACCTTGACCTTTGGCACAATGATCTCAAAATACATGGGGTTCTTCTCCTTATCATGCCTAATCAATATGCCAAGTTTGGCTTTAGTCAGCTGAGCAGAACTTTAATTACAGCGCGGAAGCCAACACTGATAAAAATTGAAGTTCAAGATTACTGTGACCTTGGCCTTTGACACTGTGGTACAATGATCCCGAAATAAATAAGGTTCTTCCTCTCATCATGCCTAACCCACATGCCAAGATTGGCTTCAGTTGGCCTAGCAGAACTTTAGTTAGAGAGCAGCAACCAACTCAGTCTACAGACGGTGAGATGGAGGGACAGTGCCATGGCTATATCCCCCCAATTAATTTTCTTTAGGGGGATAATAATTGAGCACTCTGCCAGTTAAAGTTTTGGTTCCAGGCCTCTCTTATTTACTTTTTGGTGTTCAAAGTCACTTTCTGCATCTGTGAACATATCACCATCATTTGCACTTTTGCTTCCCCCTTTAGATGAATACCACCCCTGACATTCCAGATCAAGTATTATCAGTAAAATATAGCTTGTTTACCACAGTAAACAAACACTGCTCCATGTCCCAGGTTCCCACAGGGAAGTTTCCAAGTTTTTGACAATGTTCTTTAGTAGATTCTGACAATACCACTTGACAATTTCCAATTCAATATATTTGTCAAAATCACTTATCTGGAACTTATTGTCAACATTGAATTGAGGGAATGATATAATATATATAACAGGGGTTATTGTGTTGCTGAATCGAGCTTTGCCGAGCCTAACTAGTTTCGAACTGTTGCGTTCTTCTTCAGTGGCATGGAAGCCAGAGGTCACTGTTGCACGTTCCCTTGCATACCCCCATGAGAAGGAGTCATGTTCCGGTTAAGTGAGGGCATGACCGGGTCACCCTGAGGAAATGTGGTGGATGCATCCATCTTGGGTGGCTCATCACCTCCAGGTCAAAAGGTCAAATTGCCACCCGGGGGCTGTTGTTGAGCTGATAACCACGTGACCTCTTTTGTCGGAGGTCATGGGAGGGGTGGCCCCCTACTGAGGCATTTGCCTGGACTTGTTACTAGGGCCATTTGGGTCAGAGGTAAAGTGTACTGTGAGAGGGGGGGTCCGGTATTAAGTAGCCTACTACGTTAGTCGCGAGACTCTTAGGCACGTTTGCGTAGAACCTCAGCCGTTAGGGCTTCTGTGGACGGTGATGTCGTCGGGCCATCATCGGCACAAGTGGATGCTTTCTCAGTAGTCTGAGTCTCGGTGTCCACTAAGGGCATTGTGCAAGAAGCCTGATGTTTTTTTCAGGTATTTCTTGTGTACGAATTGTTTGTGGTGATTTGAGCAAAATAGCCGACCTGCATCTGCGTGGGTTGTGTGTATATGCCTCTCAAAGCTCTGCCGATGTGCATAAGCCTTGGAGCAAAGGTTGCAGACAAACTCCATTTTTTGGAATGTATGTGTATGTGCTGTAAACATGAATGGTGATGTTAAGAGCGGGATTGCCATCCCTTGCTACTGTTATTCTTCTAAAAGGTCATAGATACCCTTCGGCAAAGTGTGGTAAAAGTTGCCTCCCCTCTCATTGTGACCAGGAGTTTGGTGCTTAGTTGTCGCCCCTGATAGTGTGTAGGTCACCAGGGTCACGCTGTCTCTCACGAGAGTGAATTGTAAAAGGGTAATTATTTGAGGTATCAGGGACTGCATTTCAAGTGTCCGGGGTGTGATTACTGCACAACATAGTTGTATTGATTCACCTATATTTGATACCATATATCACAGCTGGTGAGAATTAAAGGCTGAGGGTGTGACTCGGTTGCCCTCTGAATGTAACCGAAATGTTCACTTCAATGCGGGTAGGAAAAATATTGATCCCTTCCAGTAATCACTAGCCAATAAATCACATTGGCATAACGGAACAGACTAAAAGTTTACCAACTACTTACAAAATGAAGACTAAAAGTCAAGCCTGTTCAAACCATAAGGATGTATGGTTTTCAAGATAAAGATCCAATGTAGTGCCTTATCATGCCCGATTCATGTGTTTTGGTCAAGGTCAGGGTCACTCAGAAGTACGTCAATGATACGGAAATCCAAATTGTCGGACAAGTGGTCCGGTTCATTGTAGTGTTTGCTGACGGGTTATCAAGTTTCTTTCCAATGTTCCTTAAATGTTCCAAGATACGGACGCGAAATGCGCGTTTAGTCTCACCGACATATTGTATTTTGCATTTGTTACAGGTCAAAAGGTAAATCACATTTCTGCTTTGGCTTGAGCTTCTGCTTGGTGTTCGAAGCTTGGAACCAATTGCTGTTGGGTAACCTGGGGCAGATTAGGCAATTGGTGATGTTGCAAGGTCGGAAAGGATTGAGAATGCTCCGTCCACTGATTTGTGGTCGAGGGGGCGGATACTCATTTTTTGACCAAACTAGAATGTTGCATAGGTTTGGATTTCTACGGAACGCCAATAGTGACAAGTCTGGAAAAAAGTTCATTGCACGTCTAGGAGAGTTAGAGAATGGGCCAGAGTTTCTTTATTTCATTGAATAAGGAATAACTGTCAGGGTGATAGTTGATGACAAACGGTATTCTGGTAATTTCCTTCTTGGCACAGGGTATGAACAGAGTGTCCCTGTCCCTACCCTTTGGCTTGATGAAGGCTTCCTGAAGTATGGTTTGTGGATAGTGCCTGTCATTGCAATATTGTATCATGTTGAGGGCATTTTTATCAAAGTCGTCCTATACATATACATATGTACATATACGGCGTACCCGCAAGAGTTGCCCATAGGGGCCACCTACCTTACAAGGGTAAGTGTGACAGGGGTTGAAATCCAGATAAATGTGAGTGTCAGTTTCTTTAGTGTGCAGGCCCATACGGAGCCTTTTCCCATTACGGATGACCTTTGTGTCCAGAAATGTGACAGAAGGGTCAGAACATTCCGCAGGGAATTTTATGGAGTGGTGGGTCTCGTTACAGTATTTTAAAAAACTGCTTGAGGGCCACTTCTTCATGTGACCATACCATAAAAATGTCAGTGAACCTGAGGTACATGTCCAGTTTGAGGGCGGCACTGTTTATGAGCTTCTCAAATTCACCCATAAATGTATTGGCGAAGGTTGGGGCTAAGGGGGTGCCCATAGCCTACCTGAAATTTGAAGGTAATGATCTCCATTGAAGTCAAAATTTTAATTGTGTATAACAATTTTGAGAAGGTTAAGTAGGCCGACATTGCTGAGCTTGAAGACTGGTTTGTGTTTCCAGAGGTATTTAGCTACAGCTGCAAGTCCCTCTTGGTTTGGAATGTTAGTGTAAAGTGAGGTGACATCCATAGTGACAAAAAGAAAAGTGTCTTCCTTGCATTCAAATTGGCTAATCTCGGAAATAAAGTCAGTAGAGTCTTTGATGTAACTCGGATAAGCAGTATAGCAGTCTCAAATTCAGAAAGTCGATAATTTGAGACGTTGACAATAATTCTTTTCTTGGTTTCAGCGTTGACATGTTCCATACGATTATAGCTTATTTAATCTTCTGACTAAACCAAGGATATTTGCTAAAACCTGATCCTTATCAAAGTTCTTTTTCTTTTTGTTTGTATTCCGTTTAGGACCACCTGGCCAGCTACTTGGGTTTGGTTTCCGGTTTCTGTTGGTTCTTGGTTCCGATTTCTGATTCCAATCCTGTGGCGAAGTACAAAACAATTAAGGGAAGTATGTAAAGGAGACTTAAGAACTTTTTAGAGATTTGTTTAACATTCGTAAACTTTTTCATGCTTATGTGTAGTTGATTTTTTGAGTTAAAAGTCTCAAACTGGCAACCATCTAGCTGTGGTCTTGCTTTTCATTAAGCATCTGCCTACCGAGGAACATCCACAGAAGGTAATAACCCAATACAGAAGCAATGGCTCGAATAGGATCTGATTCTGAAATGTAACAATTTGAACAAGAGCGATGTTTGGGACTGCATAATACACCCATGGGGCTCTTCCAACTGCACCTTATAGTTATATATTTCCATTGTATTTATAACACAAAATAGGTATAATAAAATTGGACCTAAGTACATGTATGTCGAAGTATATTCAGTTGTGTCCAAGAAAGCAATCTTATTATATAGGTCTGTAGTGTAGTTTTAACCAAAAAATCCATAACGAAACTAAAGACACTGCACAGAAACAAAGTCTGTTTATAGTAACAGTTACTTTGATTTGACTCATTAACCCAAGCCTGGTCCAAAAACTGACATCTTATAGGCAATCTACGTAGGAAGTTATAGTTTCATATGCAAAAGGAATCCCAAGTTATTGCATGGAAAACTAAAAACTATTTATAGAAAAAGTGACCTCGACTGTTATCTTATTGTCCACAATGCAAACCCTATCACCGACACCTCATATGCAATCTGTGTATGTTTGAAGTTATCGTACAGAAACCCCAAATTGATTTATAGTTAGTGGCCTTTGCCTACTGCCCCCAAATGCAATCACAATATCTGACACCATATATGCAAGCATTGTACATTTTTTTAGTTCCATGGGCAAGAGAAAAGTAAACTCCTTGCATGAACACCAAAAATATATTTATAGTAACAATGACCTCGACATTTTATTCATTGACCCCAAATGTATTTTCAATCACCACCCTTTTTGGACAACCTATATATGATATTTATTTATTTATTTTAGGTCACATACTTATGCACAATGGTTAATCGTGACCGTGACAGTTTTATGGGTGGGGGAAAACGGAGTACCCAGAGAGAACCACCGAGCATCGAACCTATGTATGAAGTGTGAGCATTGTGCAATCAAGTTATCATCTGGAAATATGTAGGATCGACAGACAGACCAATGGACAGGCAGATGGACTTATATCCAATTGAAAAACTTGACCAGAAAACTTAACTTTGAAAGGAAATTCTATTTTTAATTATGACAGTCATAACCCTGAACCTTGTGGTATGGTACTGATTGTGACATATTACCTTATTGTGGTGTATAACCCCATAATATTTCATTGAATTATCTTCAATGGTTTAACCCTTTACCCAACACAGGCGATATCAAAATTTATTATTTTAAATATCATTTTTTAAAAATTTTTCAAAAAATTTCAACAAAACCATATCATGTGACTGCTCATTGGAACGAGCTCAATGAGCTCGTTCCAATGAGGGGGTCACATGATATGTTTTATTTAAAATATTTTGAAAAGTTTAATTTTTTCAACTGCTCAATTTGCATATTACGCGGGCGGATGCAGGCGATTCGTTAGGTAAAGGGTTAAAAGTTATAGCTGATTGAAAAGCTTGACCAGAAAACTTAACCATGATTTGAAATTCAATTTTTAATAGTAATGGCAACCACAACACTGTTTCTCCATGTGAATAATTAGGATTAAGTGTTTTGCCCAACGACACAACTAAGTTACCAAAGCTCATGATCAAACCATGGACCTTTTGGAGTGAAGTCTAGAACTCTAACCACTGAGCCACTGCTCTCATCTTATTTTAACCACACAATAGAAAATGCAGACAGGGTTAAAGGCATCATTTATTTACTTGATGACTGTTTTCAGGCACTAAACAAACCCTTTTTTCTCAAATATTATTTTTTTTATAAATTTGTTGGAAAATATTGGCACACCAATAATTGTGAAAAATATTTGTAACAATATAATTTAACTCTTTACCTTACCTAAGTAGCAGATGATACACCTTGTTCTCATGCAAAATTTACACATTTCAATTTTGACTGAAACAAGATATATAGCTTATTAGCCCTTATTCAAATAAGCTAGAGGAGCTTATTCCAATCAAGGTCACAAGCTATATTTTGGAGGCAATAATTGAAAAAGAGTGAAATTCAAATGACACTTTTTGTGAATACTACAGGTTGGATATGGCCATTACACAAGGTAACTGGTAAGCATTGTTATGCCTAAATGATATTTTAAAAAGATAATTATATGGGTTTATTTCAGCAATTTACCAGTTAACTGTTAGATCACTGAATGGCCGTAACTTGTATATAACTTGTATATGAACAGAAATTGAGAAACTTCAGAACTGCACAAAAAAGGAATTTAAATATTCCACGAGATGATACCTAATGCCAAACAAAATGGTAGAAACACAATGACAAAATCTATTATTATAACTGAAACAACAAACCTGCGGAAATCAAAATGTGATGAATATTAACCAATCCACCCATAGATGACACATCTTGACTCAAAGTTCTTTTTAAAATAAACACTTATGAGCAAGAGTGATCTCAAGGGGTAGCAGTTGTTATGTTCCGCACAAACCTCAAGATAAATGAAATATGAATCTTAAACAATGTTTTAAAGCAATTCACTGATGTCATGCAAACCCAAAGTAATCTTTACATACATATGAATAAGATGGGGTCAGGACAACTCGGACCAAAGACAACTCGGACCAAGACAACTCGGACCACTTTTGAAGACAACTCGGACCAACTTTGAAGACAACTCGGACCAACTTTGAAGACAACTCGGACCACTTTTGAAGACAACTCGGACCAACTTTGGAGACAACTCGGACCACTTTTGAAGACAACTCGGACCAACTTTGAAGACAACTCGGACCAACTTTGGAGGTCAAAATTGGTCAGAGTTGTCCTCAAAGTTGGTCCGAGTTGTCTTCAAAGTTGGGCCAAGTTGTCTTCAAAGTTGGACCGAGTGTCTGAAGACAACTCGGACCAACTTTTCGGAACACAATTATGGACAAGGTGACAGCTCAGTAGATTATAAAAAAACAACAACACCGAATTACAGGTTATACAATTTATTTGAGGTAAACTCATCAAATGCATTTCATGTTACATCGTAACTAAAGTAATAATAAAACACAACGAGATTTTAACACCTACAAAGTAAGATTACAGTTCTAATCACATAATACCAACTTAGAAAACGTGGTGGTGGGGGAGGGGCGGGTGTGTGTTTTTTCTGTCTAAAAAATAATTGTTTTTTCTTGCAAACCATCGCCTATAAAACCGCTTTGGAACAAGCTCATGGAGCTTGTTCCAATGGCGAGTCATAGGCTATGGTTTCCAAGAAAATAAAAAAAAAATAATAACTTCTAATTCTTCTATCATGTGGGTGGATTCAGACCATTCATTGAGTTTTAGTTCCATTAAAATGTAATAATTTTTCATAAAAACATTTTCGTTTTCATCGTCAAAACCACGGCATAGGAATCATAATAACAGGTACAAAATGAGATTAAAGTTTTTATCACATACAATTATCAACCTACAAAACAATGTCATCAAAATGATTAGCTTTAAGCCTTTGGAACGATATGATTGACAATTCTTTTGTGACAAAAATCATACAAACACAGGTGTCAATCACTTAATAAAGATACCAATACTACTATTATTGTGTAATTGACACCTATGTTTGCATGAGGCCAATTAAGCTTTAAGACACAATAACTCAACTCAATGTGTTTCAAATGCTAAAATAAATTCACGCTGCAACTATGTACGAAATGATATAAATAAGTATATACATGCCAATCATGATAAATAAGTTATTATAAAACTAGGATAATGGACCGTAGTAACTTCCACACTTTTTCAAAAGTCTATGTGCACTAATTTCATCAGCACTGTACTTATTCCACACCTCAAAAAGTTTTCCTTGAATGGAACGAACTTTTTTTCTCTGCATTCTTTTCAATTTGCCTTCAGATACCATTTTTACCTGTGTTGGGAGTTGCTTGGCTTCCGCATATAGCAAAGTCAGTAACAAATAAAACTGTAGGTTACCCTTTCTGGCTTTTTGATTTAGTCTTAAATGCCATCCTTCGCAGTCATTGTTAGTGCGAGTGGTGCGACCGAACACACTCCAAGATTCAATGGGCCACACTTCATTGTCGATCCATGTTTCCTGTACATAATTAAAGACAGCCAGCAAACGTTCGTCCGAAACATTTTCCTTAAGTTTTTCATGGCTGGGAGCGATGTGTTCAGGGGGCAGGAACGGCAAGGCAAAGACCATCCGTAGAAGCTTGTACACATCGTCCCTAATGCTGTATGCGGTCTGAAGGCCTTCAGACTGAACTTTGTGCCATACTGCTTGACCCCAATGGAAAGCGCAGCCACGGATATCTGGATTTTCAAACACACTTCTTAAAGCTTGCCAGATTCCAGCCTCAAAATCCACAACAAATGATTCTACCACAGGAGCCGCCGGGAGGATATCCAGAAGGACTTCCAACACCTAAAACAAAAAAAAAACATAAAAAATATTAATGTTGCGCGTGAATGCGAACGCACATATATAGATGTTATTACTTGGTTAATTTCATATCGGTCGAGATATCAGCCCTCTGTAACTTCACAGCAGCCTGGCTGCTATGAAGTTACAGAGGACTGATATCTCGACCGAATTGAAATTAACAAAGTAATAATCTCTGTATATATTAACCCTTTCTATTCAGGAGAATCATTGATGAGTAGATATCCCATGAGAAGTGTTCATATAATAAGTTCAACAAACGACCATAGGTCGTTTGTTGAACTTATTATATGAACATTTCGCTCAATATAGATAGGATGCACTTTCATCTGCTAATACAGGAAATAGATTCGTATCTCGACCGAATTGAAATTAACAAAGTAATAATCTCTGTATATATTAACCCTTTCTATACAGGAGCATCATTGACGAGTAGATATCCCATGAGAAGTGTTCATATAATAAGTTCAACAAACGACCATAGATAGATACTTGAAACATAAAGTATATAATTATTTCTATATAATTATTACTATAAAAAGTATATAATTATTAATGCGTTTCTGAAATCTTACCTTTTTATAATCTTCCTTTCCCTTTCCCGACATAAGGACAAATGCCAATGGAACCTGTTTGGTGTCTTCACCAGCTCTGAGGAAAGCATGTATGGATAGGAGCTGATAGAATGGTTGCCTGACGACTTTAAATGTCCCGTCCATATACCAGACTTTGGCCTGTTGAAGTATATCCAATTGTTTATCAGTTGCAAAAACTAGATGTCGATTTTCTTTATTGTGTACATCTCGACGATAGAATGTCTCTGGTATTGCTCCTGTTAAGTAAGCTTCATCCAGCTGTAATGGAAATACAATGGAACCCATTTAATTGCACATCTCTGAATCGAATATAATTTCACAAACACAAAACCAGGGCCGTCGAAGAGGTGTGGGGGAGGGGGGGGGGGGGGGTTTAACAATAAAATATTTTTTACCTCTGTGTTAAACACACTCACTATAATCCCCAATCCAAAGCACAGTCCTTAAAATGACATCATATTAACCCGACATTACAATATTGCGCGCGTGCGAGCGAGAGAGAGATTGAGAGAAAGAGAGATAGAGAGAGAAATATATTTTATATTATTTACCTCAAAACTGAGATCCATCGAAGCAGGCAAGAGACGGTCACTGTTGTCAGTTGTTGAAGAGATGTCTGTGCATACTGCAGGTTTCTCCATTAAATATCTTCAGGCAAGTATAGTCTGCCACTTCAGGGTTAAAAAGTTCTTTGTAGCCATCATGAGCAAGTATAGTCTGCTTCAGGCCGTTAATTGTAGATCTGATGTTGAAGATGAGGCAAAGAAGCAGACAAGAGACGTTCAAGGCAGCAGGCAAAAGCATGAAATAAATATAAAAATCTAAAAAAAAGACATATACTTACTTTTCCTCTATTTCATCTGGCATTGAAAATGACGCTGGATTGCTTAAATCAAACGTAGAGTGTTCTGTGGTATTTGCTGGTTGGTCTACAATGTATGTAAGATTTCCTATTGCTGGTGCTGTCTCCGTTCCTGTAGCAGTTGATGATAGATTTATTCTAGTGCTCTCGGCATCCGGCGTGAGTGCAGTGACATCTGCCACTTGTGACTGTCTGCAGTCGTGACATGTAAAATCAATTGAAGTCAATTCTTTCACCATTCTGCGATATTGGTTCCGATTAATGCTAGTGTTGCAGGTCCTGTGTTGCCACCTATCACACCCTTCACAAAGTATAGCCTCTTGTCGAGGACGGACTGTGGCCTTACAGTCTATGCACACATCAGCCATGACTGAAATGATGAAAATTTCAAAAACGTACCACAATATATAGAAAAGCAAGTCTCTGAAACAACACAAGTCTTTTAAATTGTTTTCACAGTGTCGGATAGCTTTTAGGGCAACACTTGAAAAGACGAGTTATTATTAAACAAACAACATTGTTCAATTTGTTCAATTTGTTTACACTAATTTTCACACTACAGGTTGAGTGATTACCTATAGAGTTGTGCTACAAACATTTATCAAAAATAAAAGTGTGTGATGAAATGTGTGTCTGTTTGACAAAATAACTTCACAGACAACCCAAGCTGTCTTCAAAAGTGACCAGACATGTATGTGAAATTCCTCCGACTTATCTTTGAAGTTGGTCCGAGTTGTCTTCAAAGTTGGTCCGAGCTGTCTTCAAAGTTGGGCCAAGCTCTCTTCAAAAGTGGTCAGAATTGTCTTCAAAGTTGGTCCGAGTTGTCTTCAAAAGTGGTCCGAGTTGTCTTCAAAGTTGGTCCGAGTTGTCTTCAAAAGTGGTCCGAGTTGTCTTCAAAAGTGGTCCGAGTTGTCTTCAAAAGTGGTCTGAGTTGTCTTGGTCTGAGTTGTCTTTGGTCTGAGTTGTCTGTAACTCGAATAAGACAGCTTGTTCTGGTTAAACAAATTCTATAGACCCAAATGAAAAAGGCCAGACAAAACAGCACAACTCTGTGAGACAGATGGAACTACATCATCAGCCAAAAATGGTATGGACAATATCAACAAGGAAATTAGGCTATTTAGGAGAATAAGATGTGATAACTGCACCAGAAAAATTGAACTGCTTGACACAAAAATTGTCACTACAGCAAGACAAACTGGGACTTTTCTCATTCAGTTCTGTGGGGTTTGGGAAATATTGGAGATTGAAAATATTTCTATTTTCAGCTCCTGGGGTTCCCACAGGGACAGAGGAAAATTGTTTTTGCATGAATCAAATAATTATGACCCAATAATATCACAAACTTAATTTGGTTCAAACTGGACCATCGGTGCAGAAAATGGAAATTTTGGGGCAGGGCCTCTCCGATTACAAAGGCAAATATTATTGCTTCACAAACTTTGTTTGAACAAATTTGAATCTACACCTCAAAAGGAAGCTCCATACCAATTATCAAGTCATTGCACCCACAAGATAATTTTAAAGAAATTTTGGAGCATTTTCACCCAACCCCGCTCTAAGAGGCTGGGTATGTTGAGTTGAACAAAAATGCCATGCTCCCTCAGCACCATCACTAACTCAAACTTTCAGTTGAATTGGCCCAGTGATTTTGGAGAAGCCCAAACATGGTGTTGACGGATGATGGATGGAGAGCGATTTGATAAGCTCAGCTTGACTTCGTCAAGGCGAGCTAAAAATCTATTAAGAAATTCCCTCAGATTGCACTTTAAATTCGGGCTTCCACAGATAGCCCAAGTATTAACTCAGGGATCAAATAAAAAAAACTTGCATCTGACCCTCCACCCCACCCCCAGGGAGACTTCATAGGCAAGTGGGGAAAATTAAGAATATTTATGTACCACCCCCGCCCCCCCTCCCCGCTGCCCCTTCATATTTTCGGCTCATGGTCCTCCATTAATGCCCGATTAATCCAGGTCCAGTTGTCTATGATGCATCTATGCCAGGTTAAATAATCACAAAGTAATTATTGATTGAAAATGCCCCACCGCAATCCTCTCCTTCATGACCACTCCCCTCTTCTTCATGCCAATCCACCCAGCACCCTCCTGTGGTTGTCTTACACCAAAGTCTACTAAGCTAATAATTTCCAAAGTCTGAAAGTGTGAACAGGACCTGAATGTCCAGATGTAAGAAGGTTGCTTGGAAGGTACTTTTTCAAGATTCTTCATATGCACACTTGTGCCCCATACAAACTTTTCTTGTCACCACTAAAGCTTTTTTTCATTTTGTTTCAATTTCATTCCATTTTTCTGGGAACAGACAGCCCAACAGTTAACAGTCGTCAGCAAAACGAATTAAAAAAACAGTGTTAGAAATACATCTGTTGTGTATACATTTTCAGCATCCTAAGCGACATAACCTACTTTCAAACTGGGTTATTTTGTTGAGTCGCATAAGTCAACTATTTTCGTATCGACAATTGAAGCTCTGACTGGAATGGAACAAAATAGAAATAAAAAAATTCTGCAAAAAGCGACAATGGACAATTGATTCTCCTGTGATTTCAAATAAATGGTCGCTTATTTGACGAATAAAAATGCCCATTTATCACACTCAAACACATTTGTTTCTTGAAAATAATCGTTATGTTACATCTCGGATCACTCAGTTTAGCCTTTCCTCATTCTTGCCAATTTTTAGAGGGTGACTTGTAATCGCCCAAACTATTTTTCTAGGCGTCTTTGGGCTCAGAAGGGCGACATAATTGCCCTAGTTGCCCTCACGGCTGGTCCTTGCCCCTAGAGATGTTCTATACCAGATATGAAAGGGTTCTTACTGGTGGATTGGAAGAAGAAGAGTTTTGAATAAATTCCCACATATTGCACAAAGTTAAACTTTGGGTTCTAATAGAAAGACCAAATATTAACGCAGAGAAGCAATAAATTTGAACAAACTTGAATATGACCCCACTAGAGATGTTGTATACCAAATATGAAAGGATTCTGACTAGTAGATCTGAAGAAGAAGTTTTTTTTAAAGAAATTCCCACATATTGCATCAAGCTAAACTTTGGTCTCTAATAGAGAGCCCAAATATTAATGCAGAGATGCAATAAATTTGAACAAACTTGAATCTGACCCCCCTAGAGAATAGAGATGTTGTATACCAAATATAAAAGGATTCTGACTGGTGGATCCAAGAAGTTTTTTAAAGACATTTTCTCATATTGCTCTAATCTAAACTCCGGGCTCTAATAAAAAACTCAAATATTAACGCAGTGGCGCGATTTTAACAAACTTGAATCTGACCCTCCCAGAGATCTTGTTTTCCAAATATGCAAGGATTCTGACTGGTAGATCTGAAGAAGTTTTTTAAAGAAATTTCCTTATACTGCACTAAGCTAAACTTTGTGCTCTAATATAGAGCCCAAATATTAATGCAGGGACCCGATATGAACAAACTTGAATCTGATCCTCCTAGAGATGTTGTATACCAAATATGAGTTAAAATTCAGGTTCCCTTTGGGAGCCCAAATATCAACCCAGGGACTCAATTTGAGCAAACTTGAATCTGACCCCCCTAGAGATGTTGTATTCCAAATATCAAAAAATTCTAATTGATGGTTCTGGAGAAGAAGATTTTTATAATTAAGAAAAAAAGTTTATGGGTGCTACTAGAGTAATGCCCCTTGTGGACTTGTGGTGCCCCCTGTGGGCATGGCAACTTTATTGGAACAAAATTGAATTGGGACATGCGTATCAAATTTGGTCTAGTGGTTTATGTCGATAATGTAAAATTCATGCTGGACGGACAATGGACAGACAGACAAAAAGTGATCACTTAAGCTCCCCCTGACTTTCAGTCAGATGAGCTAAAAATGCAATAGCAGGTTTCTGCTGAGGATTTTGGCAGAAAGAATTTTCATCAAAAACACAATCAAAGGTTATTTTGATTGATTACATTTACTTTTCTGCTATTTAGAATACATTTAAAATTCAAATTAATCACCATAATAATTATTTGCTAATAAAACCGCTTTAATTACTAATTTATTTACCAATTAAACCGTTTTTTATGAGTGAAAAAAATATAGAGTTCAGTACTCAAGACAGTATACTAAAATATAGGAGAATATATATTCTGCTTTTAAAATAATTATTTGGATGAGAAAACTAAATAAAATTTAAAGAACCCGAGAGCACTGACAGAAAAAATATTTATATTTTTGCAGAATGAACAGCTGCACACTGTTGTAAGACCATATCCGCGTACTAGATACTGACCTAAATTAAATAATTTGTCAGCAAATCATGTACATGTATACACACTGCATTTTTTGAGATTGTTGGAATAGATAATTTACTGAAAATATAACAACTGCAAGCAGAGAAGAGTAGAATGTGACAAATGATGCACAACAGGAGTGGGTGTCAAAACACGTCAGTTGCTTTCAGAATTTGTAAAATGCATGAGTAGCCTTTAGTCAGCCGATGGGTTGACTCAGCAAATGCAACATTTGAACTTTTTCACAGAATTACAATGGGAATTTACATTTTTCATTCTGTTAGATGCAGAGTAGTTCAGAGTATCTTAGAATTACATTTTTAAACATACTGGTTGCTATGTGTCTGAATGTGTGTGTGTGTGTATGTGGGGTGTGCGGGTCAAATCAAGAACATTTGTTTTATGATGTAATAATTAACGATCATCACTTCTACTAACAGTAGTTGGAGAGCAACAAGGGTCAGATAACCTGTTTGCCCCAAAACGACTTGTGTTGTTCCAAAGCAAAAACATTTTTAAAATGATGGGGTGGGAGATTTCAGGTATAGTTGTTTTTCAATGCTAATACAGGGACACTTTGAAAGAAAATAGTTGCAGACAGTTTCTTAACTTGGGGAATATGCACTGAGCTAACTTTTTAACAGATATGTTGTATTAGGGAAATGGAAAGGATGTAGGAAGGGAGAGTGGCATGTGGCCCCATCTTACCTTACACAAATAGTGGTCCTTGCCCTATTTGCATTCTATGTTAAATAAACATCTAACTAGAGGCTCTAAAGAGCTTGTAATCGCTCACCTGTAACTATATATAAAAATGTGATTTCCCATAGGCTTTCCATAGTAACTATGAGCTGCAATTGTGACCATGTTTGCAACATTACATCAACATTACATGAGGATCATTGGTAGAAGGTGTCCCAGTCCTCAATCACGTGAAGTTTCAAAACATTTGAATCCACCAAACAGAATCATAGAATATCGCTGGTGGCCATACTTTCCAACCAATGGGAACAAAAAGAGGATCGTTTGTGGAGGGCCTCCTGTAGACCATTCCTGCCAAGTTTCAGTTCACGTCGGTTCAGTAATTCCAGAGAGAAGATGAAAATTGGATTTGCCATAGGGTTTTTCTATAGTAACTATAAACTGCAATTGTGGCCATGTTTGCAACATGATCAACATTAAATGAGAAATGTTGGTAGAGGCTGTCCCAGTCATGCAAAGTTTCAAAACATTTGGCCCTGTGGTTTCAGAGGAGAAGAGTTTCAAAATTGACCAATCAGAATCAAAGAATGCTTCTGGCAGGCGCATTTTTCATCCAACAGGAACAAAATGAGTTACAGTTGTGGAGGACCTCTCATAGACCATGCCTGCAATGTCTGGTTGACATTGGCTCAGTACTTTCAGAGATGATGAAAACATGATTTCCTATAGGGTTTCTATAGTAACTGTAAGCCACAATTGCAGCCATAATTTCAACCCGATGAAGGTTAAATGAGGATCATTTGTAGAGGGGGTTACAGTCATCAGACATATTTAGTTTCAAAACATCTGGCCTTGTAGTTTCAAAGAAGATTTCTGAAAATGCACACATTTATGAATTCTGTTTCAACAAAAAAAGCAGTAAAACATGGTTAAATATTTTGAAAATTACAATTTTTTCAGACAGTATTCTCTTTCAAATAGTTTTGGATAGGTAAAGGGTTATAGGAAACACATTTTACTCCAATTTTGTCATTAAAAGATTTATTTTTACTGGACAACTACTGGGAAACAAAAATAAACAAAACTTCCATGCTTTTCTAAACACCTGTCATCAATCAGTATTTCAAATAAGTAACTTGAGAGTAGAACATGTATTAACATAATTACAGCTGCACTGGTTTACAGTAGTAGTCAAAATAAGTTGTAGGATAATCCTATAAACTATGTATCTTTTCTCTTCCTACACTGATAAGACCAGAAGCTGACATCGTTTTCTGGAAAGTTCTCACTGATAGCTTTCCAGAAAAAGTCAGATTCTGATCTTGTCAGTGCAGGAGCAGTAATTTACTTAGTTTATTGCAGTTATGCTACAACTTATTTTAACTTGTACTGTATACACAATATTTGGGGTTCTTTTTCCCAGGTCTCAGTGGAGAAAACTGGAACCAACCCTTACCAGATTCTCAAAAAACAAGTATTTTGCTGACAGAACCGATCTTCATGCAGACAGGAGAGGCATTGGATGAAGCATTAGAATATAGCCTCTAGCAGCCACATATTTCCATCCTCTCATAGACCATTCCTGCGAAGTTTGGTTCACGTCGGCTCAGTAGTTCCAGAGAAGAAGATGAAAATATAAATTTTATAGTAAATTTCCTTTCTTACTATACCTACCGCAATTGTTTACTACAGGCTTGCACTACAGTGGAAGAACCTAACTTGGATAAAATACTCTCTATTTTAATCTTTCCCAAGAAATTTGGGAAAGAAAAGTGGTGTAAAAGCTCCACGAAAAAATAAGCCAAAACTGTGTCGAGCGCCATCGGCGCACACCCAGTATGGGATGCTCTTCCATAGTACAAATCCACGACTACCGTAAAACAGTGTGCAGTGCATCTATTCGTCATTCTTTTGATTCCGACAACACAGGAGTTATGTGATCAGCGGGGAGGAAGGATTCTTACCAGAATAAAAAGACGGGAGGGCCTCCATGTAAACAATTGCCGTAAGTATAATAAGAAAGGAAATTTACTATAAAATTTATATTTCTTATCAACCTACCTCAATTGTTTACTACAGGCTGAATAGACGAAAGGATGGAGGGAATCACATAACCAACCCACACATAACTCAATAGCACTGGAACCGTGGACAGAGGAAGAGATCCCTAGGCCTATCAAACCATAGCATCAAAAACATTAGAAAAAACAATGAAAGGTGAGGCGTATGGTGAAGTGCGACACACAGACAGAAAGGGCAGTAACAGCACAGAGCTGGAACTGACCCTGAAAAAAGCTGAAAGGCTGGGATAGACAACAGCCCGAGCCGAAGAAAGAGGGCCCCAAGGACCAAGGTCCTCTGTCGGCTCCTGCAACTGTCGCAGATAAAAGGAGAATGTAGCATTTCTCCAGTAGGCTGCCAGTATAACATCCGTCATCCGACAACATGACAGAGTTATTAAAAGAGGAAGACAATGCACGCACCTCATAGCAGAAAAAACAATTGGTAATACAATCACCAGTAGCTAGCCGAGCGGAAGCTGCACGAATAGCAAGACAAATCCATCGAAAAATGGATGCAGGAGAGATCTGGCATGTGAGAAAACGCATATTCATCCAGGATAAAGGCGCGAACGCCCCCCCACCCCCAAGCAGAGCAGCGCCCAAGAAAGTGACCATCTTGGAGTAAACTGCAAAGTCCTAGGCCTTTTCAAGGAAAAGAGCTGAACAAGCTTGGAGAGGCAAGGATGAGTGTCGAAACAATGCGGTACCACATATGAAAAAAGGTCTCCGAAGCATGGACTTGTACCCATTGCTGGAGACCCCCAGAAACAAACATATACAAGAAACTCTGCAAGTGGTGTGATCGAAGGAGTGACAGAAGCAACAGAGTGATCGCACACCAACGACAGAAGAACCTTCCACTTAGCCACAGAGGCTAAACCAGTGGAGTGAGTGCCTCCTTGAAGAAGAAAAGCAACTCCACTGCGTGTCTCGAGAAACCACTATGGAGGAGACAGGACCCCGTAAGAGACATGTGCGGAGGCACAATGAAGTCGGGTCTACGTGAAACCTCCTCGGGCAACTTTGGCAAAGAAAGTCGTGAGGTAGAGGGAGACATGCCGGAACCACCACTAACAGAGAGCGGAGCAGATTGATCCACACCCACCAAGGCGACGGGTGTGATCGAAAGGATTCGACAACTGCAGGTTCATATCTGGGTGAGAACCTGAGGTGGAATCGGAACCGGCAGGAAGGCGTAGCAAAGGAGGGCCAGAGCGTCCACGGCGAAAGCCAGAGCATCTGGACACGAAAGTGTCCACCGGATGGTTCCAACGAGTCGCAAGAGATCGATGGAACCTGCCATGTGGAGCATCCACCCGGTGGAAATGACCCTGCCCCGATGGGACAGGGAGTCGGCTAGGACGTTCAGACGACCGGGAATGTGACGAACAACCAACCCGGCGTGGACATCCTGAGCGAGCAGTAGAAGATCCCGAGCCAATTCGTACATTGGAACAGAGTGCATGCCGCCCTGGTCCCGAATGTAAGCAACCACCGTTGAATGGTCGGACAACAGAAGGACCTGGTGATTCGACAGGTAAGGGATCCACTGCCTGAAACTCAGAAGAAGAGCAAGAAGCTCCTTCTGGTTGATGTGTAGAGCTGCATGATCCTGGTCCCACATCCTGTGAAGGGAAAGACCTGGAGGATCCAACGTCGCACCCCATCCGAGATCGCTGGCATCTGCTGTCAGAACGCGATCGCACGTGGGTAAGTCCAACGGAACACCCTGCGAAAGCCACTGGACATCCGTCCAGGGGAGAAGGTGAGGATAAAGAGATTCTGGAAACTGAAGCACCTGAACCAGAGAATCTACATTCGGCCTCCAACGACTGAGCAGAAAGTGTTGGAGAGGTCTGACACGCAGCCGACCTAGAGGAATGAGATCCGTCACCGAACAGCAGAGACCGATTAGCCGGAGAATACTCCGAGCCGTTGCGGATGTGGACTGGGACAGAGTCAGAGCAAAAGCTGAGAGAATCACAGCCTTGGCCTGGGGAACCGCAACTAAAGTGAATTGGGTGCGGAAAGCCATCCCCAGATGATAAAACGACTGAGAATGTACCAGGTCTGACTTCTCCTCGTTGACTCTGAATCCTAGCGACGTGAGCAAGCTCAACAGAGTGGCGACATCCAACTCCAGTAAGACAGCATTGGAATGCCTCTGGAGGATATCGTCCAGATATGCCGAAGTAGTCACCCTGTGTGCGATGGAAAGCTATCACATGCGACATCAGTCTGGTGAAGGCCCAAGGAGCCAGGTTGAAGCCAAAAGGCATGGCCTTGAACTGGTAAACTCACCCCAGAAAAGCGAACCTGAGATACTTCTGTAACGTCTGATGAATCGGAACGTGAAAGTAAGCGTCTCGCAGGTCGATGCTGGAAGCGAAATCTCCCTGGTGAATTGAACGGAGGACCGACCTGAAAGTCTCCATGCTGAACTTGGGAGCAATGATAGACTGGTTCAGGATACTCAGATCAATAAACGTCCGTCCTTCTTCGGCACCAAGAACAAGTGGGAATAGAACCCCACTGACTGAATGTTCTTGACGACCTCAATCGCCCCTTTGTCAGGAGACTGTCTATCTCCGTGGACAAAAGTTCCCGACGTAAAACATCTGAAGGAACGGTGGTTGGAAGAGGCACCCTGGACAAAGTGGGGTGCCTTCAGAAGGATATTTGCAGCCCGGACCGAACAACATCTAACACCCAAGGAACGGATGTGATGGTGGCCCAACAGTCTGTGAACTCTGCTATCCTTCCTCCAACCTGGGACGAGTCGAGGTGAGGAACTTCATTTCGAGCCCCGACGAGGCCCGCAAGAGGAGAAACCATCTCCTCTACTGAATGAAGAATCCTGGGACTTCCCTCAAGTCTGCTGATGCTTACCCTTACCCCTTGAGTAAAAAGTAGAAGCGGTGGCAGGAGGATCAGCCCTTTTGCTTTGCAGAGGGTACTTGTTAAGCTTGGAATGGCCCCTGCCTACCCTAGAAGGCTGATCAAGCTGAAGAAACAGCAGCTGATCTTTGGAATGATGCAGGACGTCATCCTGGATCGTCAACACAGAACCATGGAAAAGTTGCGGACCTGCCAAAGAAGCAGATCGAAGAGAAGCGCGCTGCTCCTCAGGAAGGGATCGGCCTGTGTCCAGCACAGAGTCCCTTCGAACTAATTCCAGATTAGCCGTGTTACAGGCATGCGTGTGAGTAAGATGCATGAGCGCCTTGGACAGCACACGCAAAGGAGCCTGTATCTCGTCAAACTTATCTGGAGGCAGATAAGCAGCTAAAGCTGAGACGACGTGATCGGAGAGAGAAAGCATACCAAGCATCTCTCTCGATAAGCCCAACGTGGACTCCAGAGTCGTCATCGGAATGACGGCAGACTTGGGCTTGGTTGAATTGGAGTCCTGATCCAAAACCGTCAAAGTCTGGCAGACTGATGGATGGGCAGAATAGTAGGAACGATAACGCGCCGGAGGCAAAAAAGGTGTCAACCCTGGTGAAGAACTGAGCCTTCATAGCCTTGGAACTGAGCTTGGAGTCCAAGGCTGAAAATGCTTCAACCACCTGTACCGACTGGCACGGTCGAAGACGTCCAGAAGCAGGTTGCTCCAGAGGCTGTTGGTGCGCGACTGATGATCGCGGCCTGGCTGACACTGTCGGCTGGTTTGATGGTTTGAAATCCAGAAGGAACCCAAACACAAAATCAAGAGCTGCCCCCAAGTCCGAAGACTGCTGGCTCTCGACATCAAGCATGTCTGACTCTTCCCCTGAGTCGGAAGACAAATAGCCCATCGTGGGCAAACCAGCCGACGCCTCCTATGAAGGTGTCGGAACACCAGGGGGATCAGAAAGTGGCCTGTTTCCAATCCCGGGAGGTGGCGCCATAGGGGGTGCCTGGAAACCACTCGCTGCCTCACTGGAAGCAACGGGAAGGCTCTTTGACAGAACCTGAGTGAGTAAGGAAAGGACCTCCCTAAGCTCACTGCCCGTACTGGCTGGTTCGACAGGGGAACGAACCGGCAAAGTGGCTTCATCTCTGACGCTCTTAACCAGCGAAGGGTCACGATCCTCCAAAACACCCGACGCGGGAAGATGGGCGGCAGCAGAAACGTCTGAAGGCAGACATGTATAGGGGTACGACATACCCCGAGGATCAACATAGTGGGAACTCATGAGAGTCACGCGGACCACTGCGGGACAGAAGGTCCAGGCTGCACAAAAGACGTTGGTCCCCCAAAACTGGTCGTGTGGCCAGAATGAGTGGACAGAAACGACACGGAGTTCAGAGTGTCCCCACTAAGAACATTCAAATCCAATGCCACAACTGTGGTGCTCGACGGCGCAGAGACCACAGTGTAGGGTCCGGCCGGCAGCCACTTCCAACTTCGCCGAGTTGAAGTCAGGGAAGGCTGAGGCCGATACCCCCACATCTACACTCCCAGACACCGCAGCAGACCACTGCAGGTATAAAACTACTTTGCTCAACGGCTGAGAGGACACAGTAGGGGGTTCAGTCGGCAGCCACTTCCAACTTCACCGAGTTGAAGTTGGGGAAGGCTGAGGCCGATACCCCGAAACCACACTACAGACATCCCTGCAGACCCATGCAGGGATAAGCTGAGACCGGCTTAAAACGGTGCCCAATGACATAGTAGACGGAACAGCAGTAGCAGCAGATACGACGAAAGCTGTTGGAACTGGCGGAAAAGCAGAGAGAGCCACCTAGCTCGGCCTCCAAAGGAGGAGTCACAACCCTGGTGACAGCCTCAGATGTTGACTGGAGAGGGCGCATAGTCCCGCAACCAGGCATCTCTTCACCAGAAATCCAACAGCTCCCGCAGTATCCACCGCGGTAAAAAACTGCACATTTCCCACAGAAGGGGAATAACTCTCACAAGACTTGGTTGAGTCGGGCGGCCCCGAAACGACAGCATTCCCCACCCCAAGCGGGAGTGGGAGGAGGTACACATCCCCCATGGAGGGGTAAACTCACACCAGACGTGGTTGAGTCGGGAGGTTCCCAAAACGACAGTGTTCCACACCACCCGCGGGTGCAGAAGAAACGGCCACGAGAACGCACCAAGGCGAGGGCAACAGGAATTGCCCTAAAGGAACCGAACTGGAAATAACAGAGGTGAGAGCAGTAGAAGAAAAAGGTGAACTCAACAGAAACAGAAAGTAGAAGAACACCCTAAACTACGAGAGAAGGTGGCAGAAAAAAAACGGTGGGTACACGACAGAACCCAGACGGTCGACTGGAACCGAAAAAAACAGAAATTCAGCCCTCAACAGAGTGAAGAAATCCTGTCCAGACAGTCCCTGATTGACACCTAATTCCAATAACAATTAAATTCATCAACAGAAAAATTCATTGTCGAATCGCATTGACACGATATCGAAAACAAAACATTCGTGAAAACGGAATTGTAAATAATATACAATGAGAATGTGGTTGAAAATATAAACGAGAATATATAAAACACAGTCCTGTTATTATACGATCTTCAGATCCATAATTCCAGTCACAGGAAAACCATTATCGACGAGTTAAAATATCACTGTTACAGAGCAAAATGGCACACATCCACCACATGTTCGGATAATCAAAAGAATGATGAATTGACGCACTGCGCACTGTTTTACAGTAGTCGTGGATTTGTACTGTGGAAGAGCGTCCCATACTGGGTGTGCGCCGATGGCGCTCGACCCAGTTTTGGCTTATTTTTTCGTGGTGTTTTTACACCACTTTTCTTTCCCAAATCTCTTGGGAAAGATTAAAATAGAGAGTATTTTATCCGAGTTAGGTTCTTCCACTGTAGTGCAAGCCTGTAGTAAACAATAGAGGTAGGTTGATAAGAAATGTGATTTCCCATAAGGTTTTGATAGTAACTATAAGCTGCAATTGCAGCCATGTTTGCAACTCAATCAACATTAAATACGGATTGTTGGTAGAGTGTGTCGTAGTCATCAACCATGCAAAGTATCAAAACATTTGGCCCTGTGGTTTCAGAGGAGAACATTTTTCAAAATCCACCAATCAGAATCAAAAAATGCTTCTGGCAGCCATGTTTTTCGATGCACGGTAACCAAAACGAGGAGCCTTTGTAGAAGACCTCCCATAGACTATCCCAGCCAGGTTTGGTTCATGTCAGCTCAGCACTTCCAGAGAAGAAGATGAAAATGTGATTTCCCATAGGGTTTCTATAGTAACTATAAGCCACAATTACGGCCACGTTTACAACCCGAACAACATTAAATGAGGATTATTGGTAGAGGGGGTCCCAGGCATCAATGATGTGAAGTATCAAAAAATTTGGCCTGGCTGTTTCAGAGGAGAAGACTTTTGAAAATCCACCAACCAGAATCAAAGAATGCCTCTGGCCGCCATATTTTTCAACCGATGGGAACAAAATGAGGATCGTTTGTAGAGGACCTCCCATAGACTATTCCTGCCTAGTTTGGTTCACACCAGAGAAGAAGATGAAAATGTGAAAGGTTTACGGACGCCGGACGGCGCTGGATGCCAAGTGATGAGAAAAGTTCACGTGGCCTTTTAGACCAGGTGAGCTAAAAAGAGGCTAATGGGGTCTGAGGCACTCACCTGACCATAATTGTATAAAGAAGGATTTAATAAGCCTCAATGGCTAGTTAACACTATAGAGGAATAACGTTATTTAATTATTTATAACTCTGTTGTCCAGGCCAGATGATTTTTCAACCCACGGGAACAAAATGAGGACCTCCCATAGACTATCCCTGCCAGGTTTGGTTCATGTCAGCTCAGTAGTTCCAGAGAAGATGAAGAAAATGTGATTTCTCATAGGGTTTCTACAGTAAATATAATCCGCAATTGCGGTCATGTTTATGACCCAATCAATATTAAATGAGGATCGTTGGTAGAGGGGGTCCCAGTCATCATTTATGTGAAGTTTCAAAACATTTGGCCTGGCAGTTTCAGAGAAGATTTTTGAAAATCCACCAACCAGAATCAAAGAATGCCTCTGGAAGCCATGTTTTTCATCCGATGGGAACAAAATGAGGATCGTTTGTAGAGGACCTCCCATAGACCATTCCTGCCAAGTTTGGTTCACACCGGCTCAGCAGTTACAGAGAAGAAGATGAAAATGTGAAAGGTTTACGGATGCCGGACGGCGCCGGATGCCATGTGATGAGAAAAGCTCACGTGGCCTTTTAGACCAGGTGAGCTAAAAAGAGGCTAATGGGGTCTGAGGCACTCACCTGACCAGAATAGTATAAAGAAGGATTTAATAAGCCTCAATGGCTAGTTAACACTATAGAGGAATAACGTTATTTAATTATTTATAATTCTGTTGTCCAGGCCAGATGATTTTTCTCCAGTATTGGGATGCTACCACAGAAATAATGCCAAGATTTTCAGTAATGCAAAACTAGGGAGTCCAAATATCAACCTAGGGTCTTAACTTGAACACATGTTGTAGAGCAAATATCAAAAGATTCTAACTGGAAGCTCTGGAGATTTTCAGAATATTATCAATATTGAACTATGTTAAAATTTGCTCCCTCCCCCTATAGGGAACAGAAATATCAGCCCAGGGACTTTATTTGAACAAACTGAATCTGAACCATCTAAGGATGCTATATACCAAATATCAAAAGATTCTGATTGTTTCTCTAGAAGCAGATTTTAAAGATTATTCCTCATATTGGACTAAGTTAAAATTTGGGCTCCAAAAGGGAGCCTAAATATTAGCCCAATGACCTGATTTCAACAATCTGACTTCCTTAAGGATGCTGAATGCCAAATATCAAATGGTTTTGACTGGTAGATCTGAATAAGAAGATTTTCAAAGATTATTCCTCATATTGCTCCCTTAGAGAGCCCAATTATCAACCGATGAACTTGAGTTGAACAAATCGAATCCAACCCCTGTAAAGATTCTGTATGCCATATATTAAATGTAAAAAATTTGGGCTCCTGTATTGAGCCCAAATATGAACCAACAGACTTTATTTTAACAAACTTGTATCTGACCCCCTATGAATGCTGTATACCGAATATCAGAAGATTCTGATGATTGGTTCTGGAGAAAAGATTTTAAAAATTTTTGCAAATATGCTGACTCAGCATTTTTTCGATGCCCATTACTAACATAACCGATGGCATTTTTTTTTTACCATTCAATTCTACTGGTCCTAAGGATACTTCATACCAAATAACAGCTCTCTGTTCCATGTGGTTTGGGAAATATGGGCGTTTGAAAATATTTCTATTTTTAGCTCCCAGGGTTCCCATGGGGATGCAGAATTTTTTTTGTTTGCATGGGTCAAGTACTTATGACCCAATAATACCACATACCAAATTTGGTTCAAACCGGACCATCGGTTCAGAAAATTGAAATTTTGGGCAGGGGCCCAAAATCTTACCCCTCCCATTACAAAGCCAAATATTGCTTCACGAACTTCGTTTGAACAAACTTGATTCTACACCTCAAAAGGAAGCTCCATAGCAAATATCAAGTCATTGTACACATTAGTTCATGAGAAGAAGATATTAAAAATATTTTGGAACTTTTTTCCCCCACTCCCTCCCTATGGGGCTGGGCATGTTGAGTTGAACAAAAATGCTATGCCCCTTTGGGACCATCACTCACACAAACTTTCACTTCAATTGGCCCAGTGGCTTTGGAGGAGAAGACCAAAACATGGTGTTGATGGACGGACAAGGGACGGAGAGCGATGAGATTAGCTCAGCTTGACTTTGTCAAGATGAGCTAAAAATGTCTGGTTCAGCACAAATGAAGACTCTGGAACAGTCTCCTTGAAGGGGCTCTCGTTTTCCATAAACTGAACAATACAATTCTTGGGAGGAATTGGAGACTTGAGACAGGAGGCTTAGTATCCACCATGTTGATGGCATGTTACAGTGCAAGATACTGAAAATATTGCAAAGTCTCAAACAGATAATCTCAGAAAGTTTATGCAAACAAATTTTTTTATTATTTTTGATTGAACTAACCCAAATTAGTCACAGGTGGTGTTCAGCTCTTGGGAATCAATATTTTAATTTCTCTGTATCAGGTTTGTCGTATGAGATTGAAACTAATTTCTGAGTGGTAGAACCTATTTGATTCATATCCTTTTTCTTAAACAGATGCAGAGCTTTTCAGATGAAAGAGGATTTTTTCCCATAAACTGCCCCAGCATAACAACATGGGATGAGCAGCTAATAGTTTGTGAAATCAATATATATATAATAAACTTTTGGAGTAAAAAAAATTACAGGAAAGTGAATGACAAACTGGATATCATATAAGATCCTATAATCAAATTCCTGGAGGTTAGGAACTGAATGCATATTTGTTTTGATGAATTACACTCATATTGCCTGTAAACCGAATTGTCCTCTGCAATTTACCCAAGTCGACCACTGCAATTTTATGAAAATCATTTGCTGGGAGAAAATTTTGAAATGATGTGTTTTTTTCTCCACCTCTTTAACCAGTTTGAAGATACATGTACCTGTACTGGATCACTCTAAACCATAAATTATAATGTTGTAACTTTACATGTTTAGAAGATGACTTACATAAGCCTTAGGCTTGATGTCGAATCCTGTTATTACAGTTAACTATACAAAAGTACAATACCTTCTGTTCGAATCGAATTGAACAAACTTGAATTCGACACCCCGAGAGATGTTACATACCAAATATGAAAGGATTCTCACTGGTGGATCTGAAGAAGAAGAATTTTGAAGAAATTTTCTCATATTGCTCTAAGTTAAACTTTGGGTTTCAATAAAAAGCCCAAATATTAAGCCAGGGACCTGATTTGAAGAGGTGTTGTACACCAAATATCAAAAGAATCTGACTGCTGGATTTGAAGGAGATGATTTTAAATGATAATTCCCCATATTGCACTAAGTAAATATTTGGGCTCCCTTGGGGAACCCAAACATTAACCCAGGACTCGATTTGAAAAAATTTGAACCTTACACCTCTAGAGATGTCACATACCAAATATAAAAGGATTCTCATCAGTGGGTCTGAAAAAGAAGACTTTTAAAGAAATTTTCTCATGTTGCACTATGTTAAAATTTGGGCTCCAATAGAGAGCCCAAATATTCATCCAGGGATCCCATTTGAACAAACTTGAATCTTACCCCCCCCCCCCCCCCCCCTCCCCCCCTAGAGATGCTGCATACCAAATATCAAAAGAATCTGACTCGTGGATCTGAAGAAGAAGATTTTTTGCACAAAGTTAATATTCAGGCTCCCAACGGAAGCCCAAATATTAACCCAGGGACTCGATTTGAACAAATTTGAATGTTACACCTCTAGAGATGTCACATACCAAATATGAAAGGATTCTCAATAGCAGGTCGGAAAAAGAAGCTTTTTTAAGAAATTTTCTCATGTTGCACTAAGTTAAAAAAAAAACAAACCCTATTCCACCAAGTTAATAATCAGGCTCCCATAGGAAGCCCAGATATTAACCCAGGGAGTCGATTTGAACAAATTCAAATCTTACATGTCTAGAGATGTCACATACCAAATATGGAAGGATTCTCACTAGTGGGTCTGAAAAAGAAGATTTTTAAAGAAATTTTCTCATATTGCACCACGTTAAAACTTGAGCTCCAATAATGAGCCCAAATATTCATCCAGGGATCCCATTTGAACAAACTTGAACCTAACCCCCCAAGAGATGCTGCATACCAAATATCAAAAGAATCTGACAGGTGGATCTGAAGAAGATTTTTAAAGATTATTCCCCTTATTGCACCAAGTTAATATTCGGGCTTCCATAGGAAGCCCAAATATTAACCCAGGGACTCAATTTGAACAAACTTCAATCTGAAACCCCATGGAGATGCTGTATACCAAGTATCAAAAGAATCTGACTGTATGATTTGAAGAAGAAGATTTTTAAAGCTTATTCCCCATAGCGCTCTAAGTTAATTATTTGGGCTCCTTTGTTGAGCCCAAATATTAACAACGGGGTCGATTTGAACACACTTGTAGTATTTGACCATCCTATGGATGCTGTATACCAAATATCAAAAGATTCTAATCAGCGGTTGTAAAGAAAATGTTTTTTTCAATGTTTGCAAATATGCAGACTCAGCATTTTTTCAAACACACCCTACAGAACACCCTAACACAACCAATGATCTTTTTTGATCCATTCTACATGTCAAAAGGATGATTCATACCAAATAACAGTTCTCTGTAGTTTGGAAAATATGGACATTTGAATTTTTTTCTATTTTTAGCTCCTGGGGTACCCACGAGACAATGAAAGAAAAACATTTCATGCATCAATCAAGTACTTTGGAACCACTTATGCTACATGCCAAATTTGGTTCAAATCGGCCCATCGGTTCTTGAAATAGAAATTTTGGGCGGAGCCCAAAATGGATATGTGCTAACAGAGAGCCCAAATATTGATCTACCAACTTCTCTTGAACAAACTTTAATCTTCAACACCAAAGAATGTTACATACCATATATCAAGACAATCTCTCTGGTGGTTCATGAGAAGAAGATCTTTTAAAGATTTTCAGGCTTTGGCATCATTGCCCAGAGCCCAAAGAAGACAGCTGCTCCATTTGAACAAAATAGAAAGGGTATACCCCAGGGATGGTTTGTGCAATATATGTTTGAATTTGGCTGAATGGCTGTGGAGAAGAAGCTAGGTTTGCAAAAGTTAACAGACGACGGACGACAGAGGCCAGACGCCAAGTGATGGCAATACCTCACACTGACTTGCAGTCAGGTGAGATAAAAACTCTCATAATTTTGCAATTATTCATTGAAAGTTGCCACTGGCACTTAACAATGAATAATTGGAAAAATTATTAGCAAATATATTACAAGAATTAAATTTTATAAGAAATAATTATATTAAGAAATGAATCAAAACTTATGGTATATTATATTCCAGTAAAATCCCATAATTTTGCAATTATTCATTGTGCGGCACCACCGGCACTTAACACTGAATAATTATTAGCAAATAGATTACAGAATCAATGATATTAAGAAACACACCAAAACTTATAGAATATTAATTAAATTTGATAAAAAATCTTATAATTTTGCAAGTATTCAGTGAAAGACACAACCTTGCTTAACCATAAGTAATGGCAAAATTATAAAAAAAAAATTAAAGGAAATTGTTATAATTGGCAAAGTATAAAATTGGTGCAAATGCATAAGAATTTATGCCAAGGAACATGTTTTGAAAAATTATAAATTCAAAGTAATTTGTATATTTTTATACTTACCAATGGCCCAGACTAGCTGGTGCTTAACTCAAAGTTATTAAGGGCCAAACACAAATTTTGAACCCCCCAATCCCCAAAATTTGCTTGCAAAACCGAAAATTAGAAGTCCTATCTGGCCCTCCATACATTTACTCTCCACGCATTCGCAGCCGTCAGGAAGTGACCGGAATTGGTGCCAACATCATTCTTTGTAGAAGAGAGTACTACATAAAAATTCAGTGAGGAGGTATGAATGCCCACTCATGGGAGAGCCATCTCCGTCTAGGCCATTGGTAAGTATAAAAATATACAAATTACTTTGAATTTATAATATTTTTACACTGTAAACCAATGGCCCAGACTAGCTGAATCGTAAAAAAGGTGGAGGGCCTAGGACTTCAGAATTAGTAGATCAACATAGTTCCAATCCTGTAATCCAAGGTAAAAGGAAATTAAAATTATTAGGAATAGAGTAATACAGAGAAGACATATCTTACAAAAGGAGCCCAGTTCAAGTAATTCCGTATACTTAGCATGAAGACTATGCTAATTGGATGTAACAAGTTCCCAATTTTTAAGGTTAGCCCAGATTAAGCCCCCAAAATTGGGATGGCATATTTGAGAATGAGAGAATATCCTGCACAAACATACGCCATATACAATAAAACTCCAGCTGTATGCAGGATATAATTACGGACAAAACAGCTTCCCTCATAGTTTCATACCTATCAAGCCAGAGGAGAGGTAAAAAATCAGCTCCCCCCTTTGTTTTGAAGGAATCTTCAAAAAGAAAGAGAGGAGCGCTCTGGAATCGGTAAAAGCAGTACCAAATGAAAGTGTCAATGACACTGTAGCTTAACTTGTGTGTTGTGTTTGATGGAAAGGATAATGTTCAATGTTTATGAAAGGATCATGAAATAAAACAAGAATTGTGATAATTGGGAATATGTTCATTTCTGTTCCATGTATGCTATGTTTATGATAAAAATAATATGAGGTGTACACTGTACTAAAGAGCTCAGGGGTGGGTTAATATGACCTTACAGTTTATGTATGTGGCCCTCACAGTTAACGTATATCAACAAAAGTTACCAAGTTACAGTGAAATTATTCTAAAACGAGTCATCCTATCAAGTTACATTAAAATCACTTCATAAATATGGCCTGTAGACTGTGCTAAAGGTTTTCGGGCTTCGGGCCCCTGTAGCCGTCTGTTTCCCAATTGCGTCCAAAGGGGACGTTCTCATCTAGACATTATACGAAGTCAACCTACCAAGTTACAATGAAATCCCTTAATAAATATGACCTGTAGACTGTGCTAAAGGTTTTTGGGCTTTGGGCTCTGGCAGCCATCATGGTTGAATGATCACAACCAAATGGGGACATTCTCATCTGGGCATCATCTGGAGGGAACCTACAAAGTTACAATAAAATCCCTTCATAAATATGACCTGTAGAATGTGCTCAAGGTTTTTGGGCTTCGGGCCCCTGAAGCCGTCACAGTTGACCAATCACGACCAAAAGGGGATGTCATCATCTAGGCATTATATGGAGTCAAACTTACGGGTTACAATGAAGTCCTTCCATAAATATGACCACTAGACTATGCTAAAGGTTTTGGAGTTTTGGGTTCGGGCAGCCATCAAGGCTGAACGAAGGTACAATGAAATCCCTTCATAAATATCACCTGTAGACTGTGCTAAAGATTTTCGGGCTTTGGGCCCCTGTAGCCAACACAGTTGCCTAATGGTGTCCAAAAGGGGCTGTTCTCATCTAGACATTACATGAAGTCAACCTACCAAGTTACAATGAAACCCTTCATAAATATGATCTGAAGACTGTGCTAAAGGTTTTCGGGCTTTAGGCATGGGTAGCCATCATGGTTGAATGATCGCAACCAAAAGGGGACATTCTCATCTGGACATCATCTGGAGTGATCCTATGAAGTTACAATGAAATCCTTTCATAAATATGACTGGTAGACTGTGCTCAAGATTTTCGGGCTTCAGGCACCTGTAGCCATCACAGTTGACCAACCACGACCAAAAGGGGATGTCATCATCTAGGAATTATATGGAGTAAACCTAACAAGTTACAATGAAATCCTTCCATAAATACGACCTACAGACATGCTAAAGGTTTTTGGGCTCGGGCAGCCATCAAGGCTGAACGATCATGACCAAAAGGGGATGCTCTCATCTGGACACTATTTGGAGTCATCCTACCAAGCTACAATGAAATCCCTTCATAATTATGACCTGTAGACTGTTCTGAAGGTTTTTGGGCTTTGGGCCCCTGAAGCCATCACAGTGGCCCAATCGTGTCCAAAAGGGGACGTTCTCATACAGACATTATATGAAGTCAACCTACCAAGTTACAATGAAATCCCTTCATAAATATGACCTGTAGACTGTGCTAAAGGTTTTCGGGCTTCGGGCTCGGGCAGCCATCATGGTTGAATGATCGCAACTAAAGGGGACAATCTCATCTGGGCATCATCTGGAGTGATCCTGCGAAGTTACAATGAAATCCCTTCATAAATATGACCTGTAGACTGTGCTCAAGGTTTTCGGGCACCTGTAGCCATCACAATTGACCAATCACGACCAATAGGGGATGTCATCATCCAGGCATTATATGGAGTCAACCTAACAAGTTACAATGAAATCCTTCTATAAATATAACCTTTTGCCTATGCCAAAGGTTTTTGGGCTCACGCACCCATCAAGGCTGAATGATCATGACCAAAATGGGAAGTTCTCATCTAGACATTATTTGGAGTCATCCTACCAAGTTACAATGAAATCCCATCATAAATATGACCTGTAGACTGTGCTAAAGGTTTTCGGGCTTCGGGCACCTTTAGCCGTCAAAGTTGCCCAATCATGTCCAAAAGGGGACGTTCTCATCTAGACATTATATGAAGTCAACCTACCAAGTTACAATGAAATCCCTTCATAAATATGACCTGCAGACTGTGCTAAAGGTTTTCGGGCTTCGGGCTCGGGCAGCCATCATGGTTGAATGATCGCAACCAAAGGGGACAGTCTCATCTGGGCATCATCTGGAGTGATCCTGCAAAGTTACAATGAAATCCCTTCATAAATATGACCTGTAGACTGTGTTCAAGGTTTTCGGGCTTCGGGCACCTGTAGCCATCACAGTTGACCAATCACGACCAAAAGGGGATGTCATCATCTAGGCATTATATGGAGTCAACCTAACAGGGTACAATGAAATCCTTCTAAAAATATAACCTTTTGCCTATGCTAAAGGTTTTTGGACTCGAGCACCCATCAAGGCTGAATGATCATGACCAAAATGGGACATTCTCATCTTGACATTATTTGGAGTCATCCTACCAAGTTACAATGAAATCCCCTCATAAATATGACCTGTAGACTGTGCTAAAGGTTTTCGGGCTTCGGGCACCTTTAGCCATCAAAGTTGCCCAATCATGTCCAAAAGGAAACGTTCTCATCTAGACATTATATGAAGTCAACCTACCAAGTTACAATGAAATCCCTTCATAAATATGACCTGCAGACTGTGCTAAAGGTTTTCGGGCTTCGGGCAGCCATCATGGTTGAATGATCGCAACCAAAGGGGACAATCTCATCCGGGCATCATCTGGAGTGATCCTTCAAAGTTACAAAGAAATCCCTTCATAAATATGACCTGTAGACTGTGTTCAAGGTTTTCGGGCTTCGGGCACCTGTAGCCATCACAGTTGACCAATCACGACCAAAAGGGGATGTCATCATCTAGGCATTATATGGAGTCAACCTAACAGGTTACAATGAAATCCTTCTAAAAATATAACCTTTTGCCTATGCTAAAGGTTTTTGGACTCGAGCACCCATCAAGGCTGAATGATCATGACCAAAATGGGACGTTCTCATCTTGACATTATTTGGAGTCATCCTACCAAGTTACAATGAAATCCCCTCATAAATATGACCTGTAGACTGTGCTAAAGCTTTTCGGGCTTCGGGCACCTTTAGCCATCAAAGTTGCCCAATCATGTCCAAAAGGGGACATTCTCATCTAGACATTATATGAAGTCAACCTACCAAGTTACAATGAAATCCCTTCATAAATATGACCTGTAGACTGTGCTTAAGGTTTTTGGGCTTTGGGCTCGGGCAGCCATCATGGTTGAATGATCGCAACCAAAGGGGACAATCTCATCTGGGCATCATCTGGAGTGATCCTACGAAGTTACAATGAAATCCCTTCATAAATATGACCTGTAGACTGTGCTCACGGTTTTCGGGCTTCGGGCACTTGTAGCCATGACAGCTGATCAATCACGACCAAAAGGGGATGTCATCATCTAGGCATTATATGGAGTCAACCTAATAGGTTACAATGAAATCCTTCCATAAATATGACCTTTTACCTATGCTAAATGTTTTTTGGCTCGGGCACCCATAAAGGCTGAATGATCGCGATCAAAATAGGACGTTCTCATCTCGACATTATTTGGAGTCATCCTACCAAGTTACAATGAAATCCCCTCATAAATATGACCTGTAGACTGTGCTAAAGGTTTTCGGGTTTAGGGCACCTTTAGCCATCACAGTTGCCTAATCATGTCCAAAAGGGGACGTTCTCATCTAGACATTATATGAAGTTAACCTACCAAATTACAATGAAATCCTTTCATAAATATGACCTGTAAACTGTGCTAAAGGTTTTTCGGGCTTCGGGCTCTGGCAGCCATCATGGCTGAATGATCGCAACCATAGGGGACAATCTCATCTGGGCATCATCTGGAGTGATCCTAAGAAGTTACAATGAAATCCCTTCATAAATATGACCTGTAGACTGTGCTCAAGGTTTTCGGGCTTTGGGCACTTGTAGCCATCAGAATTGACCAATCACGACCAAAAGGGGATGTCATCATCTAGGCATTATATGGAGTCAACCTAACAGGTTACAATGAAATCCTTCCATAAATATGACCTTTTGCCTATGCTAAAGGTTTTTGGGTTCGGGCACCCATCAAGGCTGCATGATCGCAATCAAAATGGGACATTCTCATCTAGACATTATTTGGAGTCATCCTACCAAGTTACAATGAAATTTCTTCATAAATATGACCTCTAGACTGTGCTAAAGGTTTTTGGGCTTCGGGCCCCTATAGCTGTAACAGTTGCCCAATCACGTCCAAAAGGGGACATTCTCATCTAGACATGGTATGAAGTCAACCCACCAAGTTACAATGGAATTCCTCAATAAATATGACCTGTAGACTGTGCTAAAGGTTTTCGGGTTTTGGGCTCGGCAGTCGTCATGGTTGGCAGATCATGCCCAAATGGGGAAATTCCCATCTAGACATCATAGGGAGTCATCCTACCAAGTTACAATGAAATCCCTCCACATTAAATATGACTTGCAGACTGTGCTAAAAGTTTTTGGGTTTCGGGCTTGGGCAGTCATCACGGTTGATAGATCATGCCCAAAAGGGGACGTTCTCATCTAGGCATTATACAGAGGCATCCTACCAGGTTACAATGAAATCCCTTCATAAATACGACCTGTAGACTGTGCTAATGGTTTTCGGGTTTTGGGCTCAGGCAGCCATACCGGTTGCCCGATTGCGACCAAAAGGGGACGTTCTCATGTAGACATGACCCCAAACCTGCATATGAAATTTCGTGACGATCGGACAAGAACTGCGGGGTGTAGCCTGTGCTAAAGGAAAATGTGAACAGACGTCACAGACCCACAGACTAACAGACTCACAGACTTCCGCACGCGTGATGGCAATAGCTTATCTTGACTATGTCAAGTTAAGCTAAAAACAATATAAATATTCTTCGAACAGGCACTCAGGTATTAATTTATTATTAATAAATGGTGCTTAATGCCACACTTCAGAAGTTAAGGCTATAGCGACGATCCCAGTAATTAATATTGCCCGCTATATAACGTACACTGGAGACGGCATACGCAGATAGGTTGAAAACCCGGAGATATAATATATAACATACACTGGTCCAATCGAACCACAATGAACAATCTCTGGAGAGTAAACACACTTCCGAACCCACAGGTGACCCCATTCAGGTGTACAATAAATTCCAGTAACAACACTCCCCCGATGTGTACTATCCGATATCTATGACACAATAAACGTGCGAATATACGAGTTGAGTACCAACATTAATAGAAACCTGGATCTAGAAATGGAAGTAGGTATGATTAACAGGCTCTGACACGGACCGCCCCCAAAATAATTAATAATTTCTAAGGTCCATAACATACAATAAAGCGTCAGCCTAATAATTATTGTGCGAGTGAGCATTAAAATCCTGCATGTAATCATCTGAATACCTCCGAGGTACCCAATGCCTAGCAATTCATTTATGATGAAATATGCGCTTGTATATGACATATAGACGAATAATCACAGGAAACCAACCAACTAAAAAGTGGATGTGCCCATGAGCTCGCCATAGAACACATCCCAGCCACCAATCGAGAAGTGAAGAAATGCATGTATGTATTTAAACTCATACTAGGCTTGCGGGAAGAAAACTACGTCTTGGCCGGTATTCGCCTCTAAGCACATTGGTGGTGTGGGGGGAGGGGGGAGGGATTTGAAGTCATATTGAACCCTCCTCACTTGCATTACTTAATCGTTCTTGTGTTAGTCATAAAATAATATAGGAATGGTTCCCTCATGTCTAACCGACTCCATTATGCTACTATGGGCGGAGAAGGACGTGAAGAACAAAAACTTCCCCTGATAAAGAAGGTCCTCTTGTAGAGGAAGCTTCCGGGGAACGTCCCATAACAGACACTTGAGAAGACTGATCCAAGGTTTCTGTGACGACAGAGGTGCTACTAGTAGGATTCACAACGGGACTGTTAGATCTTAAACATAATCTACTGAATCAAATGAATTGGAGGATACGCATATTCTATCATCCATTCCCATGAGATCGGCAGAGCATCTACTGCATACGCTCAATGGTATGGGCATGGTGACACAAACGACCGTAACTGATTGTCCCGGTGACTCGCAAACGGATCTATAATGGGGCGATCCCTCTGGTAGCAAATCTGTCCAAATACTCGCTTGTTGAGCGTCCACTCCAATTGCAACAGGCGACCTTTCTGAGAGAGCGAGTCTACTAGTATGTTCAGACGACCCGGTATATGATGGATAGAAAGATGAACATAATGATTCATGATGTATCAGGAAAATTTTCTCAGTTAGTTGGCATAACGGAAATGATTGGGTGTCGCCCTGGTTCCGATGAATGCTACTAGTGTCGAGTTGTCCGACCAAATTGAACATGGATGTCCATTATTATGTGAATCCAATGTTGTAGCGCTAGCTATAATTAACATCATCTCGTTGATGTTTATGTGTTTCTCCTGGAACCGAGGGTCCCAAATACCCTGACACTTCAAGACTGCGGGACTTAGGGTCGCGCCCCAACCCATCTGACTCAAATCCGTTATAATCGTGAAGCCGGTTAACCACTGAATATCTGCCCAATATGAACCCTTGTTTTACTAGGCCCGTTAAAAGAATACTGGTTCAAGCGAAAGCGTCTTCAGACTCCAGTTCTGAGTAAAGAATATCTGGAGGGGACCTGCACGTAGACGGCCCATCGGAGAGGTACGAACATTCTCAAATTCCTTTCCTTTGAGATGTTGTGCCATAGCTCTTGTAAGGTGATCTGCGTAAGACATAACGTCCATATTCGCTCTATTTGAAGAAATTGCCGTCTCAAGTGTGTCTGAGCGAATAGTGAATGATACAGGTAAGGATACCTCTAGCTCATCCAAACGCAGAACTCTCTGAACATCTTCCCTGACCGTTTTGAAATGAACGTGGTAAAAAAACGGTATGTATATGGAAGATGAAGATAAGAAACCGCCTTCTTCCTCGCACTCAAGAGGATAAATACGGCATTGTCTATATGGCCGAAGGCCTCGATACCTGCATAAACTGAACCAGAAAAAAAGGACTTCCTCCTTTGTCCAGATAAAGTCTGCGCCTAATGCCGCCAGCTGTTTCTCTCTTGTTGTCGCAGCATTCTGATTCGGCGGAACAAAATCAGGGTAGTATTGATAGATGAAAACCATCACAACCATGTACTGTTCCAAAAGGGAAAGGTAATCCTCTTCCTTATCCCTATCACCATCCGAGAGAATCAGTTGAGAATCTCGGTCCATTGCATCTGCGCAAACAGATGACTGGACCCACCCAGCACCGTCCAACAGATCAGATTCTGAGTCTGAGGGAGGCTGCATCTGCACTTGCTGGGATGCTACGATTAGCTGCGCAATCTGCGACAGCAAGTCCGTCTTCAAGGCCTGAGGAGCAGCGGTTTTCGGTTCTTTAGCTGCATGCTGCTCCTGGGACGGTGTGTCGGAAACGGATCCTTTCTCCGAACGTCCCGATGATCAAGGACTTGTCGCCATAGCTACTGTATGGTCCAACTTCACGGGCGGAGGGTAGTTCCTTCTTTGTGCAGCAGGCTGGATATACGAAGTCGGGTAACTAGGATGCGGTCGTGTGTGCTTAAATAACGTAGCGGAGGAAGCCGTGACTGAAGCCGACCCAGGCTGCAGACCAGACGAAGGGTCCCGAGCGGCGGGCGGACATATGCTCCGTTTCGTGCAAGTTTCCAACCAGAAAACGTCATTTCGGCCTTGTGAAACGTAGCGGAGGAAGCCTTGACTGAATCCGACTCCGGCTGCAGACTAAACAGAGCATCCCGAGTGGAGGGCGGACATATGCTCCGGCTTGTGCAAGTTTCTCAAAACAACATCTGACCCCAGACGTTGCTAGATTAGAGAGGAGGGGGGGGGCCTCTTCCGCTCGCGGTCTATCAGACCTCGCGGAGTACAAGTACTTGCAGACTTCCTCCCTATTTCCTCCTCATTTCCGCCGTCGCTGGGTGAGCTATTTATATTATAGTGCTCGCTCTACCCAATCCACTTCTTAGACCACAATGGACTTACCCGGCATCCACGGACGGAGTACCGCTTCACCGGTCGAGCTAGCTGCTTGCAAGAGATTAAAACCTTTAACAGAAGGCCCTAACTCTTGCAATAATGAGCACTGCAGCTAGGTCTATAACCTCCACACAACGCAACAATGGTAGCACACTTGGATGGGTGTCACCATGTTCATGTTCCTCTGAAATAGAAACTGACAGAATGAATTAAAACGTGGTAAGAGGCTCTGATCCTCAGAACCTCACCGCCAACAACGTACTGCGACACCCGACTCCAACATCAGTCATCCCAGTGCAACACAAGAATGACAAGAGTCCTCAGGAGTGTATCAACTAAAGTCGATATCAATCCTCCAAACTCCACAACAATATATATATATAACTGAGATACATGAATAATAGCAATCATAATTAAATTCAAAACATTTTTTGTAAACAAAAAGAAATTTCGAAAAATGCCCAAGTTCCCAAAGGGAACATCAAGAGCCAAAGGGCATCCCGATAGAGCCTAACTGTGGACAAAATCCAAAAATGTTTGAGCTAAACTACCGGAATAACAATCCATGTATCCTACAGTATACTACAGTAATAGAATATAAATGAAAGTGTCAATGACACTGTAGCTCAACTTGTTTAAGACATGTACATGTATAGTATGTGACACAGCAATGACAAACATCTAGGTAATGACCTGATAACAAAAGTACATGTAAAGTATTGTAACGGTATGTTCATAAATGCTGACCGTAGCCTGTAACAAATTTTTAGCTAAAGTATTGTAAAAGTGGGGTGACAGATGTTAAACTAGAAAAGAAATCTTTGAGTCCCAGAGTGGGTCTGACTGAACCCAAAAATATTTGTTCTCACAGCACAGTGATAACATACAGATAGTATACAGAAGAAGTCTCCTTGGTTACGAATCGAAATTAAGTATTTTTATTGTTTACTAATCATATATATTTCATTTTCAGGTTATTTTATTCAACTTTGTGGGGAGTTAGTTTAGTATAGTAACTGGGACAAAGTTAGGAGGCCTTAAATAAAACTGCGAGCGCTAAGTTGTCGAACGGTTCGTCGTGTTGCCTTTTGTCGCGTGTTTACAATTTTCCCTGTCCGATCGCGTAATTTTGTCTTATGATGGCGAGCAAGTCTGTTCAGACGGAGGTAAGTATGGAGGTAAATACGTGTAATATCGCGGTCCAGGTCAACGGTGCCAACGGAGTAAGTATTGGTGTGCAGACAGAGGTCACTGGGGGTGTCGGTCAGATCCGGGTTGGTGGGGCCACCGATGGCGATATTGGGCTTGAAGTTTGTAAACAGTGTTCTATGATGTATGGGGACTGTCGCTCGATGGGATATGGAGAGGTATGTGCAAACTGTCAGGAAATCCTCCGCCTACTTGAGACAATTGTTAAGTTTGAGGGGGAGATTGCTGAGCTGAAGGGAAAACTTGGTAGGGCGGGGCTGTCTGGAGTTACGCCTGTGAAAGTGGCTTTCCGAGAAGGATGGAAGGTTGTCGGTGGTTCCAAGAGGAAACATGGGGGTAGAACCTTTGATGTGAATGAGGTAGGTGATGAGGTGGGGGCTGCTAGAAAAGTACGTAGGACAGATGAGGGGGGCCCAGGCCAGAGCAATGCTGTAAAGCGTTTGGCGTGGACTACCAAAAGTGGTAGGAAAGGGGGGCCAGAGAAGCAGGTAGATAGGGGTGTAAAGTCCAAAGGCAGTGGGGAGTGCAGCACCAGAAACAGATTTGATGTGCTCGATTCGGAAGAGACAGAGGAGGAGATGGAGGTAGTTGCAACAGATAGTAGCTTGGGGTCTAGGCCAGGAAAAAGGAGGAGGGATCCGGGGGAAGACCAGGGGAGTAGTCCAGGTAGCTCAGGGCCTGGAAAGAGACGGAGTGACAAGGATAGGAGTAATCCTAGGTCAAAGATACCGATACCGATATTGATTCCGAGTGGGGCTGTTGGAGAGGAAGAGGACGCTGTAAACAATAGGAGACTAGAGGAGATAAATAGGGCGAGGTCCAAAAGTAAGTTGGTGGTTGCGGGAAGTAGCATAGTTCGGGGGATCGACAAGGTTGTCTGTGGTCCGGACAGTAAAAATAGAACAGTTCTGTGCTTTCCGGGGGCTAAAGTGGAGGACCTGAGGGATAGAGTGGATGGTATTGTAGCTGGGTCGGGGCCTGATCCGGTAGTGGTATTACATGTGGGGTCCAATAACATCAGGGAGAGGAAATCAGTTCGTTTGGTGGACACATACAAGGACCTAATTAGTAAGCTACTTAGCAGGAATGCTCGGATCATCGTTTCAGGGGTGCTCCCCGTTATGGGTGGTGGGAATGAGAGGAACTCGCGGATTATGGCACAAAACGAGGAGCTGGAAGAGCACTGCAAAGACTTGGGAGTACATTTCATTGACCACTGGGATTCATTCTGGGGACAAGGAGAGTTGTATGGGCGAGACGGATTGCATTTAAGTAGGATGGGTACAGACCTGTTGGGCCAAAAAATCTTACAGGTGGCTGGGCCTTTTTTGGAGAAAAGGGGGGTAGGGGACCACAGCCGGTAACCCAGAGTGGCACAAATGCTGGGAACATAGGGAGAACAACAAACATGCAAAATACAGGGACATACCAGGGTTATAATAATGTGCCAGTGATGACAAAAAAACAAAGATTCCTTAAGTTTGGGTACTGCAACATCCAGGGTCTGCACAAGAAAGTAAGCGAAATATCAACAATGATGGACGAAGGAGACTTCGATATAATGGGTCTAAGTGAGACGTGGATACGACGGGATGAGCGGGTTGATCAGATGAAGGGTTGCGTGTGGATAGGAACTGGGCGAACTGAGGGTCAGAAACGGGGTGGGGGTGTTGGCATCTACGCTAAAGAGGAATTACAGCCCTCATTGATTACAGATCTCACAGAAGCAAGGACTCAGATTCCAGTATCCAACGAAATAGTCTGGGCAAAAATCAAGTTAGGAAGCAGGAGTGTTGCCGTTGGTGTTGTATACTTAGCAGTGGAGGGAAGTAAGCCCGAGTGGAATGATTCAATATATACAACTCTTAGATCGAATATCACAGAGCTTGGGAGCAGAGGGTTCAGTATTGTCCTAATGGGGGACTTCAATGGGCACATCGGGGATAAGGAGGAGGGCATACAGGGAGGTGATAGGAAAATTAACACGAATGGGAGGAAGATGTTGGACCTATCAAAAGAGCTTGGTTTAAAGATCCTGAACAGGGATGCGAAATGTAAGGGTAAATGGACCTGGGAGAGGAACGATAAGAAAACAATAATTGATTATATACTCACTGACATTAGCGTATGGAGGGAGGTTATAGATGTAGAAATAGATGACGAGGGAAAAAATGACTTGGGTAGTGATCACAACCTGATAACAGTTAAGATTATGGGCAAAAAGACGAATAGAGACAGAAATACCTTCAAGGAAGTTTGGGGACTAAAACAAGGAGCCGACTGGAAGCAGTTTCGGGAAAAACTAAAACCAAATCTTGAATGTATACCTAGGGATGCAAATGTCCAGAGTATTTCAGATGGCATAGTAAATAGCCTAACAGAGGCAGGGAAGGAGTGTATAGGAAGGGTGAGGGTCCCAACGAGAGAGCTTGGATACAGGGTTAACGAGGGACTGAAAAAGGCTATAAAAGAAAGGAAGGTAAAATGCGCTGCTTACAGAAGAAGTAGGAAGCTTAAAGGGGTGGATAACAATGACACTAGACTAATGAAAGGAGAATATGAACTGGCACAGAAAAAGGTGAATGAGATAAAGAATAATAATAGGAAGGAGCGCAATTGCAGTCTTGCCAGAACAATAAAGAAAACGGGGGGTTCGAGCTCAAACATATTTTGGAACTGGGTAAATAAACGGAGGAAAAGTAGTGTGCAGAGTATCAAAGTGGATGGGGAAAGTACAGAAGATAAAGGCCGTATCGCTTCAGAGTTAGTCAAGCACTGGGAAAAGATAAACGATAGGCGATGGGGCAGTGGGTCCCCACCAAAAAGAAATACACTGGTGGAGGAGAACCTATCCAATCGTGTATGTAGCGAAATAACGGCAGAAGAAGTGCGGAACGTGGTCTCGAAATTAAAAAATGGTAAAGCGGGAGGGACTGATGAAATTCCGAACGAATTCCTCAAAAATGGAGGGGAGGCACTTATTGAAGTCCTGACAAACCTTTTCAACCTGGCTCTGCGAAAGCAAGAGGTCCCCAGAGAGTGGAGGGAAAGTAAGGTGTCGTTCATACACAAAAAGGGGGATAAGGAAATTCTAGATAACTATAGGGGGATATCAGTTAGTAGTAACATCGGAAAAGTATTCTGTAAGGTCATATACGGTAGACTAGAGGAAGTTATTGAAGAGAAAGGTTTTTTAGGAGAAATTCAAAATGGTTTCAGGAAAGGACGAAGAGTCACTGATCACCTATTTACACTCATCCAACTGATAGAATCAACAAAGGCTGAAAAGAAAAAGATGTTTCTGGCATTTCTAGATGTGAAAAAAGCGTACGACCGAGTGTGGAGGGAAGGTATGTGGCGAAAGCTCGAGGGCATCGGAGGGTCCGGGTCTTTTCGGCCTCGGGAACATTCGGCCCCAGGTATTTTTCCGGGAACATTCGGCCTCAGTCGAGGCCGAATGTTCCCACTTTTAAGGCCAAATGTTCCCACTTTTTGTAAAAATTTTTGGAGTTTGGGAGTTGAAAAATAGCTTTAAAAAATAATTTTTTAGTTCATTTTGTTAGTTTTTTCTTATATTAGGAGGTTTTCTAGAATATTTTTTAAAGAATAATATATACGTCGTACCTACTTTTATTCCTAAAGTCGAAATATATTAAGCACAACAAGACCAATCCATAATGAATAATGAAATATAAAATCCACTGAACTGAATAACAGAATGACAATATATGTGTTCCAATGTCGACATGCAGACCCGAAATGAAAAACTTCTTCTTGGATGTTGTTTGGCACAACTCATCTTGGAAATTATGTTTTCATAAGTTCTGCGTGAAGTGGTGATCAAAGTTCTGGCCTCTGATGAGATACTGATACAGAGTTTTTACAGGGCGACTGAATCTTGATTGATTTAATAGTACTTGATTAGGAGATCAAATACTGTTTTTACAGACCCTTAAACCTATTATGTGGACTGTTATTGTCCTTGATGAGATAACCTTATACTGTTTTTCACGGTTTCTTTGGACACTTATTTGAACACTACTCGCGTAAAAACATCTACTCACATACAATTTTGAGGTTGTAAATCCCACATCGTCCCCGCGCGCCTTCAACCCACTATCCTACAGCCAGTCGCTCGCTCAAACTTAATAATATTATTGGCTCTCGCTCCCGACTCTCGTGAATTTATAAGCAAATAAAGCTATAAAGTTATTAGGGTCACAAGGGATTTAAATCCCACATTGTCCCGGTGCGCCTTCGGCGCGAAGAAATTTTTCATTCATTCATATATGTCAATGTATTTTATATTGTACATTACGCTGTATTTATTTTTGTTTTTGGCTGTAATAAAGATGTTTAAACTCATCTTAACCCGTGCAGACCTCTCTTAGTCTCCCTAGTTTAAAACGGAGGCCGAATGTTCCCAGGCCGAATGTTCCCAGGCCGAATGTTCCCGGGGCCGATTGTTCCCAAGGTCGAATGTTCCCGAGGCCGAAAAGACCCGCTCCCGCATCGGACTGGGGGGTGACTTTGTGGGAATCATGAAAGCACTGTATACAGATGTGCAAAGCCAACTCAGTCTAGGGAGTATCACTACAAAACGAGTCCCTATGGATATAGGCCTCAAGCAGGGGTGTATCTTTTCACCGATTTTGTTTGCATTGTATGTTAAAGATTTAGGGGACGAACTAATTCAGAGTGCGGAGGGGGTAAATGTTGGAGACATAAAGATACCAGGCTTATTCTTTGCGGACGACATGGTGTTAATGTCTAGAACTGAACAGGGGCTAGAGAAACTGCTGGAAATTGTTGGTAGATATGGGAACACTTGGCGGCTCGAACTAAATGAAAATAAAAGCAAGGTAATACCCGTTGGACGCAAGGTAGATATGACGAAGAGATGGAGAGTGGGGGAGTTCTCAATCCCCGAAGGGGAAAGGAAACAAATCACTGTGGGAGAAACGGAAGAGTATGAGTATCTAGGGGTAAGCATAAATATAACGGGAAGAGGGGTGTACAGAAATTACTCAGCCAAACTGATTCTGAAGGGGAAAAGAATTCTGAACCAACTAAAACTTTTAGGGAAAAATAGTTTCAACAAGGTCTTTGTGGGGAAAACACTGTGGGAGAGGGTGGGTTTACCAAGTATAACGTATGGCACGGACGTGATTCCATTAAACCAAACCATTATTAAGAAGTTGGAAAATACTCAAAATGATGCCGGCAGATGGATAACAGGGTCGAGTAATGCTGCAGCTTTGGAAGCAGTAAGGGGGGAGCTTGGGTGGATGAAAATCAAGGACAGGGTAGATTTGGGAAAACTGTGTTACTTTAACTACTTGAGAAACCTGCCTGACAACCGGTGGTGCAAACTGATGCTCGATACCATTTGGAATTCTAATATAGAAACGGGGTGGTCAAAACATGTGAGGGAACTAATGGACAATTACTCTATAGAGGTCACAAACATAGAAGTAGGAATGAAAGAAGGCAAAAGGTTTGTCAAAGAGAGAGTCAAGGAAGATTGCAATCGAAACTGGCGAGCAGGGGTTAGCGTGAAAAGATCACTGCAGGGGTTACAATATAAAGAAAAGCCAGCTTTTGAGAAGTACCTAGATGGCACCTTTGGAGGGTCACTGCTGTTCAAACTGAGATCAAGATCACTGGAGCTTCGGGGAAAAATTGGGAGAGATGGGGAAAAGGGATGCCAAATGTGCCACTCTGGAGTAGTGGAGACCCTGGAACATTTTCTCTTGGAATGCCCACAGTATATACCTCATAGAATAAAATTTACTGGAAGAATAATGCAGAAGTGGGGTGAAGAAACAAAGGATAGATGGCTGAAGGGGGACACGAGGGAGAGGGTAGGAATGCTTATTGAAGAAATTGAAAAAGAGGAAGTGAGGGACACTATTAAGCAGTTTATATCTGAATGCTGGGAGGAGAGGAGGGGAAGAGGGGGTGGGGTGCAGGGGGAATGATGGCCTTCTCTTATGAGGACCGCGACAAATCAGTGGCTGGCCAAAGAGTTATTATTATTATGTCCTACTTATTCACTTGAATGCAATCGATGTCGACCTGATGATTTTCGTGTTTTATCCCGAAATTCCAAGTAATTATGAATAAGCCCAGAACAACCTTGTCGATCCCCCGAACTATGCTACTTCCCGCAACCACCAACTTACTTTTGGCCCTCGCCCTATTTATCTCCTCTAGTCTCCTATTGTTTACAGCGTCCTCTTCCTCTCCAACAGCCCCACTCGGAATCAATATCGGTATCGGTATCTTTGACCTAGGATTACTCCTATCCTTGTCCCTCCATCTCTTTCCAGGCCCTGAACTACCTGGACTACTCCCCTGGTCTTCTCCCGTATCCCTCCTCCTTTTTCCTGGCCTAGACCCCAAGCTACTATCTGTTGCAACTACCTCCATCTCCCCCTCTGTCTCTTCCGAATCGAGCACATCAAATCTGTTTCTGGTGCTGCACTCCCCACTGCCTTTGGACTTTACACCCCTATCTACCTGCTTCTCTGGCCCCCCTTTCCTACCACTTTTGATAGTCCACGCCAAACGCTTTACAGCATTGCTCCGGCCTGGGCCCCCCTCATCTGTCCTACGTACTTTTCTAGCAGCCCCCACCTCATCACCTACCTCATTCACATCAAAGGTTCTACCCCCATGTTTCCTCTTGGAACCACCGACAACCTTCCATCCTTCTCGGAAAGCTACTTTCACAGGCGTAACTCCACACAGCCCCGCCCTACCAAGTTTTCCCTTCAGCTCAGCAATCTCCCCCTCAAACTTAACAATTGTCTCAAGTAGGCGGAGGATTTCCTGGCAGTTTGCACATACCTCTCCATATCCCACCGAGCGACAGTCCCCATACATCATAGAACACTGTTTACAAACTTCAAGCCCAATATCGCCATCGGTGGCCCCACCAACCCGGCTCTGACCGACACCCCCAGTGACCTTTGTCTGCACACCAATACTTACCCCGTTGGCACCGTTGACCTGGACCGCGATATTACACGTATTTACCTCCATACTTACCTCCGTCTGAACAGACTTGCTCGCCATCATCAAGACAAAATTACGCGATCGGACAGGGAAAACTGTAAACACGCGACAAAAGGCAACGCGACGAACCGTTCGACAACTTAGCGCTCACAGTTTTATTTAAGACCTCCTAACTTTGTCCCAGTTACTATACTAAACTAACTCCACACAAATTTGAATAAAATAACCTGAAAATGAAATATATATGATTAGTAAACAATAAAAATACTTAATTTCGATTCGTAACCAAGGAGACTTCTTCTGTGTACTTGCGGATCGAGATGATGTGCCACATCACATGAACTGCCTGATTTAGCCAATGGGAGAGCGTTGATGTATGAGTGCGTTCTAGGCTTTATTTATGGCTGGCCTGGAAAAATCTCTGTCAATGTTATTCGGAGAATAATGTAAATCTGAGACTTGCGACCATGGTGTGTGAATTAAATTCACCACGAAACATGCCATTTAAGAATATGCTTCAATCGGAACATGAAACCTTCAGGTTTGATCGTAAATCAGGCAGTTCAGGTGATGTCCTACTTATTCACTTGAACGCAATCGATGTCGACCTGATGATTTTCGTGTTTTATCCCGAAATTCCAAGTAATTATGAATAAGCCCAGAACACCCAACGGCCAAGTTATACATCAGCGTAAAGCTTATTGTCTCACCTTTCAAATGACACCGGGTATTTGGTAAAACACCACGTAGTTAAGATTTGAGACGAATGAAACGAAGGTCAGTTGGTTTGTCGAGGATTTCAGTGTTGTTTACCTTGTTCTATATATTAGTCTATTAAGGGGGGTGAAGAGAGTCGATCCAAAAATCCTTATTAAATGTCATTTTTTCGAGTTCTCAGCTTGTGCCGAGTACCTGTGTCTGAAATTGGCGATATAAGGCAAGTAAATATCCACTGGGTATGTTACGTTTCTTTGGAAACCGCCTACCAATTTTATAGAATTTGCTTTAAAAATTCTCATAATTATCTTGTACATACGTTTCATTTTCAGATTTTGGGTTTTAATCCTCAATTTAATGAATAAAACAAACAGAAAACCATGTGGTGTTGTTTTCATTTTTTATTGTACAGGCTACTCTCGAAAGTCGAAGCCAGAAATGGACGTTAAGTATGTCAATCAGCACTGCAAACCACCCCCTTGAAAACAGACAAACATTGTCTGTTTAAAAATTGAGGTTTTTTTTAAATATGTACATTTTAAAAAAAATTTACAAATAAAACAAAATATAGCTTCACACAAACTCAATAAAAGAATCATAATATGAAGACCAGATAAAATTTACACAGCGAAATATGAATAACAATATAGTTGCCTCCCTTGGCACCATTCGAAAAATTGATTTTACACTGAAAGTCATAACTTCACATGTTGCAGGGCATGATGAAATGATAAATGAGCATGTTTTATTGAACCAATAAGTCATAAATCATATCCCTGGTTATATTGTTATATAATTCTCAAATACCAGAGTTGTAATTTTTTTTTATTTTTAATTACCACTTTCTCATAATTTCTGAACACCCGTTTTTCACAATGAGTTGTGCATGCTCGAAAGTGGCAGTGTTCTTTCACAATGAGCTGTGCACCGCTCGAAAGTGGCAGTGTTCAATCAGGAACGCCGGCTTATTCGCCCCTTGGCTCATTTGCCCCTTGGCTCATACGACCCCTGGCTTATTCGACCCTCCGGCTCATTCGCCCCCTGGCTTATTCGACCCCCTGGCTCATTCGACCCCCATGTTTTTTTAACTGAAAGCAATGACGGTAGTGTCGTATGAATTGAAAACAAGGGGTAGAATTTTAATACTCAGTCCACCCTCATGTTTTCAGCTGAATGCCATTAACGCTTTCCAATTGAAAACACGAGTGGGGAATTATTGTTAAGGAGTTGGATAAAACATACTGGATAAAAAAAATGAACAACTCTCAAATTTAACAAAAGTTTATTAAACATTGATAATAGTACTGTGTATACAATAAAATTTATAAATAGCAAAAAGCATACAGTGCATCATGCGAAATGAAACATTGATAATTATAGCACTTTTACTGCGTACATGACATAAATAATTACATTTAAATAAACATTTCACATGAAGTGTTAATCAATAGCACTTATCAAGTATACAATATATCCCATGAAATAAAACAATCATAATCATAGAGCCGTGTACAGGACATAAATACATTTAACCTTTTACCTACCACAGCTTTTTGAAAAAAACTATAAAATTTTTCTATTTTTCATAATTTTTAACATTCTCATTATCATAAAAATATATAGCGTATCTGTCACCTGCTTCACGGTTGTTCCAGATGACTCGAAGTGGTCGATGTGTGCTGCCTTCTTTACATCAGCAAATATCTTTAGATCTTCAATAATAAATAATAAATTTACATCAAAATTCCACCCTTTGTTTTCAATTCATGCGACACTGCCGTCATTGCTTTCAGTTAAAAAAACATGGGGGTCGAATAAGCCGGAGGGTCGAATAAGCCAGGGGGCGAATGAGCCGGAGGGTCGAATAAGCCAGGGGGCGAATGAGCCAAGGGGCGAATAAGCCGTATACCTTCAATCAGTATCTTTCTGATGATATTCAACCACTGTGAAAACTGTCAAAACTATATGTTGTGGGCGTGTTTCAGACAACTCCTGACAGCAGCTTGCACACTCATTTGAAACGAGTGACAGCTTCCAAAACGAGTACATCATTTGTTGCTCAAAATAAAAGCCAGTGATTTCGGACCAAACGCGACAATTTGAGTCCGAAATTTTATAGGCGACGTTTAGGATTTGAACTTTGTTTCCCCCTCTCGTCTGGGGGGTTATAAGGTATCAGGTTGTCGCCAGTAATAGTAGGCATAGTATACAACATAATTGTGCCTATATTACATGGAAACAAAGGATCCCGAGTGTCGTTACGATACAGCATTGTACTCGACATTTTAACCACCAGCTTTTCTGACTGATCATAGAATGATCGGAGGGGGAATGGGTCCGGTCGATGGACCCACTGCTGGTATAGCGGAAACCCTGATGTTACTAAACATTCATACAGAAATTTATTCAAATCAAAACTTGCATACAGAAGTTCTGTACAAAAAACTGATTGCACTAATTTTGGTACAAAATGGCCGCTGGCAGCTATCTTGAATTTCGGACCGCACCCCAAAACACATGTTCTCATCCCAAGGTGATAACAAAGGTACCCAAGAAGTTTCATGAAGATCGGTTCATAAATATAGCCACCAGCCCTAGCTGTATTGACATGTGCACTTACAGTGTATAAGTAGTACTTAATCCACAGCTACCTAATATTTTTTTTGTTCTCTGTCATGAAAACAAGCCCTATAAAATCACACCAAGTACGGTTTTGATGAGAACAGCTCAGTAAAACAGTACCAATATCTGGATATTGGGATGGTTTTGAAACAGTCCCAATAGCTAGATATTTGTATGATTGTCACGGTACTGTAATCATAACCATTCAAAAGTAAAGATGCTGTAAAGGAGGTGTGAAAAACCTTCTAACACATGAATTATCGACAAGCTTTTCTCGAAAGAACTACTGAATTGAGTGTGCATCGTGTCCAAATTATAATGTACTTTTTAATTTTTTGTTGCTTTTAATAACAGCCCTGGTAACCTAAAAAGGACTCCTGTGGAAACCTCGGAAGTGAAGCAGTGCTTGTTTGCTGTGGTAAGCAAGTTCAGTTTTACTGGTAAAATAGGACCTGGTCACCAGTGCCTGGGGTAGAAGGCCCTAAAATGGGCAGCATGGATGTAAACGATTGGCTAAACTTGACTTTACACCTTTTTTTGCAGTCACAATTAGCCATAGCTGCAGAAAAGTGACCTTAAACACCAGTAAATAAATAAATAACCTAAAAAAAACCCGGCCTTTTTCAAATATTAAGACGGCAATCAGGCACCACCACCCACCATCCCTGAGGGAAAGCGAACCTCTTCTTCAGATAAAAAAAAGAATTATTCTTCCAAATGCTTTAAAAATGAACGATTATTAAATTTATCTGCCGCACTTTCGATGAGGGATTGAATAAGTGTTCCACCCTTGAGCTGAGACATTATATTAGCGGGAGAACAAATTACATCATGATGTGAGTTCACTTCGAAGCCACAGATCTGTCCACAATATCTAAACTCCTGATGTGTGTCATAACTTCAATAGACTTTCTAGCAAGAAAACAATGCCCATTTTGTTTTTCGGGGGGTAGAGCAAGCAAAAAGTGTTTTAAAATGTGGTTTTACTCATGTCAAACTTTCTAAAATATAATTTTTTTGACTTTTGTTAACATTGAGGGGCTGTGGATTAAATCACATATATCACTATTTTGTGTACTATATGGGTAAATAATTGTACAATTGTGCAGGTGTCCTCCAATATTTGGACTCGGCTTCGTCTTGTCTAAAATATCTCCAAACACCTGCACAACTGTACAATTATTTACCCATATAGTACACAAAATAGTGATATATGTATTACTGAATGAATCAAAGTTCATCTAATTTGCATAATTTCTGCACGAGAAAAAAACCTGTATTATATGTGATGTATTATATGTTACTAAACATTCATACAAAAATTTATTCCAATCAGAGCTTTCATACAGAAGTTCTGTACAAAAAACTGATTGCACTAATTTTGGTACAAAATGGCTGCTGGTGGCCATCTTGAATTTTGGACTGCACCCAAAAACACTCGTTCTCATCCCACATTGATAACAAAGATACCCAAGATGTTTTGTAAAGATCAGTTCATAAATATAGCCTCCAGCCCTAGCCGTATGGACATGTGCACTTACAGTGTATAAGTAGTACTGAATCAATCAAAGTTCATCTAATTTGCATAATTTCTGCACGAGAAAAAAACCTGTATTATATGTGATGTATTCCATGTTACTAAACATTCACACAAAAATTTATTCAAATCAGAGCTTTCATACAGAAGTTCTGTACAAAAAACTGATTGGATCTAATTTCGGTACAAAATGGCCACTGGCAGCCATCTTGAATTTTGGATCACACCCAGAAACACTCGTTCTCGTCCCAAGGAGATAACAAAGGACCCAAGAAGTTTCGTGAAGATCGGTTCATAAATAGAGACTCTAGCCCGAGCCTTATTGACATGTGCACTTACTGTGTATAAGTAGCACTGAATAAATCAAAGTTCATCTAATTTGCATAATTTTTGCACGAGAAAAAACCCTGTATTATATGTGATGTATTCCATGTTACTAAACATTCATACAAAAATTTATTCAAATCAGAACTTTCATACAGAAGTTCTGTACAAAAAAAACTGATTGCACTAACTAAAGTACAAAATGGCTGCTGGTGGCCATCTTGAATTTCGGACCGCACCCAAAACCACTTGTTCTCGTCCCACGGTGATAACAAAGGTACCCAAGAAGTATTGTAAAGATCGGTTCATAAATATGGCCTCTAGCCCGAGCCGTATTGGCATTTGCAGTTACAGGGCCGAAAGTAACATTAAATAGATCAAAGTTAGTCTAATTGGAACAATTTATGCACAAGAAAAAACCCCGTATTATATGTGATGTATCCCATGGTACTAAACGTTCACACAAAAAATGATTCAAATCAGTGCTTTCATATGGAAGTTCTGTGCAAAAATCTGATTGCACCTAATTTTGTACAAAATGGCTGCCAGCGGCCATCTTGTATTTCAGACCGGACCCCAAAACACTCGTTCTCGTCCCACGGTGATAACAAAGGTACCCAAGATGTTTCATAAAGATCGGTTCATAAATACGGCCTCTAGCTCGAGCCGTATTGGCATTTGTATTTACAGTGCTGGAAGTAACACTAAATAAATCAAAGTTAGTCTAATTTGCATAACTTACGCACGAGAAAAAAACCCATATTATATGTGATGTGTCCCATGGTACTAAACATTCATACAAAAAATTATTAAAATCAGAGCTTTCATATGGAAGTTCTGCACAAAAATCAGATTGCACCTAATTTTGAACAAAATGGCTGCCAGCGGCCAACTTGAATTTCGGACCGGACCCCAAAACACTCGTTCTCGTCTCACGGTGATAACGAAGGTACCCAAGAAGTTTCATAAAGATGTGTTCATAAATATGGCCTCTAGCCCGAGCCGAGTGTACGGCACGATGGACGGACAGACAGACGATGGACGACAGGCCATGACAACACCTAAAATTTGGCTTCGCCAAAGTTGAGCTAAAAACTACCTATATATGAGGACGTTTATAATGTAAAGAACGTCAAAGTAAACAAAACATCAGGCACAAAAAAAGGCCCAAAATCAGAACCAATTGAAATGCTATCAAATGCAAAGCAAGATCTTCATACGAAGAAAAAACGATACATCGGATAGAAGATGCAAGACTAAATGGCCTAACACCACTGAGGTGAGGACGTAACCCTGGGGAAGAAACAGAATAATATTCTGTAATAAATGTTAAACTCCCACGAAATTTAATAAATTTTCAATAAAAAATAGCCAAAAAGCTTAAGAGTTTAACAGGAAGGGTTCATGGAAGGATAGAGAAGGAATACTTAACAAACAGTGGAATAATCATTTTTAAAAATGATGACGTAGGCATATGTCCCGAAATTGGGAAACATAAAATAATTTTATAAATATTATAAAGTTGCAGTCCTGAATGTCCAAAGCCACTGTTGAACACTTCCTTCATCCAATAACAGCCTTGTATCCACCAATTCTTGCATTGATTTGTGTCTGGCATCCTCAAAAAGGAGATTTTAAAGCACAGATTGTCATTTCATTGTTGATGACTTTTAGGGCCAAACAAAGAATGATGCACGGAGAGTAAATGTATGGAGGGTCAGATAGGACTTTTAATTTTCGGTTTTGCAAGCAAATTTTGGGGATTGGGGGGTTCAAAATTTGTGTTTGGCCCTTAATAACTTTGAGTTAAGCACCAGCTAGTCTGAGCCATTGGATTACCGTGTAAAAATATGTGCTATGTTGGACATTTAAAAAATGCCATGCTAACCATTTATTGTATTGTGCTATTTAATACTGCATAAATATTATTAAAGTTATTTTCCATCCCATGTTTTGGGATTACAAACACTTGGCGGACAATTTGAGTAAAAACGCAAATGGACGATTCGGCTGGCGGATGAAATTACCTGTTTCAAAGTTAGCAAGAAAATGTATATTTTACAAATAACATTATTTGTTTTACTGCTAGGGTCCGTCCATTTTTATTTGATTGGTGTATTTTCCAATAAAATGGGAAAACTTGCTTATTCGGGCTCAGGTGTGTTTACTCTGAATGTGATGTGTACTTTTATGAATGTGTTTGTGTCTGAGAAAGAGAGAGCGAATGAGTCATGTGGCGTATGGCCAAACAGCGCACATCAAGAGAAAACCTTTTTTTTCTACAGCATAATTGCAGCTGTATATTAGATGTTTGAATGCGTTTGGCTGTAAAAAACAAGACCGAATTATGAAACAAAACTATCGTGCTCAGTGTGGTAAAGTGCGAGAAATATACACAAATTCAGGGAATATGTATCGTTTTTATCCATGTTTATTAACTTAAACATACAAACTAAAGAAGGTACTTTCGACTCTAGTACTTACATTCTGTGCGATTTATCGCATACTGGGCGTGATTTTTATTTTTTGTACCGAATCTTTGTAAAAACGTTTGTTTTCTATGAAAATGTCAAATTTTCCCCATAGCCTCAGTGTTATTTTGGAGCTATTCTGACGCCAACCGCCAGAGGGCCAGATAACAATAGAGGGTAATGGCTCTGAACGCTCCCCCAACCTCCCTGACTTTGCTAAAGGAATCTACATGTAGGTCACTTGATGGCGTGGCGGTCATGGTTGACCAATCATGACCAAAATAGGACAGTCTCATCTAGATATCATACCAAGTTATTCTACCACATCAAAATGAAATCCCTTCATAAAAACAACCTGCAGACAGTGCTAATAAGAATGTAGGTCATGTGACCATGCATGGGTAATGGATGACCGACTGTGACAAAAACAGGACAGTACAGTCTCATCTAGACATCATAACGATTTACTCTTCCAAGTTACAATGAAATCACTTCATAAATATGAACTGTAGACTGACTGTGCTAAACAAATCTAGGTCACGTGCCTGTGCAGCTGTCATGGTATACCAATCACGGCCAAAATAGGATGTTCTCATCTCGACATTGTACTGAGTCATCCTACCAATTTACAATAAAATCCCTTCATAAATGCAACCTGTAGACTGTGCTAAAGGAATCTAGGTAACATGCCCCTGCGGTCATCACGGTTTACTGAACCCGACCAAAATAGGAAGTTCTCATCTGTACATTATACAGAGTCATCCAACCAAGTTACAATGAAATCCCTTCATAAATATGAGAAGTAGACTGTGCCAAAGGTTTTTGGGTTTTGGGCCCGTACAGCCATCACAGTTGAAATTTTGTGTTGATCGGACAAGAACTATGGGGGTAGCCTGTGCTAAAGAAAATGTGAACACATTCACAGATTTCCGCATGCATGATGGCAATAGCTTATCTTTACTTTGTAACTTAAGCTAAAAGTCATCGGACCAAACCCCAATTCGAACTCGACCTGTATTTTGATATAACTGAGGTACAAACCAAGTTTGGTCCTGATCTTATCTATAAATCCAACTTTAAGTTATCATCTGGAAAACGGAAAAGTTTATGGATGGACAGACCAATCACATAATATGTCCCATTTTTTTCAAAAACAGATGTATAAAAATGTCTCTTTATCAGCATAAAAAGAAGGTATCTTTACAAGACAAGATGTGACAGACTCGTTATGAGATTTGAGACAATTCTAGAACTTAGCCTAGTAATTGCAATACAAGTCTAATCCTTCCAGTTGACAACCACAATAATAATTGGGTATTAAAATGTATTTACAGAAGATGAAGACATGATCTCCATGACTACCCACTCAGTTAAGTATCACCACCTGTTATACTTTAAATGCCGACTACTTCTTGCTTTCAAAACAGAAAGTGAAATCAAAACTTTGATGATCAATGTAATTGTTATACACTGTTCAAAAAAGTAGGGGATAATTGATAAAAGCAAGACATATGAAGAAATATATTTATATTTTCATCAAAAAGACAGTTGAGGCATTGCTCTGTGACATGTGGTGAATGATTTCAGTGATAGTTGGGTGTCTGACATGCACACATTCCACGCAATGAGCTGTAGAAGACATGGACGGTCGGTCAGAGAATTTACCACCTTCAGTCCAAGACCTCAATAGCTTGTAAATCCTCCTCGGTTTGCGAGACAAGAGCGGATCCGACATGGCATACTCCTCACCAAACATCCAATATCAGCTTGACTTCTTCCTGCAGTGCAACGGCGAGTTCTTGGACATCGGTAGAGGGCTGTTGGCATTGTCGTAGGCACCTGCCAAGCATATCCCAGACGTGCTCGATTGCTGAAAGGTCTGGACTTGGTGCTGGTCAAGACAGTGTAGTGATGTTCTGCTCCTGGAGGACACGGGCCTTGTGTGCTCTTGCATTGTCATTTTGGAAACTGAATCGATGGCCGTGATATCGCACAAATGAGCTGCTAACATGTTGTCACGATAGTACAGCCCTGTGACACGCCCTGGCATGACATGTGATGCTGTTCTGCTTGTCATGGTTATGCCTCCCCACACCATAACCGATCATGCTGCCTAATGGTTATGTCATGGTATCGTTTGTTTCGCCGCCGCCACACTCTGTTTCGCATGTCATGGAAGTCGAGAGTGAACCTCGATTCATCGGAAAACATGACGATGCTCCACCGACGATTGTCCCAGTGCTGTCATGCTCCACACCAATTACGCCTTGCTGCGATGTAACATTCAGTCAAACATGGAATTATTCGAGGTCATCAAGCGTACAAATTCCAGTCGTGTAGTCGATTTCGGATAGTCTGACCACTGACTCGCACATCTGTTGCTGCTGACCAATTTCTGAGGCACTTTGATGGCGGTTACATAATGCTGTGGTTTGGATGAAACGATCCTGGTTAGCAGTTGTCGCCCTCGTCATCATGACCGACCTCTGTCATCAACATTGCCTGTTTGACGGTAGCGTGACCACAACCTGTTAATCACCGATTGAGTAACGTTGAGAATTTGAGCCACTGCAGTCTGCATGTTGCCAGCTTCCAACACGCCAATGGCATATAAACAATCGTCACATGTCAATCTTCGCATACCTGAAAAGTTACGTTTCAACTAGAAGCTATTAGTGAACGAGTTAATACCAAGAAAAGAACGACGTGACCTCTGAAAAACCCAGCCCAGCCCAAATGAAAATTTCAAAATGTACCCCAGAGACGTTAACATGGCGCTTGTGCGAAAAACCTGCACAAAGTTTTCATGGGCTGGTGACATTCATGATCCACACAAAACATGGTAACATATTGATGTGTCCAATCACGCGTATTCAGTACCAGTTTCCAAAAATATCAACATCAGTTTGGATATTCCCAACTTTTTTGGAATAGTATAGAACACAACAAAAGAAGAATAAGTAAACTGTGACAAGCTCCATAGATTCAAACATACATTTATGTATGTATTAATTAATTTGTACTATATTTATTTCTTTATTGGTGTTTAAGGTCACTTTAATCCTCTCTGGCTATATCATGATGCAACATATGTATAAAGTCAAGTTTAGCCAAACATTTATACCTCTGCTGCCCACTTTGAAGGACTTTCAACCCAAATGTTGGTTCTGGATCCTATTTTACCAATAAAGCAGAACTTGTTTAACCACAGCAAACAAGCACTGCACCAGTACCGGGGTTCCCACAGGGAATTTATTAATGAATGTATGTGCATTCGAAAAGCTATACATTCATTATGCACTGCAGCACCAGCCCCACTACTACTTATTGGATGCAACTGAAACATAGTGGCATTCTTCCTTGTCATGGCAGAACAAATCCTGCAGTAAAATATGCCCCAGCTCATCTCAATATTTCCCCTTGTCTCAGTGGAAATAGGGTGGGGGGGGGGGGGGTCCATTGTTTTTTCTACATGTATATCCAATATGTTTAATGCTCTATATATATATATAACATTGTCACTATTTTTTATACTGAAACAAATTCTCATGCCACAGAAATCGGTTTATTATTTTCTGTCAGTTGAAATTATTCTTTTATGATAGTAAAGTTTTAAATGACTTTTAAATTGTTCACAAATGAGTGTGGAGGGAAAATTGATGGTTTTCAACTGTTCCTGTGTTTGTTTGTTCATTTGTTTGTGCGTCACTATTCAAATTCTGATTTATGGATTGCAAGGAGCAATCTGTGTACATGGGTGATTATTTCAAAAATTTGTTGAGATTTTAGGGTAATACTGGATAATCTTCCAACTGCGTGAATAGCAGTGTATACATGTCAGGGACAACCTGCTATGATGTGAACCCCTGCCATTACTGGAAGAATGGGAGTTACCAACGTCTAAATGTAGAAAGTCTAATAGAAAGCACAATTACTGCCCTCAAAGTGTTTTTTTGGAATGGTAATGGCCTTAGGTATGGAGAATAAACACTCAGATGTGTCTTTATCAAAGGAGAGAGGGTAAGATGAAAAGTGCTTTCCAGAACAGTTCTTAAACCTCTATTGATGGAAAACCAAATCTAATCTTCTGAAAAAGAAAGCTTAAGCACCTTGGACCAGTCCTCAGAATTAACAACGGCATTCGGCACGGCATTTGGCAAAGCCATCGCAAACGCCGCCGCCGCCGCCGTGGGGCATGACGGCAGCATTTACTTGCCGTCGCAAATTGGCAGCCATAATATTTTTTTACTTGTCCCAATCACCTGAAGTCCGTCAGAACTGTACATAACATATGTTTTATAGTCGTAACTGGTGTATAAAATCAATATTTGAGGAAATATCTTATATTAATTAATTTGAAAGTAAGTTTGTACAAAATGTATGTGGTTGAAAAACTGTTCATAACCAGTTGTTTTTCGTTTGTTTGTGTTTTTTCGAAAGAACCCCCTTGTTGACTGTGATTCACGTTTAAAATAACCCAGGAATTCCTGGGCAATTCCCTTTTGATGTCACACCTTACATAAATACAACCAATCGAATTCTTTGTTTCATGAAAGTATGCTAAATTGGTGTACTGGGACAATGCGGCAGTTCTATTGGTCATTGATGTAATCTCAACAGAGCACATGGTCATGTTCCATTTTAATTTTAGCATTCTCCACTTGTGGCATATGTAAACTGTACAATCTCAAACAAACTGAATTGGAAAACAATCAATCAGTTCAATAAAAAAATAAACGCATTGAGCACAAAACAAGGGTGAGTTGGAAAATAATTCTTGTTATGTTTATCGGGTCAGAGTCAACTCGCCCCGGGTTGATGCGCAATGCAAATATTTCTGTCGCTAACAGTTACTGTCAAAACCGATAGGCTAATAATGCATGGATGCGAGTTACAACCAGCCCCTAAAATTAGGACAACCAGTCAATCAATTGATCACTTAATCGAACTACAGCTTGTCCAACTGACCACCCGCCAGCGATCTTTTGTCCATTCGAAGTCAGCTGTTCTGATTAATGATTATTATTCACTTAGTGTCATAATACTGTCATCCAAACAATTCAATTCAAAAGTGCCGTCGCTGATAAAAATTTGCCGTCGCAGAATTTTTGGCGACGGCAATGTTGTGCCGTCGCAATATTTTCCTAATTCAGAGGACTGTTGGACTAAAACTGTATACAAGGATGCAAAAGTATCATCAAGGACAAAGACTGAAGAAGTCTAGAGAGAGAAAAAGACTAAAGAAAATGAAATAGCCATTCTCATCTCAAACATAGAAGAATGGCATCTCACTGTGGAGATCTTGAAAAGCAATAAGATAGCTTGAACATAAACTGCATTCAGAATACAGTGAAAAAGAAATCTGAAAGGAGCAGTCAGCTAGCTTTCCTAATGCAGAGAAGCTGGTGGCCAAGGCTCAGACCTGGTTTGATGACAATAAAAAAGACTGAAAGTCGAACCTGCTCAAACCATAAGAATGTATGGTCTGGAGGATATTTAAAGTTCCAATGTAGTTCGTTATCACTCCTGATCCATGTATTTTCATCGAGGTTAGGGCACTCTGAAGTTCGTTAAAAATACAGAACACCATATTGTTGGACGAATGGTCTGGTTCATTAAAGTGTTTACTGGCGAATTTATCATTCTTGTTTCTAATTTTCCCAAAGTGTTCCAAGATTCAAAAGTGTAATGCATGTTTTGCTTACACATACCGTATTTTGCATATATTGCAGGTCATGAGGTAATTCTCATTTCAGCTTTGACAATTGTGTCTACCTTTTGATTTAAACTTACAGCAGATATTGCATACTTTCTAATAAATCTCATGTGATGTGCCCTAGAGATTCTAGATTTGACAAGTTGGGCTTGTGTCAAGGTTTCGCCTGGATCAATTTCAGCGTTTATTAGCCAGATAGCTCAGTAAAGCTCGACTTAGTTTGGCTCAGTAAAGCCTGACTTAGTTTGGCTCAGGAAAGCCCAACTTAGTCAAAATTTCACAAGTCCCCCCCCCCCCCCCCACCCACCCACACACATGGGTTGACCTGACCCTCTGACCCAGGTGGCACAGCTGCCCTAGATGGCTGCATTGATTTCGTGACTGCAAAATGACTCAGTCATGCCCTCAATTGACTGGGTCAAGACACCCTCTCGCGGGGGTATAAAAAGAGTGCAAAAAATAGTGACATCTGGCTTTCATGCCACTAAAGAAAGCAACAGTTCAAAACTAGTTTGGCTCAGTAAAGCTCGACTTAGCAACACATAACCTTTGAACTTAGGCTATCCTCCATTATATATTATATCTTATTTAAGTGGTTTGATGACAAGCTCTTGAAAAAGACTAGATAACATGTCCCATTTAGTGGGTGGTAGAATGCAACTAGTCCTAGATACCGATACTGATAGCTGAGTACTGCAGCATCTTCAACAGTCATGAGAGAAGATAAGAAATTGCAAAAGCTTTAAGGTCTCATAAACCTTTCAGAAGAAATACTAGCATCTTGTCTAATGAAAAAAGTGGATATAGGAGCTTTTGACAACAGAAAGATAACAGATGCAAAAGCATGATCCACTTAAGCAGATTGGAAACAACAAATGAGAGAGGAAGACAGACTGTAAGTTGGTAGCAGCGGATCTCCTCTCTATTGTAGGGTTCAGGCTTTACTTCAGGCACACAATCATATGTGAAATCAAGAGCTTGTGTGAAATCTGAATTATCAACGAACTCATCACCATCTGAATGATAGTAGCCAGAGGTGATCTAGTCTAGGCAATGCCAGAAGAATGACCTATGAATCTAAAAACCTGAGTGTCCCAACAGATAGTTTTCTGGTTCCGTTTTAGTACAGGAAAATGTTTCTATGTGAGATGACTCTGCAAAGAAAGAAAAAGCCTGCGCTAAAAATGTGTATGTCTCATTACAACCAGGATGAGTAGGTACTGAATGCATTATGAGAGATTGAAATAATACTGATCAAGGGATAGGCAGAGTACTGTTCTGATAGAAAGAAAAACAGGAGGCCCCACGGGGCCTGAAGCACTCATCTTGAACAGAACACAATATAAACAGAGTCCAAGAATGAGTCTACATTAAGCAATTCATCTCCATAGGATACACTGTCAATCCTTGAGCCCTGCAGGAGTGACAAAAATAATCCAGGCATCATGCCTTTTCTTCAGTTGATCATAATGTAAATGTAGAGCTCCCTATGAAGCCCCTTGATACAACCTACGTGGATTAATCTTACACACCACTAGAGGGTGCTGAATACAAAATTTCTAATTCTTCAGCTACATGGCCAATTCTGGCTCCCATTTGGAGCCCAAATATTAACCTAGGTTTTCAATTTGAACAAAGTTGAATCTGACTTCCCTAGAGATGTTGTGTACCAAACATGAAAGCATTCTCACTGTTGGATCTGAAGAAGAGAAATTTTAAAGAAAAAAAATTCTTCATATTGCACTAAGTATAAATTTGGGCTACCATAGCGAGCCCAAATATTAACCTATGAATCCGATTTGAACAAACTTGAATCTGACTCCCCTAAATATGTTGTATACCAAATATGAAAGCATTCTGACAAGTGGATCTGAAGAAGAAGTTTTTTGAATAAATTCCCTCATATTGTACTAAGTTAAATTTCAGGTTCCCATATGGAGCCCAAATTTTAACCCAGGCACTTGAATTGAACAAATGTGAATCTGATCCCCCTCCCCCCCTAGAGATGTTGTATATCAAATATGAAAGCTTTCTGACTGGTGGATCAGAAGAAGATTTTTAAAGAAATTTCCTCATATTGCACTAAGTTAAAATTTGAGCTACCATAGCGAGCCCAAATATATACCTAGGGATCCGATTTGAACAAACTTGAATCTGACTCCTCTAGAGATGTTGCATACCAAATATGAAAGCATTCTGACTGGTGGATCTGAAGAAGAAGATTTTTAAAAATTATCCCCCATACTGAGATAAGTTAAAATTTGGGCTGCCGTACGTAGCACAAATATTAACCTAGGGACTTGGTTTGAACAATCTTGAATCTGACCCTCATAACAATGATGTACACCAAACATTAAAAGATTCTGACTGGTGGTTCTGAAGAAGAAGATTTTTAAAAATATTCCCCATATTACCCGAAGTTAAAAATTTGGGCTACTGTATTGAGCCCAGATATGAACCAATGGGCTTTATTTTAACAAACTTGTATCTGACCCTCTACGAATGCTGTATACAGAATATCAAAAGATTCTGATGATCGGTTCTGGAGAAAAGATTTTAAATTTTTTTTGCAAATATGCGGACTCCGAATTTTTTCGATGCCCTCTACAGAACACCCTAACAAAACTGATGGCAATTTGTTTTTACCATCCACTGGTCCTAAGGATGCTTTATAACAAATAACAGCTCTCCGTTCTGTGTGATTTGGGAAATATGGGCCATTGAAAATATTTCTATTTTTTGCTCCTGGGGTTCCCATGGGGATGTAGGATTCTTTTTTTTGCATGAGTCAAGTACTTATGACCAATAATACCACACATCAAATTTGGTTCAAACCAGACCATCAATTCAGAAAATAGCTCTTGTCACATGTCCAATGGCAATTGGTGATCAACATGTGTGCAAAGCTTGAACAATATAGCATGTAAAATGTTGAAGGAGTAGGCGACACAATACTGTAATGTTTTAAGAACTAAAAAGGGGCCTAACTCTGAAAATGCAAAACAGAGTTACCTGCTCTTGTCACATGCACAATGGCATTTGGTGATCAACATGTGTGCAAAGATTGAATAATATAGCATGTAAACTCTTGAAGGAGAAGGCGACATAATACTGTAATGTTTTAAGTACTAAAAGAGAGCATAACTCTGGAAATACAAAACAGAGTAAACTACTCTTGTCACATGCACAATGGCAATTGCTGATCAACATGTGTGCAAAGTTTGAACAATATAGCATGTAAAATGTTGAAGGAGTAGGTGACAAAATACTGTAAAGTTTTAAGTACTAAAAGGGGGCATAACTCTGGAAATACAAAACAGAGTTACCTGCACTTGTCACATGCACAACGGCAATTACTGATCAACATGTGTGCAAAGTTTGAACAATGTAGCATGTAAACCTTTGGAGGAGTAGGCGACACAAAAAATGTTTACGGACAGATGGACGGACAGATGGATGGATGGATGGATGGACGGATGGACGGATGGACAGATGGATGGATGGATGGACGGACGGACGGATGGACGGACGGACGGACGGACGGACGGACGGACGGACGGACGGACGGACAGACAGACAGACAGACAGACAGACAGACAGACAGACAGACAGACTACGTCCATCAAAAATTGATGGATATATAAAAATGAATCCACTTATATTATTTTTAGAAAAAATATTAAAACGAATTCTTGCAATGCAGTGACCCATAACCCACAAGAACTTGGAAATTTAGTACTGGATGGAGATGTTTTGTACCCTAAATTCTGGATGAATAATGGTGAAGAAGCTGTTTATTGTTAACGTCACATGCAATTCCAAACAGTGAATGTGCCGCCGATGCTGATAATCTCATTAATCTGCTGTGGGATTTAGTTGCCAAAGTCCACCAATTTTGCTACTGTGACAGCGAATTTCGAGGGCTGAAAATACGGGCTCCCATAGGGATCCCAAATATAATATATAGGGATTTGATCAGACTACACTTAAATCTAACCCCAGAAAGGATGTTGTATACTAAATATTAAAATATTCTGACTGGTCAGGTTGTGAAGAAGATTTTTTAAAGAATATGCCTCATATTGCTGCATACATTTGGCAAGTTAAAATATAGGCTCCTGTATGGAACTGAAAGGGAGCACGGTGGCTCAGTGGTTACAGCACTGGACTTCAAACCGAAAAGGTCCACAGTTAAAAACCCTCCAGGGGTAACTGCATTGCCTCTTTGGCAAGGCACTAATCCTGATTACCCACATGAGGGCACAGAGGCGCTGTCTACTAAAGCATACTGCACGTTGATGGTGCACTTGCTTTCAACAAGTGCTAAACCTGTTTATTATGCCTCACGTTTGTAACATCAGCTGCGATTGGTTAATCTGACACCTTCTAAAAGTCATAGTACTGGAGTTTGGGGACAAAATATGGGTACTATGGGAACGTTCTTCCCTGGAGACAAGAGAACAAAGAAAATGTAAGATCCACTTCCATTGATCAGCATCAATTATGCACACTCTGATTGGAATTTCTCAACACCAAACGCTGGCGCCGTGTCCGTTTAAAATTTTTTTTTGTCAACAATTGACACAAATTTACCAACAAATATATCATCTTCATTGGGTGTGTTTTCAATTTTAACTGCAAACAATGAATTCAAAAGAATCAGAAATATTAAAAACTGAAGTGTTGTTCACCACTTCAGTGAATCCTGAATATGACTTCAATCAATTATATTTCCACAAGTTTAGTACTCCTCAACCTCACTGAGCCACCGCCTCAAGTTCGAAATAAATTGTTTCACTCCCCTTAATTCTAACAACTGTCGTCGTCCAAGAAACATGAATTTATATTCCATTATGCCACTCATCACATAAGCATTAATAATGAATTATAACATGAACAGCATGATACAGTTCTAAACACTGGCATTTGGTGATCTCTCAAAGCAACTGCATTTGAAACAAGTCATTTTCGAATTTGGTGATCTAGAATCTCTTAATAAAGAGCAGGGACCAGCCTACAAGGCGAAGTAGGCAATATCTTCGCCCTTAACACCAGGTCTTCGCCCAATTTCTTTCACTGGGCGAAGTTGAAGTCGCCTTGCAGTTTTGAAAAGTCGCTGAGAAAAGTTATTTCCGGCGATTCCGTTGCTAACTTCGCTTGGAAAAAATAGAAAAAAAATAAGTGCACTGAAAGCAAATAATTGGGCAGGTTAAAGAATTACTAAATATATTGATTTTACTTCCCATAAAACCCCAAAATAATACCAACCACGGCACGATTTCATCATGACAATTCAAGTTTTCACTAGAGTGAAGTTAGATGACAAGACGAAAATTGCTCAAGTTCTTTTTTAATGTTTCATTTCAAAAGTGATTTCCACCTCCAAACTTCGCTGTACAGGGTATTTATGTAAAAAAAAACAATTTTGGTAATGATAAAAATATTTATTTTTTAGTTTGCACTTGTGAGTTTGAAGCATGTGATTTTTAAAAATTATTGTTGGGTGTGTTCCATTTGTGGCAGTCACAATACGGGTCCTGCTAAATTACCAAAAAGTAGTAATTTACAGAAATAAATGGTGTAAAAAGCAAATTGACAAATTCAATTATCTTCCTTGATAACAGAACATTTGCCTGGAAGAAATGATTCTCTAAACTGAATTGAAATGATATTTGGTTGGCAAAAAATAATTCACTAAACTGAATTTAACTTCCCCCACTAATAGCTTTTAAACTGAATTGAACCCTTACCTAAACAGCTTTTTGTGAAATAATATTTGGTTAGCAAAAAGAATTTGCTTAACTGAATGTAACCCTTTACCTGCACAGCTTTTTGAGAAAAATTTGGTTGGCAAATATAATTTGCTAAATTGAATTTAGCCCTTTACCTAACAGTTTTTTTTAGAAATATATTTGGTTGACAAAAAAAAAATAATTTGCTAAACGGTATTTAACCCTTTACCTAAAGCAGCTTTCTGAGAAATAACATTTGGTTGGCAAAAGTAAATTTGATAAACTGAATTTAACCCTTTACCTAGCACAGGTTCTTGAGAATATTTGGTTGTCAAAAGTAATTTGATAAACTGAATTTAACCCTTTACTTGACATAGGTTTTGAGAAATAATATTTTTTGCTCACTTCTCCCTATTTTCAGCTCACTTCTCCTTAAAACCTTGGGAGGGAGAAGTGACTTCTCCCTAAATTTAGCCTCTAGGCTGGTCTCTGATAAAGAGATGTCATTCGTTCAAAATGACGTCATGTTTTTGGATTCGACTACATTGTTATTACAAGATTGATGGCATGTTACAGTTAGCGCTTAACAATGAAAGCTATTTTTTGTTCGGCATAATAAAATAATTAGAAAGTTTCTTTTCATGTTCTATCGGTTGATAGTACCTGAGTTTGTGTGATTTCTGAAATATTGACCGATAAAACATGAAAAGGAACGTTCTAATATTATATTATGCTGAGTTGGTACACAGAGGAGTCTGACTTTACTGGCCACTGCTCAGTGATTCTGGCCAGCTACTCCAGTTTCCTCCACCCGTAAGACTCTCACAAAAAGTGACTCTGGCCATCCTGTGCTAGTTAAACACCATGACGTTTGATGCAGTGAAAGCTGTTATGCTGTGACTGCAGTCACATCATAACAGCTTTCACATGCTCAAACATAATCATAGGGGAGGAGTTATCATGCTGATTGACTTGATGCCATCTTGGGAGAGGGGGAGGAGAGGCTATAGAGTTGCAACATTTTTGGCTGAAGTTCCAGTATCAGAGTAGCAAAGAGGTCAGTGGAACAGATGGGTGAATGAACATCTATTAACTTGGCCCCATTTCTCATAGCTTGGAAATTTAATATGTGCTTGAACTTGCTTTACTAGTCAACATGTATGACCAGTTTCACACAAATCAATTTATGAATGCAGGAGTTGCACAGATGATTTTATAAAGAAAAATCTGAATTAAATCTAAGTTCAGGAGGCGATAACATTATTAAAATGACAATCAATTGAAAATTTAAGATTCTGCACAATTAGCCAGGTCTGCTTGCTCACTATTATATCGAAAACTTAAAAGGTTTACCAAAGTCGATTCATAAATGCACAATGAGGTGCAAAAAATTAAGAATCTTGTTTAAAAATCTGTATTGGGCTCCACAAAGTAGATCCTCTGTTTCTCAGGCAATTTTTTGTGGGTGGGTGTGTTTTTATTTTCCTTTTTAATTTTTTAATTATTTCTTTGCCATCAATAGTTCATCTTCTTGGTTTGTTTTATGTTTTAGGTCTCATAATCTACAGAATAGCATGGTTGGTGGTGTATTTCGTCCCTTGAGTGCAAGAAGCATTCCAAAGCCTTGTTGCACTCAAGGAACACTTTTGATTAACTTGTGTAAAATATCAGATATAAATCATTAATTTTTTATTTTTTTTTAAGTTTGCATTAGTTATAAAAAAGAGAGCATGCAGCAGCCAAAAGGCAGGCCTTTATATTACCCCAAATTCAATGTGGTAAAGGATGTGCCCAAATTAGGAGATGGTTAACAACAGCTTGTTGTAACATTCTAAAATAAAGATTTTTTAAGGTATAGAAATACTTTTGCATGATGCAAAATTGGTCTTAGAAAGCACTGTATTACATTCTATTTTTATGTATGTTGTTGACTAATAATAAAGTTTCTCATATTCTGGGCACATTTTTCACTTGAATCTGATGTGCCCAAATTAGGTGAATATAAAGGCCTGCCAAAAGAACCATGCGGAGGGCCTGAGAAACAGACTTTAACTTTTTTAGATCTTACATCTAAGTTCACGACAAGACAACTTTTTAAAATTGTAGCTGATATCGTATTTGTGAATATGCATGTATACTTCCTTTCTTTCAGAATTTTCTTTCTGGTGGTGACATCCTAATATTATGGGATTCATATTCCTGTTAAACTATTTGGAGAACATGCAAGAACAAAACAGATAATACATACCACATCACAGAGTACTTTGGAGGATTCTGAAAATAGAAAGAAAGTCAGATCAAACTGATAATTCAAATCATTGTAAATACTACCTCAATAAACTTGAAATGCATATGAATCTACACAAATTATTAAATAGCCCTTTACCGAACACATTATCATTTTTTTTTTTCAATTATTTTTTTTTCAAATGTTTCAAAACAATTTGACAAAACCGTCCCATGTGACCCTCTCATCAGAACAAGCTCGATGAGCTTGTTCCAATGAGGGGGTCACATGATATGGTTTTACTAAAATCTTCTGAAAAAATAATTTATTTCCATCTGCACAATTTATAAATTGATTACAGAGGCAGATGCAACAGATTCCTTAGGTACAGGGTTAAGACACTTCTCTAAGGTAATAAGATTTCTATTTTTGATTTTTGTGACGGCTGGAAGAAACTTCACAAAGAGACAGCTTTGCTATACTATCATTCAGAACAAGCACTCTCTGCTGACCAGTTCATAAGACAATTACATTCTTTATACTGGAATTCTAAATATTCTACTGTCACTTTTCTAAGTTTCAAACAACCCACTCCTTTCCCAAAGTAGGGGTGCATTTGAAGCAAAGAAGCAGCATACTGAGATTGAGGGGCACAGAACTAAATCTATTTTGCTCATTGAGCACCCCCTCCCACACACACCTACACACACAAACATATGAACATGTTAACAGGCAATGAGCTTTTACCGATGTTGGCTGAATAGCTGTGAAACTTTTAACTTAATTCTGACACAAAACAAATCTTATCTGGCCCTAATATCCATGTCATTCAGGGACATAAATAATGGGTGGTCTTCATATTCCTCCTCTTCCCAATACTTTTCCATTTGGGGCATTTTTGGTAGGAAAACATTTCGAGATAAAATTTAGAAAGCATCCATGTTCTCAAGACTCTATATTTGACTGGCTTCCTTAAACACATAAATGTTTGAAAGTATATAGTAAATAGCGAAAGAGACAGATACAACAAGAGGCCCCGCAGGGCCTGAAACGCTCATCTTGAACAGAACGCAATATCAACAGAGTCCAAGAATGAGTCTACATAAAGCAATCCATTTCAATGGGATACATTGTCAATCCTTGAGCCCCGCAGGAGTGGCAAAAATAATCCTGGCATCACACCTTTTCTTCAGTTGATCATGATGTAAAATGTAGAGCTCCCCTATGAAGCCCCTTAATACAACCTATGTGGATTAATCTTAGTTACACACCTCTAGAGGGTACAGAATACAAAATTTCTAATTCTTCAGCTACATGTACATGGCCAATTCCTGTTCCCATTGGGAGCCCAAATATTAACCCAGACTCTCATTTTGAACAAAGTTGAATCTGACTTCCTAGAGATGTTGTGCACCAAATATGAAAGCATTCTCACTGTTGGATCTGAAGAAGGGAAATTTTAAAGAAATTTCCTCATATTGCACTTAGTTAAAATTTGGGCTACCATAGCGAGCCCAAATATTAGCCCAAATATTAACCTATGAATCCGATTTGAACAAACTGGAATTTGACCCCCTTAGTGATGTTGTATACCAAATATGAAAGCATTCTGACTAGTGGATCTGAAGATGAAGATTTTTTAAGAAAATTCTCTCATAAAGTTAAATTTCAGGTTCCCATATATACGGAGCCCAAATATTAACCCAGGCACTCAAATTGAACAAACTTGAATCTGACTCCCCTAGACATGTTGTATACCAAATATGAAAGCATTCCGACTGGTGGATCAGAAGATTTTTAAAGAAATTTCCTCAAATTGCACTAAGTTAAAATTTGGGCTACCATAGCGAGCCCAAATATATACCTAGGGATCCAATTTGAACAAACTTGAATCTGACCCCCCCCCCCCCCCCCCCCCCCCCCCCCCCCCCCCCTCTCCCTAGAGATGTTGCATACCAAATATGAAAGCATTCTGACTGGTGGTTCTGAAGAAGAAGATTTTTAAAGAATATTTCCGATATTACCCTAAGTTAACAATTCGGGCTCCTGTATTGAGCCCAAATATGAACCAATGGGCTTTATTTTAACAAACTTGTATCTGACCCCTATGAATGCTGTATACCAGATATCAAAAGATTCTGATGATTGGTTCTGGAGAAAAGATTTTTTAAAATTTTTGCAAATATGCTGACTCAGCATTTTTCGATGCCCTCTACACAACACCCTAAAATAACCGATGGAAATTTTTTTTTACTAATCAATCCTACTGGTCCTAAAGATGCTTCATACCAAATAACAGCTCTCTGTTCTGTGTGGTTTGGGAAATATAGGCATTTGAAAATATTTCTAATTTTTTTAACAAAACTGCAATGCCCCTTTGGGACCATCACTCGCACAAACTTTCACTGGAATTGGCCCAGTGGTTTTGGAGGAGAAGACCAAAACATGGTGTTGACGGACGATGGACAGACGGACAGATGGACGCTAGATGGGGTGCAATGAGATTAGCTCAGCTTGACTTTGTCAAGATGAGCTAATAAAATATCAGAAAGCAAGCAATGCTTAAAGTTACACTGTTGAAAATGAATATAATCATACCTTAATATTTCTGATTGACTCTAGTCCATGTCTCGAGAGGGCCCCCCCCCCCCCCCCCCCCCTAATACCCACTTTTTCCCATTTTATCAAACTGACAGAATTTCCATAGTAGCACTACCTGATAACACAATAATTTTCTGTACAACCGACCATAGTTAAATGGAGGGATGTGGTACCCAATTCGCCCCAGCATGAATGAGTAAGGTCCATTTGCTTGTTTGTTTAATGGGTTAATGACACTTTCAACAGCCAAGGTCATCTTGTGTCAGGCAATTTTGTGAGTGGAGGAAGCCTGAACACCTGGAGAAAACCACCACAGAGTGGCAAGCAACTGTCTCACTCCCCAACCTATTAACTCTGCAGAAGCAGCAGTTGAAAATTACTTCAGTGAGTGCACCATAAACATGCAGCATACCTTAGTACACAATGCCGTCATGCAATCAGGAATAAATGTCTTGCTCTAGGACACAAAACAATGATGACTTTTTAAGAAGTGTAACCAGGGCTGTTCTAAGACACAGTGGTACTGAACCAGTATTGACTGGCTCATTGAAATTTTAGTGACACAGCCTACAAGAGCGTGTAAGCATAACTTCAGCAGTGAAGTGGGTATTGGATCCAAAGCATAACACTTTGTCTGCGATGAGATGATGACTTTCGCAACAATGCTTGAAGTTACACTGTTGAATTTTGATAGTTTTTTGTGGACAGGAATTGGAGAGGTCTTAGATAGGCATTGGCAACATGTACTTTCAGTTTGGTCCAGTGACTGTGTACTTTTGTCTATCATAGTAGTAAAAAACATCTCAGCAATACTGGCATTCAAGAGTTCTTAGGAGAATTTCAGTATTGTCTCTCCTCCTAAAGACTGCAAGACCTGAAACAGCTGCTTCTAGTCAGACGCACAGTTCCAAACTTTGCCAACATAAGGGGGCATAACTCTAACTTTGATCACTTTTGACTGCCACAGAACAGGTGTCACAAGATACAGTCTCAAACTTACTTGTGACAGTGAACAGTGATTTCTCCCCAGGTAACAACTCTCAAGTTCTTTGCAAAAGCTTGAGAAAGGCAAGCGGAGGTTCATCTAACAGACCACTAGGATGAACCCTGAGATCCATCAGCTTATATACTGCACTTGAACTGCATGAAGCTCTCAGGCCACCAGTCTAATTCTGCTTGGAATCTGACACTGTTATGAGCTGTTTGTTTACTCACTTTTCATAGAGTTTGCGTGCAAATGACCATTGATACAATATGATGTCCCTTTATTCATAAAGGTATACAGATATTCTTTCATGCTCCAATTATAGATATTCCAATCAATAAGTATTTACTTCATCTTGAAAACATGAAGATTTTAACACAATTATGTGGAACTTTGTGGCATAATCATAAAATTGCAGCTGTGGTGAGTTTTCATTCATTATGGTAATTGTAGTAACACATTCAATCGAATCAAGTTTGGATTGAGAAAGATTTCTTGCTCTGATTCAAAACAATTGAAGGTTTATCAAATTTTTTCACACTAAATCGGATGGAATATTTCAGTTGGTCAGAAAAGTGAATGGTATTTGGCTGTTTTTCGACCGACTAAAATATTCCTGTTGATTGAATCTAAACATAGGAAATGGACTATTTAAAGGCTAGACACAACAGTGTGGAATTACTTCTCATGCAATAGGCACCCTTATGACAATCCATTCTGTATTTAACATAATATTCTTTCCATATCATTGAGTTCCAGATAGATGTGCAAGAGAGAACATAAGTAAATTGAGGGAAAACTCACAAAATTAAATGAAAGTACAGGGTGAAATGATATATCAGGGGCATAGGTAGATTTTAGCTGTAAAACATGTAAAGAAACCATTTGAAACTTCAGTACATCCCTGACTTTGGATCATCTCATATGTCTCTGCACGCTCAAGAGACTAGCACAGGTGCCTGTGTAGAATAGTGGAAGAAATTAAATGTGGATAGAAAGTATACAATTGTTGCTTTGATACATCAGTTCACTGCAACATGATACTCTCAGTTGGTGTTGAGGCTGCATTTATTAAACATAGACCCAAATAAGCTTTATACAGGGTGGAAAATCTTCCGAAAAATAATAAACATAGGAGAAATTCAGCAAATTTATATTTTACAGAATTGTAACCTTCATGTGTAGTCATAAATTGCTGGTGAAATCACAGGTGCTATTTGCTTCTGTAATACTAATGATAGAAACAAAGTATCAGACTCATTGCATTTATGACAATATAGGACTGCACCTGATGGACACAATTTGGCAACTGCAAATAAAAGATCAATACAAAGCACTGTATATTTCCCTACATGCAGTAGAAATGGCATGCATTATGCTCACTTCACAAGCTTACCACGTGCATGCATCACATGCTTCCCACATGTATCATATGCATGCGATGCCAACATCTTGTGTACGAAGCTTGCAGCATGCTTTCAAATATACACTTTTGTGAACAAGTTGTTTGCAAATATAATTGTCTGCAGATACTTTGTGGAATTATTTCTTGCTTGCAAAAAGGTTGCGATGATTGCAGTGTTGGTTGCTATGAATAACATAGACAATTTACAATGGTAGTTGGACTTGGAAATATTCTGTTTTTAAATCTGAGGTGACAATGATTGCAAGTAGGTTGTGAGTTAGTTTTTTTAAAAGAAGGATTTAATTAGCATCCATGGCTAGTTAACACTACAGAGGAATGAAGTCATGTAATTATTCCTAACTCTGTTGTACATATCAGATGATTTTTTCCAGTACTGAGATACTACCACAGAAATAATGCCCAGATTTCCAATAATCCAAAACTAGGGAGCCCAAATACCAACCTCATAACTTAGCTTGAACAAACTTGAATCTGACCTCCCCAATCAGGATTCTGATTAGTGGATCTGAAGAAACTGATTTTTAAAGATTATTCCTCATATTGCACTAAGTTAATGGGCTCCAATAGAGCACAGATATTAAGCCAGGGACTAACAAACTTTAATCTGACTCCTCTATGGCTGGTGTGTATCAAATATCAAAAGATTCTAAATTTTTCAAAATATTTCAACAAAACCATATCATGTGTCCCCTCATTGGAACGAGCTCATTGAGCTCGTTCCAATGAGAGGTCACATGATATGGTCTTGTTGAATATTTTTGAAAACATTAAAAAAATGATATTTAAAATAATAAATTTTGATATCATCTGCGTTGGGTAAAGGGTTAAAGATTCTTACTCATATTACACAAACATAAAATTTGTGCTCTCGCAGGAAATCACAGGTGCAATTTGCTTCTGTAATACTAATGATAGAAACAAAGTATCAGGTTCACTGCATTTATGACAATAAAGGACTGCACCTGATTCTGAAGCCCGAATATAAACTGAGGGACTTGATTTGAACAAACTTGAATCTGCCCCCACCCACCTAAGGATGCTGTGTACTCAACACCAAAAGATTCTGACTGGTGGGTCTAGAAAAGAAGATTTTAAAAGAATATTTGGGAACCCAAATATTAATTCAGGGAATTGCTTTGAACAAACTTGAAGCTGACCCTTAAAGATGCTGTATACCAAATACCCAAAAGATTCTGATTGGTGGTTCTGGAGAAGAAGATTTTTAAAGAATATTCCCCGTATTTCACTAAGTTAAAATCCAGGATCCCACAGGGAATCCAACTATAAACTCAGCAACTTGATTTGAACAAATTTCAACCTGACCTCCCTGAGGGTGCTGTATACGAAATATCAAAACACTCTGTCGGGTGGCTCTGGAGAAGATTTCTCAAGATTATTCCTCAAACTGCACTAAGTTAAAATTTGTGCTCCCAAATATTAACACAAGAACTTAATTTGAACTAACTTGAATCTGACTCTCTAAAGATGCTGTTTATATGGTACCAAAAATCATAAAGGTTCTGTTAGGTTGTTCTGGCGAAATAGATTTTTAAAAGAATATTCCCCATTTTTATAAATTGGGTTTAATGACACTTTCAACAGCCAGGGTCACCCCATGTGGGACAGTTTTACAGGTGGAGGAATCTGGAGTACCTGGAGAGAACCACCGAGCTACTGTAAGGCTCCCCAACATACTAAGCAGGGTTAGCATTGGTTGAAGACAGGGCACCATCGACGTACAGTATGCCTTAGTACACAATACCACTGTGCCCCCACATGGGCAATGGGGGTAAAGTGTCTTGCCCAAAGTCACACAACGTGGTTGTGGCAGGTGGAATTCAAACTGAGGACCTCTCGGCTTGCAGCCTGAACCTCTAACTACTGAGCCACTGTGCCCCCTATTCCCCATATTGCACTAAGACAAAGTTCAGGCTCCCACAGGGTTCCCAAATACCAACCCTGGGATTTGGCTTGAACAAACTTGAATCTGACCTCCCAAAGCATGCTTAATCAAATATTAATCAGGACTACAAGGATGCTTTGTGCCAAACATCAAAAGATTCTGTCTGACTAGTGGATCTGAAGAAGTATTTAAAGATTATTCCTCATATTGCATTAAAATAAACGGCAGGCTCCCATAGGAAGTCCAAATATTAACCGAGGTACCTGTCTACCTGACTTGATTTGAACAAACTTGAATCAGCCCCCTGTGGCAATGTTATATACCAAATATCAAAAGATTCTGACTGGTGGTTTTGGAGGTGAAGATTTTTAAAGAATATTTCTCATATTACACAGAGGAGCCCAAATATGAACCAAGGGGCTTAATTTGAGCAAACTTGTACCCCCCCTCCCCACCCCTCCCCTCCCAGATGCTGTATACCAACTAACGAAAGGTTCTGATGAGCTATTCTGGATAAAAAAAGTTTTTAAGCTTTTGAAACTATGCTGAATCAGCATGCTTTTGATTCCCCCTATGGTACACTATGACACAGCTGATGGCATTTTCTTGTACCATTTGATTCTATTGGTACTATGTGGTGATAAACCTATGTATAAAATTCTGTTTCTTTGCATTCAGTCAAACTAGAATCTGGAAACCAATATCAACATGTCTACTAAGTCGGAAAAGGGTCATGACTCTGCCAAAAAATATCAGACTAAGTCCTGTATGATTCCCAGCCTGTATTATGTGGATATGAACCTATGTATAAATTTTTGTTTCATTTTGTTCAGTCAAACTAAAGTTATCATCCGGAAAACTAATATCAACATGTCTTCTAATTCAGAAAAGGGACATAACTCTGCTAAAAAATATCGGACCAAGGCCACTAGCAATCGCAACCTGTATTTTGAGGTTATAAAACCCATGTATAAAATTTTGTTCTATTTCGATCAGTGAAACTACAGTTATCAACTGGAAACAATTTTTGGGATGGACATTCAGATGAATGTACATACGTAAGTACAATGGTAACACTTAATGCCCCTGCCAAATTTGGCAGGTGCATAAAAATAAAAATCGGTCTGCCCTATTTTTAAAAAAAATTGGCACAATGATTTTCTCAAACTTTCATCTGCACCAGCCGCTGTTTAAGTTCCACCCTACAATATTCAGCAAAAAGTGTAAACTGGTATGGTTTTTACATACCAAAGGCATGCAGGGATGGTGGGATAACTAATCCATTATCACCCCTTTAGCATTAAAATGTAAGTCCTCAAGATATAGAAGCCACATACGATTGGGAACAAAGGATCAAGGAAAGCCCCTAGTGAGTCCACTGCCATGCCAAGCATTCTGTGGTAGTTGTGTTTTGGTAAATTCTTCAGGTATGTCGAGTCAGCCATTAATGCTGTGTTGACAAGAATAGACTGTCTAAAGAACTTTTAATTTGATGGTAGTTCCATGGGTAGCGTATTTGTAAGCCTTTAGGCAAAATTTTGAAATTGTATTTACAAACACAGAGAAGTTTGCAGCTACCTTCCAGTGTTTAGTCAGGGTTTCCGCTAGGGTAAAAGTGGCCGGTAATTTGGGGAAAATCGACTTGAAGTTTGAAGATGCTCTCACACACTGTTGCATGACCGGGATGTGATCTTAGCGAACTCAGAGAATGTCATTGATTGATCAGTGACCAAAATTTGTGTATAATTTTACAATGTTTTCTGCTCCTGTTTGTTGTAACCCGTGATTATTACCATTGAATACATTGCGTTGGTAACTTGAGAGTTTTGCATTGGCAGCATGAGAGTTTTATTTCATGTTTTCCCCGATGTCAAACTTCTTGTAGCAATTTATATCAACTATGGAAAGCACGGTTAGGAGAATTTAGGGGGGGTGGGGGAATGGGATCGTTCAGGGGATCCCAGGTCACCCTAGCAGAAACACTGGTTTAGTGATTAACTGATAAGGATTTGTGATCACCATCCACTTGCCGATTAGTTGAGCACACAATTGTCCGATTGAGAGTGTCTGTGTCTGATAGTCACAACCAAAAGGAGTAGCATGGTCAAGAACGCATAGAATAGGAGTAATTTTACATTACAGTCAGGTTGATTGGTTCGTTGACCTCAAGAACATGTCAGTGTGTGTATCAAAATAAAAAAAAGGCATCAGTGGAAATAAGCTAACAGCATAGCATCTTTAATCAACGATCAAAGATGCCACACTGTTAGTCTGCTAACTCAAGTTGTTTCTGCTGATGTCGTATTTCATAGAGTCATCACACAACACATGGCACATGTGTCATGAGCAGCTATCATGGGGAAGATCAAACCAATCAATGAGATTTGATCAATCAGTATTCCTACCAATCATTGTGGCAACTTATTAAGCCTGTTATTGATGGTATGAGACCGAGAATCAAATGTAAATATGAACAATTTTGATGTTGTGGTGTTCCATGTAACCATCAGCTTGAACTGATGTTCAAACACTTCTACTGATGGCTTAAAATCAGCCAATGTCAGATGCAACTTCCAAACACCAGGTAATCAGTAGTATCTTCTGAAATTCAGAACTCAGCACTATCTACTTTTGAGTGGGTTCCACATTACGACCCACTGACTGGTATTACTTTGCTTTTGTTTTTATTCAGGTCTAGTCTCCATTTTTTCCTATATCTCTCTACAACTGTCAGCATTTTCTCTAGCCCCTCCTCACTTTCTGACACAAGTACCACATCATCTGTGAAAAAAAAACATCCCTGGGATATTCCGGTCCCCAAATGCTAGCCCCTTGGCACTATGCTGGAGTTCATCTCATAAATGTTTTTATGTACAATGCAATAAGAATTGGTGAAAGGATAGAATCCTGCTTCTGGTCTATCTCCAAAGGTGCCTATTTTGTAATGTCACCGATACTAAGTTCACTTTCTACATCTTTATATAATGCTTTCATAATTCAAACAAACTCACCTTGCAGGCCCCAAGCCTTCAGTTTTCGACACATATCCTCCCTCCATACTCTATCACATGCCTTTTTAACATCCAGAAATGCCATAAACACCCTTGTTTGCTTTCGCAAATTCTATCATTTGGGATAGAGTGAAAAGAAAGTCAGTGCCTCTCCTTCTCGTCCTGAAGCCATTCTTGACCCCTCCCAAAAATGCCTTCTCATTTGATCACATCCCCTAATCTTCCATAGAGCACTTACTTACAACGTTGTTACATGTACTCTCAGAGATCCTCCGATAACTATCCAATACTTCCTTACTAGTATCCTCCTTTTTGTGTTTAAATGTGACCTATTGGAGAAACACATCAAAGGCGGAAACAAAATTGAACAATGAACCTTTCATACTGATAACATACATGTACTGTTGCAATGGATTATATGTAGTTCTGTTAACAGATTAATTAAACATGTTAAATGTAAGTAAACTATACTAGAAAAAAAATAGTATTTTCCTGTGGTAAATATTCAAATGTGTTATGGAAGATTATTTCATTGTTTGGATTTTGATGTTATTTCTTCATTACTGAGAAAATTTTAATGAGTTTTGTTGTCTTAACACATATGTACAGACAGTGTTTGCATGGATAATATTCAAATGTGGGTACCCCATCCCATTTTCTGATCAAAATCAATAGTGGGTGTGCCCACCCCAGGCTTCAGTCGCTGCTCTAACTCTCCTTACCACTGACCCCATCAAATTGTTTATGGTCCTTTGTGGGATGTTATTCCACTCCTGAAGAAGGGCCTGCATGGGCTAAGCAACGTTGTTTGGACCACAGACATGCTTTCTGACCCTCCAGTCCACCTCATCCCACAAATGCTCGATCTGGGCAAGATCTGGACTGTAGGGTGGCAAATCGAGAACTGGGACATTGTTTTGGTTGAGGAAGTCATGACAAACCCAAGCAACATGCGGCCTTGCATTATCCTGCAGCAACATAAGGTTACATGCAAGGATAAGTGGAAGGACGAGAGGCATGAGGACCTGATCCCGATATCTTATGGCCTGATTGCCATATATTACCACGAGAGGTGTTTTCATGTCATGAGAAATCCCCCCAAACTCCCCCAAGAGCTAATCTTCCTGTATAATGTCACTCATCAAATATCATTTAATTTCTTTAATCACAACTGAAGATATCTTCCAAAAACCTGCAATTTTGGTAATTACAAAGTCAACAAGGGCTAGAGCTCTGGAAAAATTATTTGAATCAAAACTTCCTTTCCATATGCACACATACACATCATAAGGATACTGTTTTGTAAACATCCAATGAAACATGCTGGAGAAGTTAAGTTGACAAGCAGTTGTGACAAACATTTCGCTATTTCCAAGGGCTGCAACCATGCAAAATTCTTCATGTCTTTCCATATGCACATGTACACATCCTATTCATACTGCAAACCATGTTTCATAACAAGTGGCCCCCATGGGGCCTAAACCACTCACCTTGAACAGAACCCGATATAAACATAGTCCAAGAATGAATCTACATTAACCAATCAATCTCCAAAGGATACACTGTCAATCCTTGAGCCCCTCAGGAGTGACTAAAATTGACCAAGCATCATGCCTTTTCTTCAGTTGATCATAATGTAAAAAGTGGAGCCCCTTGATACAACCTATGTGGTTTAATCCTAGTTACACACCTCGATTGGGTACTTCATAAAAAATTTTATTCTTTTACTACACTGCCAATTCCGGCTGCCGTAGGGAGCCCAAATATTAACCGAGGCATTCAATTTGAACAAACTTGAATCTCACCCCACTAGAGATGTCGTATACCAAATATGAAAGCATTCTGACTGGTGGATCTGAAGTTCTAAGAAGATTTTTAAAGAAATTTCCTCATCTTATATTAAGTTAAAATTCAGGTTCCCATAGGGAGCCCATACATTAACCCAGGCACTCAATTTGAACAGACTTGAATCTGACCCCACAAGAGATGTTGTATACCAAATATGAAAGCATTCTGACATGTGGATCTGAAGAAGAAAATTTTTAAAGAAATTTCCTCATATTGCACTAAGTTAAAATCTGGGCTACCATAGCAAGCCCAAATATTAACCTAGGGACCCGACTTGAACAAACTTGAATCTGATCCCCCAGAGATGTTGTAAACCAAATATGAAAGCATTACAATTTGTGGATCTGAAGGAGAAAATTTTTAAAGAAATTTCCTCCTATTGCACTAAGTTCAAATTTGGGCCCAAATATCAACCTAGCCGCTCGATTTGAACAAAGTTGAATCTGCCCCCCTCCCACTTCCCTATGTTGTATACCAAATATGAAAGCATTCTGACTGGTGGATCTGAAGAAGATTTTTTAAAATTATCCGCCATATTGCACAGTTAAAATTTGGGCTTCCACAGGGAGCCCAAATATTAACCTAGGAACTTGGTTTGAACAATCTTGAATCTGACCCTCATAACAATGATGTATACTAAACATTAAAAGATTCTGACTGGTGGTTCTGAAGAAGAGATTTTTAAAGATCATTCTCCATATTGCCCTGAGTTAAAAATTTGGGCTCCTGTGCTGAGCCCAAATATGAACCAAGGGGCTTCATTTTAACACACAAGTATTTGACCCAATTATGGATGCTGTATACCACATATCAACCTATTCTGACCAGTGGTTCTGGAGAAAATGTTTTACAACATTTTTGCAAATATGCCGACTCAGCATTTTTTCGATGCCCCCCCCCCCCCCCCCAAAAAAAAAAAAAAACCCTGACATAAGTGATGGCATTTTTTCTACCATTCTATTCTAGTGGTTTTAAGGATGCTTCACACCAAATAATAGTTCTCTGTTCCATGTGGTTTGGGAAACATGTTTCTCTTTTAAGCTCCTGGGGTCCCCTTGGGGACACGAGAAAATGTTTTCTTTGCATGAGTCCAGTACTTATGACCAATAAAACCACATACCAAATTTGGTTCAAATTGGACCATTGGTTCAGAAAACAGAAATATTGGGCAGGGCCAAAAATCTTGCCCCTCCCATTACAAAGGCAAATATTGCTTCACAAACTTTGAACAAATTTGATTCTCCACCTCAAAAGGAAGCTCTGTACCAAATATCAAGTCATTGTACCCACTGGTTCATGAAAAGAAGATTTTAAAAATATTTTGGAGCATTTTCCCCACCCCTTATCTATAAAGCTGGGCATGTTGAGTTGAACGAAAATGCAATGCCCCTTCTGGACCATCACTCACATAAACTTCCACTTGAACTGGCCCAGTGGTTTTAGAGGAGAAGACAAAAACATAGTGTTGATGGATGACAGATGGATGGACGGATAATGGAAAGAGAGCGATTGGATAAGCTCAACTTGACTTTGTCAAGATGAGCTAAAAATGCAATGAAAAATGCAGGAGATAAGCAGACAAGCATTTGTGATGGAAATTTTGCCATTTCCAAGGGCCATAACCACACAAAATTTGCTGCATCGAAATTCCACACCACATGCACATCTACACTTGACACTGATACTTCAGACCAAGTTGTGTAAAAATTCACTGAAAACTGTAGGAGTTGAGCAGACAATGTTTGTGACGGAAGGATGGACTGACTGACGTAGGGTTGGACGAACACCATTTCAATATCCCCTTTCCGACTTCGTCAGTGAAATGGCTGGAAGGACATTCCCAAAAATTTCTTTAAATTCCTGCTAGAAGCATTCTCTTTTCTTGACAATATCTATTCAATTATTTCCTTACAATTTGGGTAATTTATTACCTGTATTTCTGTGTGTATGGTGTATTTTCTTCTCCAAAGATAATTGTGACCACCATGCAGGAAAGACGGTGGAAAACCAACAAAGTGAAACAATTTTTTTTTTTGATGAATTACATGAATGGAACCTGGCCAGTAATGCAACTACATGTACATACTCTTGCAATCTCCACCAGCATTGGAGACCCATACCAAAAGCTTTTTAAAACACAAAAAATCCTGGTGTATTCTGCCCTTTACCACATCCTCGGTGATAGTGACCATCAATGACATAGAAAGTAAATATTTGTTTATTTCTTATATCACAAATCAAATTCAAATAACAAGTCTAATAACAACCTAATAATCAAATAATCATACACCATAATTAGAAATATTACTTTACATACATGATTCCCTATATCCAATAGGGAATGGTGAATTCCATTTCTCCGAGCATCTTGTCCCAGGTGACCTGTCTCTGGGGTGACTGACCAGTTAATCTTAAGGTGCTATATAAGTAAGGTAAATTTGTTCACTTTGAAATTCCCACCTCTGATATTCCATAAATTCAAATTAAATATACACAAATTCTACATCAAAATGAAGATTGTAATGTATAGAACATGAAAAATATATGCAATTAACTCACAGTCTTGACAGAAGGCACTAATACCAGAGCTAGTGTTTGACCGATGATCGGAATCGGACACCCTAATCAGTTGATTGTGGGCAATCAGAAGATAACAGCAACGGCTCCTGGAACATAGGTTCAACATATTGTTGCCAAGCATTTTTTGTGATGATTCATTAACCACATTTAATTATCTTATGCAACTATCCAATTGTTAAATGTAAAATGATGTCAATGATACCATTCAATAAAGTTGAGAAACAACCACAATGTGTATTCTTAATTTCTCTAGACACTCCTTTACAGGATATACAAGTTACATGTAAACGACATGTAGAGCTAACAATTGAGCGTACTTGCGGCAGTCACCAGTCCATACAGGAAAAAGTGAAATTTGCACTCCACTGACTCAGGTTGCAGTAAAATGACCAATCGCATGCAATCGCATGCATATTTGGTCATTTTACAGTGACCTGAGTCAACAACGTTTAGCACTGTGAAATATGTTCAATTTAATGTAGTACTCTCAATCCTCGACTCGTCTGGTAGTGCACAGTTATTACAAACAGAATCGGCATCAGAATCGGTAATCGGCCACTTTTTGGTAATCGGTTGAACACAACAAGAACTGATAAAATAATAATTCAGGAGAACAACACATGTCCAAATGTGCTTCATATATCCAAGAACAAAGGTAGGAAAACAAAATTCTTCAAAATGCAGCGACAGGGCTGCATGAGGTAAATTCCAAAACTCTTGCCTTTGTTTTCGTTGGATGTTGGTTTATATTTTGGTCAAGGTCGTCTGGGCCAAAAAACATTGATATACAATGCCATCTAAACTCAAATAATGGGAATTATCATATGACTCGTCCATTTTGTTCACTTTAAAACATTTGATATTTTGTTTTTATATTAATCAGTGATAAATAAAGCCTTCCGTCAATTTCATTGGTCAATTTCAGAACTAGACAATTTGATTGGTTGAACAAAATAAAACTGGGCCACATTTTCATAATTTGCATAATTAGAGTTGGGAGCTTTCATTGGTCAATTTCAAAACTGGACAATTTGATTGGCTAAACAAAATACATCTGGGTGACATTTGCGTAATGTCAGTAGGGAGAATTTACATTATCTGTCCTATTTTGGGTTGGTTATATTGTATTAATCTTTTACCTACATGTACAAGAAAAGCTCGTTCCAATGAGGGGTCATAACCTATGTTTTGGAAGCAAAAAATGAAGAGTTTTAGTTATACGAGGATGTTTTTTCCAAGTGCCGTCTGCAACTCAAGTTAGGTGATTGGTTAAAAAGTCATGCTAAGTGGCTAATTTGTGCGTGTGTGTGTCATATGATAAATAGAATATGAAATGAGTGTTTTTCTCATATAATATTTATGAAACTTGTCCGAATTTTCCATTTGGGCTCGCCAAAACGGAAAATTCTTAGACTCGTTTCATAAATATTATATGAGAAAAACACTCATTCCATATCCTCAAAATATCGACTTCATACTTCACTCTATTATTATATGGAGACGGCAGAGTTGCCATATTATTTGCATGGTATCATGACACCTATTTGAATTTCCTAGAATTACATGATTGTTTTTTGAGGAAAATTTGTGGTACCACGTTAAATGCACATTTCCATCGGTCATAGAATCCATCTTCAATAAAAAATGCAGTGTTGTCCTTTCCTGCAATTCAGTCCTGTCGCTGCATCGTAAAGTGTTTTGAATGCCCAGCTTCGTTCTCAGATATCTGAAGCACATATGGCCACGAGTTGTTCTCCTGAAATATTATTTTATTATCAGTTCTGGTATGAATATGGTACAGTCATTTGTCCGGTATCAAACCAGTTTGTATTAATCAAGTGCAAACTTTTTTAAATGAACAAATCAAACAAATTTTTGATTCAGATTCAAATAAATGATGTCATGGAAGTCTAAATACACAATGCCAGGCATCTGAATCAATTCCAAATGTTAACACTGTGCCTGTTTTTTTGATGTGGTGATTTGACTGCTTACAGAGCTTTTTATGAGTATAGATCCAGCGTATATTTCCCCAAAACATTGAAATTGTACATAAACCTAACAACAAATCTTATTCTGTACATGCCTGATAGGAACAAAAAAAGAAAGAAAAAATATGTTGTCTATCTTTTTCACTCTTGTGTTCCTAAATAAACATACATGTATGTTTATTAATTTTGGGGAATTTTTCCACCCTGTATGTACCTTATTTGGGCCTGTATTAAACATACCCTTCCAACAGGGTGGAGATCTTCACATTAGTAAATCTTCACTAGATTGTGTGATAGGCTTTTGTTCACCACAGTGTATTCATTGTTGTAATCATGATGCCTAAATGCCTATTAGTTTTCTTTCATAAAACTAACTGCAATACTGGAAAATAAGTTGGCTTTTAGATATAATTAACTAGCATTACTCCTCCACTCCCTCAATGGATTTCCACCCTGTACTATTATTTGGGTCTGTACTTTTAATTCTGATAAATGTTCCACACCATACTTTTATTCCCACCTGTACTTTTATTTGGAACACAAGAGTACTGACTGGTTTCAATACTAAATAGTACAGAATTATCATATTTCAATTACTGCTCCACACGTTTGGCACACACAGAACCAACCCTGTTTAGTTAACTGTGGCAATTACTATCCCAACAAGAGCACCCCTTAGCAGGGCAACATACGCCCATCAAAACTGGAACAAGTTTCTCTGGGGTAAAGTTTGAAATTTTTGTTGACACGACTATGTCTGCCCCTCCCCCCTCCACACATTTCATATTGTTTTTGTGAAATTTTAGTATGCAGAATGGAAATGCAAACAATTTTTAGGTGTAGAAGATTCTCCTCGCGGTTTACAATGGTAGCTTCCATTCATTGACAGGTTAACTTCATCAATAACGATTGACGATAGATATCGCCAAGGAAAAGGACATTTTGAGGATCATAACAGCTATAAATGGCGAGGATTCTAGTTGTTTAACAAGTATTTCAAAAGTTATCAAGTTTTGAAACTCGTTGGTCACAGACGGACTGACAGACAGAAAGACAGACTGACATTGCCACTTATAGAGCTGCATGTCGCAGCTAAAAATGCACAAAACCATAACAAGACGTCATTGGAAAATGAGAAATTGGGCTCACCAAAGTGCCGTAACTCTACTGCTAATGGGCTTTCAAAACCTGAAATGAAATTCACCCTTATAATAAGGGCCTTATTTTGTTGTAAAAAGCTGACATAACAAATTTATTTCCATGTGAACCATTATTACCGAAGTTATTTCCCAGAAACGATAAATGTAACGTCATTGGAAAATGAACGAGATACCATGCTCATATTAAATTTCAAAAGAATCTGATTAAGTTCACAGACTGTAGAGCACGGAAAGCATAATTTGACCGATTTCTAAGTATGAAAAGGGCAATAACTCCTATGGACATCGACAAACATGACCCAAATTTGCACTTGTGTGAGATACCATGCTCATGAAGCCGCATATTAAATTTCAAAAGAATCCGATTAAGTTCATGGACTGTAGAGCACAGAAAGCATAATTTGACTGATTTTCCTAAGTATGAAAAGGACAATAACTCCTAAGAAAACAGCCGAACACAACCCAAATATGAACTTCTGTGAGATATTATGCCCATGAAGCTGCGTATTAAATTTGAAAAGACTCTGATTAAGTTGACGGTCTGTAGAGCATGGAAAGCATAATTTGCCTGATTTATAAGTATTAAAGGCCAATAACTCCAATGGAAATCGACAAACATGACCCGAATTTGCACTTGTGCGAGATACCATGCTCATGAAGCTGCATATTTAAATTTCAAAAGAATCCGAAGTTCACGGACTGTAGAGCACAGAAAGCATAATTTGACCGATTTCTAAGTATGAAAAAGGCAATAACTCCTTAGAAAACAATCAAACACGACCCAAATATGAACTTGTGCGAGATATTAGGGCCCTGAAGCTGCGTATTAAATTTGAAAAGAATCTGATTAAGTTGACAGTCTGTAGAGCATGGAAAGCATAATTTGCTCGATTTCTAAGTATTAAAGGGGGAATAACTACAAGGAAAACTGTCGAACATGACCCAAATTCGAACTTGCGCGAGATCTTATTCTGGTTGTGCAGTATATCAAATATTTTTTAAATCCGATTGAAATCACACTCTGTAGAGCACAGACTACAACTGTCTCTGGACAGACAGACGGACATCGCCATAACATAATACGTCCGTTTTTCAAACGGGCGTACAGACCGACATTGCCACTTATAGAGCTGCTTGTCACAGCTAAAAATGCACAAAACCATAACAAGACGTCATTGGAAAATGAGAAATTGGGCTCACCAAAGCGCCGTAACTCTACTGCTAATGGGCTTTCAAAACCAGAAATGAAATTCACCCTTATTTTGTTGTAAAAAGCTGACATAACAAATTTATTTCCATGTGAACCATTATTACCGAAGTTATTTCCCAGAAACGATAAATGTAAGTGAATGAGATACCATGCTCATATTAAATTTCAAAAGAATCTGATTAAGTTCACAGACTGTGGAGCACAGAAAGCATAATTTGACCGATTTATAAGTATGAAAAGGGCAATAACTCCTACGGAAATCGACAAACATGACCCAAATTTGCACTTGTGTGAGATACCATGCTCATGAAGCGCTCCATTATCAGACCGCTCTCAGTGATTAGCAGTCCTGTGGTCATTAGCGGTCCGATAATGGAGCCCAACGCCCTCGAAAACCTTGTTATTATATAATTAGTTTAATTCAGTCATTCTGGGATGTGTTAATAGGATCAATGTGGATTGTGGATAATTTTCGATAAAATTGGATAATTTTTGATAAACAAGTGAGCAAACATCTTTTTTATATATTACCATCCCAAAAAATTTTCTTCAAAGAAAAAAAAACGGGACAACCCGCCCCCAAAAATGGGACAATCCACCCCAAAAATAGGCTTGGGCAGGTTATCGGTGTGCCTTAACACCGCAGGTCACCACAAAACTATCTTTTTACTCAACAATATTCACTCATTGGGCGAATAAAATACCAGTTGCATGGTTTGGGGTCACTGGTCACTTATCGTTGACCCATACAATCCCAAAGGCCGATAAGAGGAGAATATTCAGCAAATGAAAGAGGTTTCACATGCAGCCCTGACGACGTAAATAATCAGATTGACCAACAAGTCTTGTGAAAAGAGCAAAAGAGAGGTTTAACCCACAATTCTACAAACACGCAGTTAAAAACAAAACAATTTTGTGTTTTTCTCATTGTTAAAGCCTTTGAGCACACATGACCCTGCGGTCCCCTCTCTGCACGTAAAAACACAAGCTTGGAGGGAAGCTGCAGTTGTTGTGATAACGTTTTCGGCAACTCTGTGCCGAGTACTGTCAGGTAAGTTTAACCGACTAATTCAGGGGTTGTGTTTTAAAAGCAATAACTCCCTGACTTTAGTGTCATTCCTTGATTTATTAGCACGGCCCAAAATCGTTTGAATAATAAACTCTTAGATCTTTGCCTATTTACACTTTGCTTTCATAATACATTGTTATAAAAGAGTCACAGTTTGATAGTTCCACCATGGTGGGACTCGAACCTCTACCATCGCCAAGCTGGAACCGAATAGAGCCCACTCTCTAATAGTCTTAATGGCGTTGAGGGATTGATTATTGACAATCTATCACTCCAACGTAAACTGCCGGGAATCCTAACCGCATGCATACCCCCTCAGACCCCATTTGAGGCAATAGGAAAGCTGGGCCTGTGTGATCCAAGTGAAATAAAATAAGGTTAACCGGGTCGCAAGGGGTTTGTAAATCCCACATCGTCCATATACGTTCACATATTCATCTCTGTTAAAAAGTTTCTCATTTTTAGAATGTCTGCATTCAAATATCCATGTAGTATTTGCAATTTAGGCTGCGGCTTGAATAGCATAGAATGCTCAAAGTGTAATAAATGGATCCACAGGAGATGTGTCCCTTTGTCGATAAATATTCTGAAGAGTTTCATCTGACTACAACACATCCTTTTTGTGCAAGAACTGTGCCTTCTATAATGGCACTTACAATGTTGAAGCAGCTTTGAAGAGGTTAGTAATAGTGTATTGTCATTTGTTTGAAGTTTCGAGCAGTGGCATGGCCGGGGTGTTCGCCCCTCCGCCCCACTTTCCCTCAAGATATGTCCAAAAGTTGCATAACAATCATAGAGGGTTAGGTCCAAGCACGTTAGGTCATAGATTAGTGAAATGTATCTCCATGAAAATTGAAAAACCTTAAAATATCCGCTCAGACGCAAGATGGGTTTTTTTAACTAAGGTTAGAGGATTTTTGTGGAAGGGGGTGTCCGAGGGGATCACGAGGGTATTATAATATTCAGTGTGGCTTTGGATTGCTGTAAATTTATGAGTTTGATGAGGGGAAGGGGAGTGTTGCAATTATATGGGAATGTCGGGTACACTGTAATAGGTTATGGGTGGGATAAAGGGAGTGTGTAAAGGGCTTAAAAGTTAAAAAATTTATAGTAATTTATATATTTTTTATACTTACCAATGACCCAGACTTAGCTGGTGCTAACTCCAACAAAACCAGGGCCAAACACAAATTTTGCCCCCCAATCCCCAAAATTTGCATCCAAAACAAAAAGAAATCATGTCCTAAAGGACCTCCATAGTATGCCTTTACTGCGCATGCGCAGTGACGCAGACGTCCCGAAATTGGCGCCAATTATCATTCTTACTGGCAGTGCCTGGTCAGCGCTATGTACTCAGCGGGGAGGCAAGAGTTCCCAACTCCAGGGAGGGCCATCCCCGTCTGGGTCATTGGTAAGTATAAAAAATATATAAATTACTATAAATTTTTAACATTTTTATACTGTACCAATGACCCAGACTTAGCTGAATAGTAAACAGGCTGGAGGGCCTAGGACATAGAGGAAAATCCAATAAGCTCAACTATATAGTAAAGAGGTAACCCCTTAAGGAGAAAAGGAGTATTAGGCTTTACATGTATCTTTCTTATTTAATATTAAATTAGAAAGATACACTACCCTTAATAATTGAGCACAATAACATTCATGTTCTCTATTAACATCCAGTATAACCCTTATACTAATTATTTTTAAAGCAAGCCAATAAATAAAGTAGTCCAGAGAATTGAGACTCTTTATAATCATTTAAAAGTGTCCGAGTATTGTATAATAAAGCCCGTTTGACACTTGACATATACAAATGCTTCACACCGAGCTACACTTTAAAAATAAGACATGAATGAAATTAAACATTAATATTACACTTTAAAACCATCCCGGAAGCGACTCAGAAATACTGACTTGGAGGAGGCATTCCCTTGCTTTTCACTATAAAGCAGGTGACCTAAGGGAACACCTGCCCCCCCCCCCCCCCCTTCCCCTTGCCCTGGGTCAAATAGCCCAGAGCGAAGAGGGCAGCCGGACGGAGTCACTGCCGGAACAGAAAGCCTGCATAACTATAGTTGCAACTGTTTAGTGGACGACATTCTGAGCAACAGATAACGGACCTAAACAATGCAGGTCTCCAGAAATGGACTCAATATTTCTGAGATAAAAATTTGTAAATGTGGATGGCTGAGACCAATAAGCAGCCTTCATTAAATCTGTAATAGCAACACTATTAGCATAAGCCCAGGAAGTAGAAAGAGCTCTTACTTCATGAGCAGAAATCTTAAGCACAGACTGCTGAGAAGAAGATAAATCTTCATAAGCAGTACGGATAGTTAACTGAATCCATCTAGCAATAGAATGGACTGAAATGTCCTTTCTATTAGGCATCAAAGACAGAAAGAAACGTTTCCGTCCCTTTCTGATAAACTGAGATCTCTGTTTATAGATACGTAGTGCTCTAACAGGACAGAGTAAAGGCCTACGCCCGTCTGAAGACGGAAGAGCCTTAATAACAATAGGTTCCGGATATTTATTAGGAGCCTGATTCTTAGCTAAAAAACCCACATCAGTAGTGAAGGTGATAGTGTTCCCAACACTACGATAATGAGAATCATCCACCGATAGTGCATGAAGCTCACTGACTCTTCTGGCAGAAGAGAAAGCTAAGAGAAAAGCTGTCTTATAAGATAAGAATTTGAAATCTACTGTCCCAAGAGGTTCAAATGGCTTTTCCTTCAATTTAAGGAGAACCCAAGCTAAATTCCACTTAGGAATTAATCTAAGAGTTCTGGGTCTATTTATCGAAAAGTTTCTAACCAACTTCGATAAAGAGACATTAGATCCAATTTGTAAACTATCATGATGTGCATAGGTATCAGAAAACATAGATCTATAACCCTTTATAGTAACAGGCTGCAGTTTGATTTCGTCAAACAAGTATACTAGAAAGTTTGCAATGTCTGGTATAGAGGGATCAAATATATCTACAGAATGATCCCTACACCAACGACGAAAAACCTTCCACTTAACCGCATAGTTTAGCGAAGAGGAGGTCCTCCTACAGTTAGAAATCGCGTCCACTGCTCGTCCTGTAAAGTGCTTGCCATGCAAGAAGGACCGCACAACGGAAAAACGTGAAGGTTGAGACCTTGCGGGTTGTGATGGAGTTGGCGCGATTTCCCCTGCGAAAGAAGATCCTCTCGTGGAGGAAGCTTCCGCGGTAGGTCCCACAACAGACACCTGAGTAGATTTATCCACGGTCTCTGTGGCGACAGAGATGCTACCAACAGAATCTTGCATTGAGATTGTTTTATCTTTAGCAATACTTGTTGAATTAACGGCGCTGGAGGATACGCATATCCTATCATTCCGTCCCAAGGGATCGACAGAGCGTCTACTGCAAATGCTCTTGGATCCGGACACGGAGACACATACGTCTGCAACTGATTGTTGAGATGTGTCGCAAATAAGTCTATCATTGGCCGTTCCCATTGGTAGCAAATCTGATTGAATACTTGTTTGTTGAGAGTCCACTCCGACGGCAACAAGCGACCCTTTCGTGAAAGGGAGTCTGCTAGCACATTCAGACGACCCGGTATGTGACGGACCGAAAGAAGAACGTGATGTTCTAACGCAAACAGAAGGATTCTTTCCGTTAGACTGAACAACGGAACTGAATGAGTGCCTCCCTGATTCCATATATACGCCACTACTGTCGTATTGTCGGATAGGATTTGGATATGAGCATCGTGAATAATGTCCATCCAGTGACGTAACGCAAGCCAAATTGACATCATTTCCTTGATGTTTATGTGCTTGCACAGGAATTGCGGATCCCAAAGACCCTGGCATCTCGAATCCGTTGGGATTAATGATGCACCCCAACCTGTTTGACTGGCATCCGTCATAACGGTAAAACTCGGATCCGGCAACTGCAGCGGAACTCCTTGAGTTAACCACTGAATGTTTGCCCAAGTCTGAATCTCTTGTTTCACTTGATCTGACAAGAGAACGTCTACATCGAGCGAATGAATTTTCACACTCCAATTCTGAGTCAGGAAAATTTGAAGAGGACGTGTGCGTAGCCGCCCCATCGGAATGAGATCCGCGGCGGCTCCGCACAGACCTATCAGTCTCATAAATTCTCTCGTCATGACTTTGTCTGCGTGCAGACAATAGCGAGCGTAACAACTGACTAATTTCGCTCTGGTTAACGGCAGACGAACGAGATTGTTGTGCGTCTCGAAGCTCATTCCCAGATGAGTGAATGACTTGGACGGCACCAGATCCGACTTCTCCTCGTTTACTATAAAACCGAGACGTCGGAGCAATAGAAGAAGATTCTGAACATCGTTCTGAAGCGTTAACTCGTTGCCGTACCTCTGAAGAATGTCGTCCAGGTAGGCCGACGTTACCGCAGACGAATGAGCTCGGAAGTAGATCATTACCGAGTTCATTACCCGAGTGAAAGCCCAGGGTGCTAGATTCAATCCGAAGCACATGGCCCGGAACTGATACACCACTCCTAGGACTGCGAAGCGTAGATACTTTCGGAATGTCGGATGTACCATGACGTGAAAGTACGCATCTTTGAGATCTATGCTCGTTGCATAATCGTTCACCCGAATACTCGCTCTGACCGATCGAATCGTCTCCATATAAAACTTCGGAGCGACGATCAGCTTGTTTATCCAGCTCAAATCTATGACTGGACGGAACGAGCCGTCTGGTTTCGGAACCAGAAACAGATGGCTGTAGAATCCCAGAGATTCCTGGTTTTCTACGACCTCTACCGCGTTCTTCATTAAAAGAGACTGCACCTCTGATAACAGAGCGTCTCTTTTCTGTGGATTTGACGGAAGATGAGTCCACTTTGGACTTCGAGTTAATGGAGGCTTTCGTTTGAAGGATATCTTTAGACCTTCCGAAGTCACTCCTCTCACCCAAGGGTCGTCCGTAATCGACGCCCACTCTTGTGAAAAACTCGACAACCTTCCGCCAACCGGAACGCGATAGAGGTTTAAGCCATCACCTCCTGGACCTGCGAGGCCTGCGGTAGGAGAAACCACGTCTTCCACGACCCGCACCTCGCCTCGTCGACCGCGGGGCGTCCGACCGATTGTCCCGGCCTGAAGGACGTCCCGAACGAGAGTCGCTATCCTGACGGTCTCTCGAATAAGACCAAGAGGACGCACCGGAACCTCTCTTGGGCGCATTAGACCCAGAAGTGCCTGTCTTATTCGTGTCTGCTGTATCCGACTTTTTAGGAGCCGATCTGAACAACAGAGAATCATTAGCTTTCTTTTTAATTTTATCATAAATAGCGGAAAGTTTGCCGTCAAAGAGAAGTTCTCCTGAGACCGAAGCGACTCTAAGAGAGTTCTTCACCTTAGAATCCACTAGTGTGGATGTAGCTAGGGCTGCGTCACGTCTAACCAACTCCAGATTTGCCACTGAAAGGGCGGAGTTACACGTGGAATAAGCTACTGCCCTTGAAAGAAGTCTTAAAGAGGATTGTATATCCTGAAACTCTTCCCCTTGAAGGCGCAGTGATAACGCCTTAGTAAGGTGATCTGCGTAAGATAAGGCATCTAAATTGGCTCTGTTAGACGCAATAGCAGTTTCCAACACCGCGGTTGGAATAGAAGCTGACGACGGTAATGATAGCTCTAAGTCTTCCGCCTCGTCGTCCATACGCAGAGGAACTCTCGGTATACCCTGTCCTGCCGTATCGAATTTATTCCTTGCATTAATGAAAGGCAGGTTAAGAGTATTAGTGGACAAGAAACCTGCTTTCCCCGTCCTGGAAGCAAGTTTAAATATAGCGTCGTTCAATAATTCAAATGTCCTTGCAACATTATTGGACTGCGACGGAAACTCGGGAGCGATGTCCCTGAACTGCTCAAAAAATTCAGAGTCCAATGACACTATAATTCTCTTGTCCGGAAGCGCATCAGTCTGGCCCGACGGAACAACTTGAGGGAGAAAGTGCCGGATGAAGTCCACGGCAGCTTTATGTTGTTCCGAAAGGGATAGCTCCAATTCATCCGTATCCCTTTCACCATCCGGTCGGACCTCCCGATGTTCCCGGTCGTCCGCCCCCGATGCTTCGGCGGAGCATACCGACCCAGCGCCGTCGGATAATTCTCGATCCGACACCGTTTCTGTCGGCTGCTGGGATGCTGCGATAAGCTGTGCTATCTGCACAAGAATGTCCGACGTCGAGACCTGCGGAGGCGCAGTCTTTCGCTGCTTCGCCGAGGGCAGCTCCGCATCAGATGGCCCCCGCATACTTTTCCTATGCGAACGTCCGGAGTCCATCGGTCTCGAATCCCTGGCTGCCGGATGGTGTGACCTGGTCGCCGAAGAATCCTTCATCGGCGAAGCTGGTAAAATATCGGAGGTCACGCAGCCAAGGTGCGGTCGTGTGCGCTGACGAGAAGAGGAAGCCTTAACAGTCTCTGCGGACTGCTTATACAACGGAGCGTCCCGAGCGACGGACGTATGCTCCGCTAAAGACACATTTTGTACCACAACATCTGGTCCCAGATGTTGTTGTACGAGAGAGGGACCTCTCTCGCTCACGGCCCGGCTGGACCTGGACGAGCTAGGAACCGGACTAAAAGGCTTCCTCCGTTCTCGTTTACTATCCGCCGTCATTGGGTGTGCATCTATTATGTTTATAGTGCTCGCATCACCCAAAATTTCCTCTTGGACCGCATCGGACGAACCCGGCTGCCGAACCATTCGGTGAATGAACGCTACACCGGGCGAGCTAGCGGACGACATTTGTCTAATCTCCATGAGCACTTTTGCCGCTAGCTCTGAATTCATTTGTGACGACGGACGCACACTTGAAGAAGATAACATGGAAACATCACCCTGTTCTGGTTCCTCTGAAATAGAAACTGAGAGAGTAGAGTGACCTTGTGGAGAAAGACCTGGCATCGCTCTTTCTCCAGAAACAACATATCGTGACACACGTTTCCAATGTTTCTCATCCCAATGTTCACATATAGGACAGGGATTAATGCGAGAACACTGACTACAATTAATACAATGATCATGAAAGTCAGAGGAAGATTTCTTCCTATTACAATTTGAACAATGTCCCTTCATTGTGAAAGAACAACAATAAGTCCTAGTTACTCGCAAAAACCCCTGACACAAAGATACATAATAACATGATCCATTAATAAATGAAAAAACAATTGCAAAACAAAATAATTTTGAAAAAATATTTTTTCAGAGAAGCCCAAGTTGCTGAAAAGTAACGTTGAGCCCCGATGGATCCGATGGCAAAGTGTGGTCAAAAATTTTAAATTTATATAAAATAATTAATGAGACACTTTCGGATAATATAAATGTATCTTATAATGAGATAAACTACCACAAAGGCAAACAGCCCCCCTCAAAAAAGGCTGTTGCCAGTGAAAACAAACAGTGTAAACACACTAGAAAACATGACTCCAGGCACTGAAAAAACTGGCCCGGAATCAGTCATCAATTACACTCTATCTGATGCAAAACAGAGACTCCCAGGGGAGAATCTGTAGAACATCAGATGGAAGATGCAGAACACAAACGTTATACACCCATGGGTGAAAACGTAACTATGGGGAAAATAACAGAAAACATTCTGTAACCAAGCAACTCTCCCAGGAAATTTTAGAAATGAAACTTCTCAAAAATATGCCAAAAGCATGGGAGAATTGCCAGGGGGGACTTTAGAAGGCTAGGGGAGAGGAAACACTGAATAAGCAGTGCAACAATTAGCAAGAATGACAACAAGAGGCCCATGCCTCGAAAATAGGCAACTTAACATAATTTCATCAAAAAATTTTAAGTACAGCCCTGATTATTTTTTGCCACTTCTTTTTCCTCTCCTCCTTCTATCCTCCTTAGAATCACATTTTCTCCAAAAATTACGTGTCTGGCATCCTTAAACTGAGATTTACAAGCACAAAGATCAGTGAGATGTTGACTGATGAAGGGCCAAACAGAGAATGATAATTGGCGCCAATTTCGGGACGTCTGCGTCACTGCGCATGCGCAGTAGAGGCGTACTATGGAGGTCCTTTAGGACATGATTTCTTTTTGTTTTGGATGCAAATTTTGGGGATTGGGGGGCAAAATTTGTGTTTGGCCCTGGTTTTGTTGGAGTTAGCACCAGCTAAGTCTGGGTCATTGGTACAGTATAAAAATATGAGTGGGTCCGTGTGGGGAGATTGGGGTAAACAGGACCAGCGTACAGGATAAAATCACTATTAAATTGCTGGGGTATGTGGGTGCATCATGCTCGCATGTGAGGACAGTGTGGAAGTTGTATGCCTTTGTGCGAGTCATGCTCATTGTGAGGACTTGGATTCGTTTGATATTCATAAAATTAGGCTTGTCTCTATAAAGCGGGTTTATTGTGGTATCACATTGCCAGTAAAAATCGGGGTGGTGGGGGTTGGATTTGTATAAATTCACTTTGAGTAAGAGTCAGGGTGGGTATTGTGGGGTTTGAAACTCACTGTCATGCATTTATTTGTGGGTAAAATAAATGTATGGTGGCGAATGGGTTTGTGGCTCACAGTGAGCTGGGGGTAGGGGCACACATTTGTTTAATTGTGAAATGTGAAGGCCTGAAAACTACTTCTACAGTAACCCTGCCACCACCTACGACATAGTTGAAACTCCAGCCCCCTTCCGAGAACAGTAATTGTCTGATTCAAAGTACTTTCCAACTCTCCAATGACTAAACCATCTGCATACTGAGGAAAATTGTAATGAAAACATCAACTGGAAGCAGATGGAGTAATTGGCTCATTGCAATCAAAACACAGTAAGAGCAACGTCTATGATTATGCTAATTATTGTCTAATAATTTGTTTGATTAATAGGGGTAATGGTAATTATTATGACCCCTTTTACTTGTAGCAGTAACAAAACACCATAAACTATCAATTAACCATGCAAATTAAAAATAAGCACCAAAAAATGGGTTCTTGTGGGGGAGTGATAGCATTTATTTTGGGATGACAGGGACAATCAGGGCTTAAAATTACATGCGAATTGAATCTGCCAATTGATTGTTATAATGATTTTGATAAACTACACTTATGCAGATCTATTTGGATTCTGACGTTCTGATTGGGATGAACAGTGTAATATAAGATACATAATTATGGGAAGCTATCTGTTCACACTTTCTTGACTTTGGTATCAGATCAGATCATGGCTGCTATTAGCAAAAAAACCCAGGAAAATGTGAAACATATTGTAAACCATGGAAATGTTGACGACTTAGTGTAATCCATCATTCCTGTTCTGTTTGTTCAGTGCCATCGAGAGATGGAGAGAGAGCTCAAAGCAAGTGTGTGACTGTCTGTGTGTGTGTGGGGGGTGGGGGGAGGCTAGCTAACCCACCAGGGGAAAATGAATAGGTCAGTTGTTTTTGCCATTTTCCCTTCAATGCAAGGCGGGGTTATCGGACTTTGGGATTGTTTACGATAAGTGACCCCAAACCATGCAACTGACAGTTTATTAACCCAATGAGTGAATATTGTTGATGAAAAGATAGTTTTGTTGGGGTCCTACTAGAAACCAGAATCACCCGGAATCCCCTTTAAAGACAGGAATCAGCCGGAATCTCCTCATATTTTAATACATTTTCGCCATATATAACACTTTTAGCAATGGAATCCTATCTAATAAGTTTCCATGTTCAGTAAATTTCAAAGGATTTCAGGGTACAGGAAGCAGTTAGCGAAGAGTCTTCCTCGTTTAGAAGCTTTTTTTCGATTGGGGGAGGGGGGGGGGGGGAGGTAAGGGCGGGAAAAAAGTCGAACTAATCAAGATTATAATTTGCTCAAGTTTCTATCGCAGATGCACACATTAAAACCCGGGTCATTTGACAAAGTAAGAAGATGCCGTTTTTTTTCAATTTTCGTTATTTTATTATTTACACATAAATATAAAATTAAAATGAATAACAATTATAACCAGGTATAGATAACATATTCATTCGTTCATTCGTTCGTTAAAGTATAGGCAGTGGCTATATCACTGGTGCCCGTGATATGGTCTACAGGATATATCACGGGTGCCCGTGATATAGTCTAAAGGCTATATCACGAGCATCCATGATATAGCCAATATATACGCTACAAGCTATTTCACAGGCCCTCTCTTGGATATTCGTCGATTGTGACAGAAATTATATATACAAACGACTCAAGTGATATTTTACTAATTTTATGGTGGTAAATATATATATAAACAACAAAAGATATCCCAACACATGAGATATTCACAGATAAGATGATAAAGAAAACAAAATCGGTTAGCCCTTTACCTAACGTAACGGAAAAAATGGCCAGTGTCATACTGGAGAAGCACTATTGTATCTTTTTTACAGTTTCACATCACGGAAAAAAGGGGCCAGGAGATCATGGAAATTACACACATTTTTTTTTATTTCTTAAAGTTCTTTCCTATCGTAGGATGATGTTAGCTTCTCAGTGCCGCTTCTAAATTTGTTAGCTTTTCAGTGTCGCTTCTAAATTTGACCGGAACGTTCAAGTAAATAATAACAAAATTCACTGAAGCAACTCAATTCCCGGTCAGGGCCGCGTTGATATAGTTCAGCGATCTGAACGTAGTGGCTACCCCTCTACATGTACGTTCAGATTCTTCCCATTCAATCCTATAGAAAAAGTTCCTTTTTCTATAGGATTGAATCGGAAGAATCTGAACGTAGAGGGGTAGCCACAAAGTTCAGATTGCTGACTAGCGTTGATACAGCTCAATTCCCGGTTAGGGCTGCGTTGATAGTAACTAGATACAGCGCGAGATAAAAACGTACACTATAATGGTACCACGAGTTACTTCCCTTGAAAAAGTTTGATCAATGAAAGGTAATGAATGATAATAATCGTTCCGATAATCTCTTCTCATACACTAAGACACGTCAAAAATCTATATTTGAAAAAAAAACTATGATTGGAAACCCCCGAGGATGATTTTTTATTGCTAAAAGTGCTATATATGGCGAAAATGTAGTAAAATATGAGGGGATTCCGGTCTTTAACGGTGATTCCGGTTTCTAGTAGCACCGTTTTGTTGAGACCTGCTGTGATTTTGTTCTCCATTTCCCCTTAAATGCAAGGCGGGGTTATCGGCCTTTGGGATTGCATAGGCCAATGATAAGTGACCAGTGACCCCAAACCATGCAACTGGCATTTTATTAGCCCAATGAGTGAATATTGTTGAGTAAAAAAATAGTTTGTGGTGATCTGCGGTAAACTGCAGCGACCTGCGGTGTTTTGGCACACCCGTATCGTCCCTGATCCAATGTACAGTCAAGGTGCCAATAGCAGATCAACCCCATTAGCGGATCACTCAGTCATGAATGATCAAGTTGAATTAAAAGTGATTGTTTGATTTATGAACCTAGTCCACAGTCATGTAGGTAGGGGCAATGTTTAGCAACCGGAAGAATATCACCTGTGAAGTCTGCCGTTTAATACTGAAAATGAAAGTAGGAAGTACAAACCCCTTCCGATTTGGGGAAGTTTTTTCAAGAACTGAAACGGAAACAAAAACCAAACACGAAGTTCACCAGCTGAACAAAAGTTAAAGTTTATGGTGTTTCATGTCATTTTGAAGGTTAGAATATAGGCAATCAAATTATAAAAAAGTCCAGACCAATCAGACACGAAAAGATGAAATAAACTTCGATCCGCGTGCCTCGGTCAACTACCCATTACCGGATCACACACTGCAAAAAACGAGGAAATGCGGCAAACTCAATTTTATTGACTGTGATGACATATGAAACAAATTCTTTGCATGTGTTGTTTCGGGTAGTGCAAATATGTCAACCACATGATCATTTCCACATTCTCACCGAAATTTTGCTAATAATTTTTTTTTTTCAAATGTAGTGTTCCGAGCTATAAGAGAGTTAAGAAAAAAAAAACCAAATAAAATACATGTAACTGATTGAATTCACTCGGCGACCATAGGAATTCTTGAGCAACTTGCAGTGAAAGTCTAGGCCTACCACTCGGTATTTTGTGTTTTTAAAAGTAGTTAGCGTTCCTGACAAACTTCGAGTGCTGTGTTCCGATTTTAGTTTGTGCAGAAAAACTAAAATATATCCCCCACGACTCACTAGCAGTTACAATAATATAAGGGCTTGCCGCCGATTCCCCGCGATTATCGGAAGAAAACACACACTGATCCTTTATCCAACAAAGCGGCAGAAAACGCCCAGAAAGTTCACACAAATTGGGCTCCTAAAATCTGAAATATATTGAATGTTGCATATTACAACCATGGAAATATGGATATCATTGGAGCTCACCGAGCCGGTCCAATGATATCCACATTTGCATGATTTCATTGAGAGATACCCATCAAATCTCCAAAGATCAGTAGGGGAATTAGAGAGATGGGGGGGGGGGGGGGGGGGGGATACACCCAACGCAGATCTCAACTATTTTCTGAGATACACTGGAACAAACTGATTATAAGCATAAAACACCGAACTTCTTCACCCAACTCAACTTTTCCAAACGGAATTCGACATTTTGTATATATTGTCTTTTCAGTAAAACTATGTAAATTTAGTAAAACTTGATATTTTTAACCACGATGTTACGACTTTCAAGTTTAAAGTCCAATGGTGGCTCACCCGTTGGGAGTACCCTGGACAAGTCCCCGTGATGGGGGGGGGGGGGGGGGGGGGGGGAGGGGGGGGGAGGGGGGGGATGCAAAATGTGAGAAGCTACATGAAGCCAACCGACCCCCGGAGCCCGCTGCCTTTTAATTTAGGGGCCTACCTGGTCACTGATTAGGCTAGTCTGAGCAGATCTTGCCAGGAATCCTGGCAAGATCCGCTCTGGTTAGCCTAATCAGTGACCAGGTATATGGCAGCCCTACTAAAAATGCGACATCGCTTCGGCAGCGTGGTCACTCTTTGCATTTTATATACTTCTATTATCACGTTTCGTCTCTCTCCCCCTCCCGCCCTCTTCCTCTCTCTCTCCTTCCCTCTCTCTCTCTTTTAGGGGGGGAGCACAGCTCAATTTGCCCCCCCCCCCCCCCTGTGGCTACACGCCTGGAACCCATACTGTAAAAAATTTATTAGCTTGACAACTTCAAAAATGTTCAGAGAAGCTGAAGGTGTTTGCAGATTGTAGAACTTTTAATTACGAAAATGCTGCTGTCGCTTAATTTTTTATCTATTTGGAAATTAGTCAACCTGCTCCCTGGGCAATGCAATTTACCCCGATATTGCCCATGTATGTGTGTGTGTTGGGGGAGGGGGGGGGGGGGGGGGGGGGGGGGGGGTTTGCACGCTGGGGTGCACGTGTCTCCAACCTATCTAACCCCAGCCTGTGCTCTGCAGTGCATGGTACTGTCATGCAGTGCTTAGTAGAGTCTGGAGTGATGACGTTGGAGAGTTTGCATGCATTTGTTGTTGCTCTGTCGTTTCCTCTGGCTGTCTTGGCTTCCGTCGTATGTAAGCCTGTTACCGACACAATGTGTTCTAGCTGTTAAAGTGTCGTTAAACACCAATCAAAATAAATAAATAAATCCGACATATGGTTCTTGCTTCTTATAAACCGGATAGACAATCCATTGTCTGCTCGACAAGTTTGTCAAACCTGAATTTGCTGAAAACTGGAACTTGCGACACATTGTTGGATAGCCCAAAGGCTGTTGCGATGACCAACTATTGAACTCACTAACTGACCTAAACACACAAAGAACCTCACCTCCATCACCATCAGCATGAGGAAAACGATTTGACAAAGAGAGTGAGTGCGCAGTAATTGGGGGCTTGTTGTAAATGATGTTCCATGTTTGATCGGGAGGATGGGGCTACAACCCCCTCATTGAAAGGCTCTGACCCCGTAGGAAAACATGAGCATTTCTGACTGGCCAGGTCCGACCAATGAGGTGGTGTAGCCCCTCCTCAGAAGCGTCCGACAGCGTTTTAAAAATATGACCAGTTTCGTCAGATGCCGTCTCTGATGGACATCGTCGGTGTTTGTCGACAGATCGATGATATGTGACAGATCGCCATCCAGTTGCAATCAAAAGTTTTAGATATGACATTCATTAAGTTCTGGCATTTTCGGCTAATACTCCGCAGAACAGGGGTGGTGCCGAAACATTTTTAACACAGGGAACTCATGACATGAAAGGGAATATGCGTTAGCACCAGGGGTGAGAGCACCCCTCCCCCCCCCCCCACCCCTGTACACCCCCCGTTGTTGGCGCCACCAGCCTCCATTTAGGATTTTCAGGCTCTCGCGACAAGTGAGTTGTACGCCTCAAATTGCTGAATTGCACAGGAAACATATTTGATCAAACATGACTAGCACAACACTTTGCGCCATCGTCCTACCACCCCCCCCCCCCCCCCCACATCGTCAGCGCCACCAGACTATAATGTAATTTTTTTGCTACCAGCCTGTCTGAAAACAATCTGAAATATGTTTTGCGATTCAAAACCAGTAAATAATAGGGATAAAGTGTCCATCCAAACAGGTAGAATCAAATTGAATCACGTGATCCGCTATTGGCGGAAGTGATCCGCTATTGGCACCCGACGGTGGTACATAAGACTAATCAATTAAGTCTTCCATCCATTATAGTTTTAAAAAAGGTTGGTGCCAGTTATGTAGAGGAAGAATTGTTCTTACCTCAGAACACGCTTGAAATTTAAAAAAAAAATAACAGAAGCAAAATAACACGAAAAAGGAAAAATGTGATCCGCTATTGGCACCTTGACTGTATTGTAAAGATACATGCCGTTTCATTTGGTGTTGGATTGTTTAATTTTCAACGAATCATTACTTTTGCTTTAGACTGTCAAATTTCGTTTTGATGCTCAACTTCAATAAGTCTACTCAAATCTCATCTTCTTCCTCTGAAAAATGCCAAAAAAGATAATGACATTTTGCAACATGACTGTTTACAAACACTGAAAGCATGTTTTTGAGATTATCGTGAAAATGGACACAGACATGGCACACCGAAAAAGCTGAGTTT
>CM062290.1:143660670-143715670 GCA_031216915.1 Pictodentalium vernedei | reverse complement strand
AAGACATGCACATGTATAGTATGTGACACAGCAATGACAAACATCTAGGTAACGACCTGATAACAAAGGTACATATAAAGTATTGTAATGGTCTGTACATAAATACTGACCGTTGCCTGTAACAAATGTATAGGCAAAGTATTGTAAAGGTGGGTGACAGTCAGATGCTAAACTAGAAAAGAAATCTTTGAGCCCAGAGTGGGTCTGACTGAACCCCAAAATATTTGTTCTCATAGCACAGTGATAACAAAGGCACCCCAAAACACACTTGTTCCTGTCCCAAGGTGAAAACAAAGGTACCCAAGAAGTTTTGTGAAGATCAATTCATAAATACGAGCTGTATAGAACTTGTGACAAAAAACTGATTGGACCTAATTTTGGTACAAAATGGCCACTGGCAGCCATCTTGAATTTTGGACCGTACCCAGAAACACTCATTCTCGTCCCAAGGTGATAACAAAGGTACCCAAGAAGTTTTGTGAAGATCGGTTCATAAATACAGCCTCTACCCTGAGCCGTATTGACATGTGTGCTCACATTGTGCAAGTAGCACTGAATAAGTCAAAGTTCATCTAATTTGCATAATTTCTGCACGAAAAAAAACCCCTTAAAATATGTGATGTATTCCATGTTACTAAACATTTCATACAAAAATTTATTCAAATCAGAACTTTCATACAGAAGTTCTGTACAAAAGACAGATTGCACTAATTTTGGTACAAAATGGCTGCTGGTGGCCATCTTGAATTTCGGACCACACCCAAAAACACTCGCTCTCATCCCACGGTGATAACAAAGGTACCCAACAAGGTTCGTAAAGATTGGTTCATAAATATGGCCTCTAGTCTGAGCTGTATAGAAGTTGTGTACAAAAAACTGATTAGACCTAATTTCGGTACAAAATGGCCACTGGCAGCCATCTTGAATTTTAGACCGCACCCAGAAACACTCGTTCTCGTCCCAAGGTGATAACAAAGGTACCCAAGACATTTCGTGAAGATCAATTCATAAATACAGACTCAAGTCTGAGCCGTATTGACATGTGTACTTAATGTGTGTAAGTCGCACTGAAATATCAAAGTTCATCTAATTTGCATAATTTCTGCACGAGAAAAAAACCCATATTATATGTGATGTGTCCCATGGTACTAAACATTCACACAAAAAATTATTCAAATCAGCGCTTTCATATGGAAGTTCTGTGCAAAAATCTGATTGCACCTAATTTTGTACAAAATGGCTGCCATCGGCCATCTTGAATTTTGGACCGGACCCAAAAACACTCGTTCTCGTCCCACGGTGATACCAAAGGTACCCAAGAAGTTTCGTAAAGATCGGTTCATAAATACGGCCTCTAGCCCGAGCCGTATTGGCATTTGCACTTACAGTGCTGAAATTAACACCAAAAAACATCAAAATTAGTCTAATTTGCACAATTTACGCACGAGAAAAAAACTCGTATTATATGTGATGTACCCCATGGTACTAAACATTCATACAAAAAATTATTCAAATCAGAGCTTTCATATGGAAGTTCTGTACAAAAAACAGATTTCTGCATCATCGGTACAAAATAGAGACTGGCAGCCATCTTGAATTTCGGACCGCACCCAAAAACACTCGTTCTCGTCCCACGGTCATAATAAAGGTACCAAAGAAGTTTCGTAAAGATCGGTTCATAAATACGACCTCTAGCCCGAGCCATAGCCAATTGTTGATGTACGGACAGACGGACGGACGGACAGACGGACAGACGGACGGACGGACAGACGGACGACGGGCCATGACAATAGCTCAAATTTGACTTCGTCAAAGTTGAGTTAAAAATCAATAATTTGACCTAGAGGTCAAAGGTCAAGGTCGTATGTGGGTTGAGGTCAAACTCATATGTGGGTCATGATGGTACATCGTCTCATGGTTATACACCCACATTCCAAAGCTTACTTGCCCAAAAAATCAGTAATTTGACCTTGTGGTCAAAGGTCAATATCATATGTGGGTCATGATGGTACGCGACACATCGTCTCATGGTGATACACCCACATGCCAAATATCATAAGCCGAAGTGAAAAGGTAAATAAGTTCTGGCCCGGAAAATCTTACTTGCCAAAAAATCAGTAATTTGACCTTGAGGTCAATGGTAAAGGTCATATGTGGGTCATGATGGTATGTGACACATCATCTCATGGTGATACACCCACATGCTAAATATCATAAGCCTGGGTCAAAAGATAAAAAAGTTCTCGCCCTGACACGGTTGTATGAGAACAACAAGAACGAGAAGGAGAAGTATTCAGGGTAAAACAATATGTCTCCCTTCGGTGAAGGGGAGACATAATAATATCCAACAAGTATTGGCTCCACAGGTGGTTTAAAAATTATTCAGAAGAATCATGTGTTTTATCACAAGAAGATGAAATTCTCTTCAAATTTTGGAAACACTTCTTCAATAAAAAAATGACCCACATGCCACAGAAATAATATTCCATAGAATATATATCTGCTGCTATCTAAAATAATGCATTGGCCTATAATAATATAATCGCCAATGTTCAATGAATGCTGAAAGTATAAACAATTGTCACTTCTCAATGCTGTGTATGTGAGATGAAGCCATTAGATGAATGTATATATAGTCATTAAAAGGAAAGTCCTAGAAAGAATTTTTTTTTACAATGTTCACTTGTTTCACTAATTGCTGATTGGCTGAATATGTATTTATTTATTGGTGTTTAAGGTCACATAGTAATTGTGAGAAATTCACCATTTTCCAGTGTCTGTCTCATTTTCAAGATCCAATGTTCAGATTTTGGGCAGGAAAATATTTTTTCAGGTGAGGGAAGATATTGTGACCTGTGTTTCTTCACCCCACCTGAAACTAAGTTATCCCCCCTCCCCCTCGAGATGAGGAAGAAAACTGTTACACCGGTTTCAAGTCAAGATTGTTCAAAACTCTTTTGTGTGATAAAAAGGAAAAGAGGGTAGAATCGAAGAGAAAGCTGTGATTGCACATAAAATTAATTCCTTAAAAACCATCAGACCTCTTTTGGAAAGTCTTCCAGCAAAATCATTTTTTTTGGTGGCCTTATTCTAAAGAGAACCATCCCCACCACCACCACCCTGTCTGATGCTGTGAAGAAAGGCAATTGGGCAGCTGCCCCTGTGATTCTCGTTTGGCAGGAATTTTTGTCAGCTGAACCCTCTCCACAACAGTATTTTAAAAATTTCTTCTCCCAAAATGTAGCTGACGACCCACCACAGGAATGAACTTGTTCCAACGAGGAGTCGTAAGCTATGTTTTGAACATCAAGAATCATCATTTAGTTATGTTTGGTAAAAGGGTTAAAAAATATTTCAGCTGCTACTGTTTATGGCTGATGGACAACCAATCTGCAAATTTGATTGTTCTGTTAGGAAACAGATTGAGAGAACTTGAAAAAATATAGACATATGGCATATTTACTTGATGTAAACTCAATTTCATATTGTGAAGTACCAGGCTAAAATAAATCAGTAACATTTTTCCTTCAAATCAATATTTGGATTATTTCATTACAATCATAGTAAACAAATAGTGGTAGTGTTTTATGCATGGAGTATTTCAGGAAACACTGGGACAACTCTAAGTCTGAATATGTACAAGACCCACAGATAAAAGTATAATGAGAAAATGTTTTATTTTCTCATTGGGAGTTGGTACATGTACTTCAGTGGAACTCACTTAATTGGATATCTTTTCAATGAATAACCCTGTTGATTGAAAATAACTTCCAAACACCAAACCATTTACTATACCATCTGGACAAATTTGACCTGTTGATTGCTTATCTGCTCTAGAGTAAACTTCTGTTGACTGAATATAAAATAGTGTAATCTGTCCAAAAATACTTTGACATCCACTGAATTCTCCTCATTTTAAGACATTTTTACCACAATACTTAGCTCAATGAGCTCTGTCAAACAAGATACAATAAAATAAATGCTGTTTATGACTAGAAGATAGGAAAATGACCTAATTCCTGTCAATTGTATACTCCTGATCACTGAAAATATTTCTCTGCCAATATACAACTTGCATGTATTTCCACGGACACCGTGAAAAATGTTTGAGCAATAGTCACCTGAAAAAAAACGCTGAGGTTGACTGCATGGAGATAAAAACATGTGCAATGCCCAACACCTGCAATCAGACAAGTCACCCACGGTTGGGTGTGCACCCAAATCGAGGACAATTATCCTGATTCCTCATATGGATATTGGATGTTACTCCATGCAGAACAGTATAGAGAGGGTTGAAGCTTCTGGGTTACTTATCCCTAACTTTCAATATGATCAGAAATTCAATGCAACACATTTTAGTTATCAGAGCTCAATGATCTCTTGCCAAAAGTGTGATTTGTTCAAGTTATCATGCTTACAAGCTGAAAATGCATAAAAATCAACTAATTAAGGGCCAAAACTCTGTTTAGTATGATCACTTATTTATTAAGTTTTAACGGCACTTTAACAGCCAAGGTCATATCGTGTCGACGACAGTTTTATGGATGGAGGAAGCAGGAGTACCTGGAGAGAACCACCGAGCAGCTGCCAACATCGTAACTCCGCACTGCAGTACAGGCAGGGTTAGATTGGTTGAATACATGGGCATCATCGACGTGCAGTACGCCTTAGAACACGGCATCATCGTGCCCCCGGGTGGACAATCAGGGTTAAGTGCCTTGCCCAAGGACACAACACAAGAGTCCGAATCAATCGCTGAGACGGTCACCCATCCAAGGACTAACTGGGCTCTGCGCTGCTTAACTTTGGTGATCCGACGAGAAACGGTTACCTCAATGCCACCGCATTCCCTCAGTATGATCAAGCTGCAGTGGTTTTCGAACTTTTTAAGTTTCGATGATGGAAGACTGTGTAGACAAGATTCGGGACTGGGTGGCCTGTCATAGCCTTAAAATGATCGACGATAAGACAGAGGTCATATCGTGTTCAAAGAGTCCATTAAATTTGCAAATCAAGTCACTTGTCGGACACCCAGATGACAATTATGAGAATAAAAATTGAAAAGTCGATGCTTAGGCCTTTATTTTCAAAATGCATTTTGAAGGATTAGGAGTTATTACATGCAAAAAAGAAAATTGACTCCTATAGCCCAACATTGCTTTATGTACTGCATCTTTAATCCTTTACCTAACACAAGTTGAAGCCAACATTACAAATTATTTTTCTGGGCTTTGGGGCCCTGAAGCAATCACAGATGACCAAACACAATCAAAAGGGGATGTCATCATCTAGGCATTTTATGGAGTCAACCTAACAAGTTACAATGAAATCCTTCCATAAATATGACCTATAGACCATGCTAAAGGTTTTGGGGTTTTGGGCCCGGGCAGCCATCAAGGATATATGATCGCGACCAAAGGGGGACGTTCTCAGCTAGACATTATTTGGAGTTATCCTACCAAGTTACATTTAAATCCTTAATGATCATGACCAAAAGAGGATGCCATCATCTAGGCATTATAAGGAGTCAACCTAACAAGTTACAATGAATTCCCTTCATAAATATGACCTGTAGACTGTGCTAAAGGTTTTTGGGATTCGGGCCCCTGTAGACGTCACACTTGCCCAATCGTGTCCAAAAGGGGCTGTTTTCATCTAGACATTATATGAAGTCAACCTACCAGGTTACAATGAAATCCTTTCATAAATATGGCCTGAAGACTGTGCTAAAGGTTTTCGGCCTTCGGGCTTGGGAAGCCATCATGGTTGAACGATCCCAACCAAAATGGGACATTCTCATCTGGGCATCATCTGGAGTGATCCTATGAAGTTACAATGAAATCCCTTCATAAATATGACCTATAGACTGTGCTCAAGATTTTCAGGCTTCGGGCACCACAGCCATTACAGTTGAACAATCATGACCAAAAGGTGATGTCATCATCTAGGCATTATATGGAGTCAGGGACCAGCCTAGGGGGAAATTTTAGGGAGACTCCATGTCTCCCTCCAGAAAAAGTAGGGAGACTGCAGAGTCATGTAGGGAGACTTAAAAGGCAAGTGGGGAAAATTAAGAATATTCATGTACCACCCCCGCCGCCCTTTCATATTTTCAATTTGTGGTCCTCCATTAATGTCCCAATAATCCAGGTCCAGTTGTCTATGAGGCATCTATGCCAGGTTAAAAACTCACAAAGTAATTATTGACTGAAAATCCCCCACTGCTACCCTCTCCTTCATGACCCCCTCCCCTCTTCTTCATGCCAATCCCCCAGACACCCTCCTGTGGTTACCTTTCACCAAAGTCTACTAAGCTAATAATTTCCTAAGTCTGAAAGTGTGAACAGGACCAGATGTAAGAAGGTTGCTTGGGAGGTACTTTGTTAGTTAATAAACAAAATACATTCTGGGGTCGAGTATTTTGTAAAAGAAATGTCATTCCGCATCATTTTTATGGCATTCTGGTGTCATTCCGCGTCATTTCGTGTCAGTTCGTTGTTTAGGAGGACCCTTTTTCAAGATCGTCCACATGCACTCTTGTGTCCTGTACAAAGCTTTTCTTGTCATCACTAAAGCTTTTTTCATGTGTTTCAATTCCATTCGTGTTTTTGTGGGAAGAAACGGCCCAACAGTTAACAGTCGTCAGCAAAACGAAATAAAAATACTGTGTTATAAAATACATCCGTTGTATATACATTTTCGGCATCCTAAGCGACGTAACCTACTTTCAAACTGAGTTATTTTGTTGAGTCGCGTAAGTCACCTATTTTCGTTTCGACATTTGAAGCTCCGACTGAAACGCAACAAAATAGAAATAAAAAAATCTGCCAAGAGACAATGGACAATTGATTGTCGTGTGATTTCATTAAATGCACGTTTATTTGACAAATTAAAATGCCCATTTATCACACTCGAGCACATTCGATTTTTGAAAATGAAAAAGCTCGCATCACTCAGTTCAGCCTTTCCTCATTTTAGCCAATTTTTAGAGGGCGACTTGTAATCGCCCCAACTATTTTTCTAGGCGACTTTGGGCTTAGAAGGGCGACATAATCGCCCTAGTCGCCCTCACGGCTGGTCTCTGTATGGAGTCAACCTAACAAGTTACAATGAAATCCTTCCATAAATACGACCTATAGACTATGCTAAAGGTTTTTGGGCTCGGGCAGCCATCAAGGCTGAATGATCATGACCAATAGGGGACGTTCTCATCAAGACCTTATTTGGAGTCAACCTACCAAGCTACAATGAAATCCCTTCATAAATATGACCTGTAGACTGTGCTGAAGGTTTTCGGGTTTTGGGCTCGGACAGTCATCACGGTTGACAGATCACACCCAAATGGGGAAATTCTCATCTAGACATCATACGGAGTCATCGCAGCAAGTTACAATGAAATCCCTCCATATTAAACATGATCTGCAGACTATGCTAAAATTTTTTGGGCTTGGGCAGCCATCACGGTTCCCAGATCATGCCAAAAAGGGGACGTTCTCATCTAGGCATTATAGAGAGGCATCCTACCAAGTTACAATGAAATCCCTTCATAAATACGACCTGTAGACTGTGCTAATGGCTTTCGGGTTTTGGGTCCCTGTTGCCGTCACAGTTGCCCAATCACGTCCAAAAGGGGACTTTCTCATCTAGACATTATATGAAGTCAACCTATCAAGATACAATGAAATCCCTTCATAAATATGACCTGTAGACTGTGCTAAAGGTTTTCGGGTTTTGGGCTCGGGCAGTCATCACGGTTGACAGATCACGCCCAAATGGGGAAATTCTCATCTAGACATCATACGGAGTCATCGCAGCAAGTTACAATGAAATCCCTCCATATTAAACATGACCTGCAGACTGTGCTAAAAGTTTTTGGGTTTTGGGCTTGGGCAGCCATCACGGTTCACAGATCATGCCAAAAAGGGGACGTTCTCATCTAGGCATTATAGAGAGGCATCCTACCAAGTTACAATGAAATCCCTTCATAAATATGACCTGTAGACTGTGCTAATGGTTTTCGGGTTTTGGGCTCGGGCAGCCATACCGGTTGACCGATCACGAAAAGAAAGGGGACGTTCTCATCTAGACATGACCCAAAACCTACATATGAAATTTCGTGACGATCAGACAAGAACTACTGGGTGTAGCCTGTACTTGAAGGTTGAATAAAAAACTTTAACCAAAACTCCAAATGTTAACTGAACAGGGAAAAAAACAAAACAAAACACTTGAACCTTCAGTAAAAAATTTTAACCAAAACTCTAAATGTTAACAGACGGATGGACAAAAGTCATGACTATAGCACTCAAGATAAGCAGTCGGACTAAAAAAGGAGCCATCTCCAACAGTGGCGTAGTACTGCTGTTTAGCCAAGTGCATACAAAAAATATAGGCTATTTATCCTACAGCAGTCAAAAGGCAGTATCATGGTTGGTGCATCCACTCACCAGAACAGCTGCCATTTGAGTAATTTGATATTCTGATGATCGCATGCACTTGTTGTATAAGATGGTTAAAGGAAAGCGTACTCAAATGACAGAAAACAATGAACGTGTGTTTCAACTATTATTCCACAATAACGTTTGAAAGAAGATGTCAGGAAGCATTTGTGTTTTTCACGAGGGAAAAGTTTTTCACAAAATTCAAACATATGCATGGGAAGTCAAAAAATCTTTGGGTTTCTCAAAACTTCGCTCCTGTGCATATCGACCCATGCTAATGAAGTGAATCAAACATGGGGGTGGGGTTTCTTTCTTTAACTTTTTGCTTTTGTATGTGTTTTGTTTTTGTTTTGTTTGTTTTTTTTTTGTTTGTTTTTTGTTTTTTGTTTTTTTTTTTGGGGAGGGGGGGGGGGGGGGTATTGTTTCATATGAATTACTCCCAAACTGTTCTCTGGCCAAACCACCCTCTAGCACTTTGACCAAAACTGGCCGACAATTCAACCCAAACCGTCCTCTGCAGTGGCCGAAATGTCCTCCAGCATTTTGACCAAAAGAGTCCTCCAGAAAATGAGTGATTCTTATGAATAACAGAACATGCGTAACATTAGAAACTGATTTTTTATTTTAATTTTTCTTTTATCTATTTTCAACTTCATTTTATTCTTTTTCAAAACCATACCATACACTCAGCATGTGGGAATTTTAAACTAGACTAAAATAAATATGATCAGGGGTGTGGGGGGGGGGGGGGGGGGGGAGCAATTTACATGTTATTTTTACATGTTATGTGGATGCTTTTTATGAATATTAATTTTAATTTATCAGGTAATAAAAATTGCTGTTGGCAATTGTTAATTCCTGATAACAAAATAATATTTAAAAACAAGCACATAATTATTATGTTAGCTACTGGGCTATTAGTTAAATACGATAAGGGTTGAAGTCGTAACGGGAGCGGTGCCATTTACAAATATTCTTTTATCAGGTTTTAAATATGGGCGCAGTGCTGATTTCTAAATATTCTTTTTTAGCAGGTATTAATGAAAGTGTCAATGACACTGTAGCTCAACTTGACAAACTTGAACTTGGTAAGTTATAAATGAAATGGCAAAATTGAAGATCATTGGGACCAATGTCAGTTTTTTTGCCAGTGGCAACATTTTTGGACAGAAACCAAAGAAAATCAATAGCTCCCATCTAGAGGCCTCCCCAAACAAGCATGCCAGGTTTCAAAGCAATCCGATCATAAATGTGCCCTGTAGGGTGTACAAAAGGGAAATATTGTGGTCTGACTAGACTAAATTCTAAGAACGTTGGCCGTGGCAACATTTTTTGTTGGAAATGGAAGAAAATTGATAGCTCACATCTAGAGGTCACCCCAAACAAGCATGAAAGGTTTCAAAGCAATTCGATCATAAATGTGCCCTGTAGGGTGTGCCAAAGGGAAATATCGAGTCTTCTGACTAAACCAAGTTCTAAGAACGTTGGCCGCGGCAACATCTTTTGCCGGAAATTGAAGAAAATTGATAGCTCCCATCTAGAGATCACCCTAAATAAGCATACCAGGTTTCAAAGCAATCAAATCATAAATGTGCCCTGTAGGGTGTGCCAAAGGGAAATATTGTGGTTTGACTAAACTAAGTTCTAAGAACGTTGGCCACGGCAACATTTTTTGACAGAAATTGAAGAAAATCGATTGCTCCCATCTAGAGGTCACCCCAAACAAGCATGCCAGGTTTCAAAGCAATCCAATCATAAATGTACCCTGTAGGGTGTGCCAAAGGGAAATATTGAGTCTTCTGACTAAACTAAGTTCTAAGAACGTTGGCCGCGGCAACATTTTTTGACAGAAATTGAAGAAAATCGATGGCTCCCATCCAGAGGTCTCCCCAAACAAGCATACCAGGTTTCAAAGCAATCTGATCGTAAATGTACCCTGTAGGGTGTGCCAAAGGGAAATATTGAGGTCTGACTAAACTAAGTTCTACGAATGTTGGCCGTGGCAACATTTTTTGCCAGAAATTGAAGAAAATCGATAGCTCCCATCTAGAGGTCACCCTAAATAAGTGTATCAGGTTTCAAAGCAATCAAATTATAAATGTGCCCTGTAGGGTGTGCCAAAGGGAAATATTGTGGTTTGACTAAACTAAGTTCTAAGAACGTTGACCGCAGCAACATTTTTTGACGGAAATTGAAGAAAATCGATAGCTCCCATCTAGAGGTCACCCCAAACAAGCATAAGAAGTTTCAAAGTAATCTGATCATAAATGCGACCTGTGAGGAGTGCCAAAGGAAATTGTGCACGTACGTACTAACATACTAATGTACTAACGTACGTACGTACGTACGTACGTACGCCGACGGACGAGAAGTGATGGCAATAGCTCAGCTTGACTTTGTCAAGTTGAGCTAAAAATGGCAGTTGCTATTGTCAATAGAATTCACATAAGCTGATAATAAAATGACACATAATTACATGTTTGAACAAACACACAATTATTTCAATAACAAACTACTTAACACCTTATTGTTAGGCTTTTCCCTCTGGAAAAGACTATTGTTTTCTAAGGATTTACGATTATTATTTTTTTTTTTTTTTTTTTTTTTCTCCACACATTTTTGTTTGTATCATTCAGAAGCCATTTTCGAACCGATTTTCACACAATTTGGCACATGCACAGAGGGGCAAAAAATCTAAAAATGTACCGAAGCAGAATTTTTGATTTAACCCTTATTTCGCCAGAATTGGCAAAAAACTGCCAAAATTGGGTTTATCGGCACTTTCTCGAAACACGTCTTGTAGATTTTTTTAAAACATTCATCATTGCTAGACCTACCCATGACACGACCTTGTTACACACGACATATTAGGCGATGCATATGGTAACCCTCCACAGGCTGCCAAACATCAAAATTGTGATAAAATGGACTGGTTTCAGACACCCACAGCACCCAAACGATACCCGAGAGGTAAACATAACTTACTTTAATGGAAGTGGAATTCACCGAGAATCATTTTTGTAAGATATAAGGGTGTTCAAAAAACCAAGCGTTAACCCGTTTTGGGCTGGTTAAACAGCAATACCCCCATAAGGCTAAAAAATTCATGTTTTTCGTGGCTTTCTCTAAACGAGTCTTGTAGATTTTCAAGAAAAATTTGTCACTCCCAGGCCTTGGGGTGACAATAGAAGTTGCATGGACAAAATACTGCGGTGAGCATTTGTTAACCCTCCACGGGCTGCTAAAAGTAAAAATTGTGATAAAAAGGGCTGTTTTTGGACGCCAACAGCACCCAAAGGGTACGCCACAAAGAAAAGTGCCTTCCTTTATCGAACACACAATCTATACGCAAACATTTTTGTAAGTAGTAAGGGTATTCAAAAGTCGAAGTCTTAAACCATTTTGGACAGGCTAAAGAGAGAGACCCCTTAAAATCTTAAAATTCCCATTTTCTGTGGATTTCTCTAAAAACATCCTGTAGGTGTTCAAGAAAAATCGACTACTCGCAGGTCTTTGTGTGATATTAAAAGTTGCATGGACAAAATATTCCGGTGAGCATTTATTAACCCTCTAGAGGCTGCCAAGCATCGTAATTTTGTTGAAATGGGCCGTTTTCGGACACGCACAGCATCCAATGTGTACCTGTGAAATAAACATAATCTCCTTTGTTGGAAGTGGAATTCATCGAGGGCCATTTTTGTAAGTAATAAGAGTATTAAAAAAACCAAGTGTTAACCCCTTTTGTGGTTGTCAGTTGTGATACCCATCAAAAGCTTAAAAATTTATGTTTTCCCTGGATTTCTTTACAAACAACTGGTAGAGTTTTCAAGAGAAAATGGCCACTGATAGGTCTTGGTGTCACATTACCAATTGATAGGATAAATTATTCTGGGAAGCATTTATTAACCCTCCATGGGCTGCTAAATGTGAAAATTTTGAAAAAATAGTCTGTTTTTGGACACCAACAACATCAAATGGGAATGCAACAGAGATGCATAACTTCTTTTACCGGACGCAAAACTGACAAGGAAATATTTTTGTAAGTAGTAAATGTATTTAAAAATCGAGGTCTTAACCCATTTTTGACTGGTTAAGGTGATATACCCCTTAAAAGCTTAGAATTTCAGTTTTCTGTGGATTTCTCAAAACAATTTTTCAAGAGCAATTGACCATTCTCAGGTCTTCGAGTGACATTACAAGTTGCATGAACAAAATGTTTCGGTAAGCATTTGCTAACCCTCCAGAGGCTGCCAAGAATAGACATTTGGAGAAAATGGGCTGTTCTTGGGCAACCATAACACCAAATGTGTACCTACGAGATAAACATAACCTCCTTCATTGGAAGTGCAATTCACCGTCAATCATTTTTGTAAGTAATGAAGATATTCACAAAACCAAGCATTAACCCTTTAGAGCTGGTTACACAGATACCCCTCAAAAGGTTAAAAATTCGTGTTATCTGAGGATTTCTTTAAAAACATCCCGTAGATTTTCAAGAAAAAATGGCCATTCTTAGATCTTAGTGTGACATTACAGATTGCATGTACAAAATATTCCTGGAAGCATTTGTTAACCCTATGCAGGTTCTCAAACATCAAAATGTTGATAAAATGGGCTGTGTTTGCATACCCACAGCACCCGAATTTGAGACGAGAGAGCAAAATAAGTGGAAGTAGAATTCACTGAGAATTATTTTTGGAAGTAATATGAGTATTCAAAAAACAACACTTAACCCATTTTGGGCTGGATAAACAATGATACCCATCAATAGCTTAAAATTTGTGTTCTCCCTGGATTTCTTTGAAAACATCTTGTAGATTTTAAAGAAAAAATGGCCATTCGCAGTTCTTGGTGTGACATTACAAGTTACATGAATGAATATTCCTGTTAGCACTTGTTAACCCTCTACAAGCTGCCAGACATCAATATTTTGGATGCATTTGAGATAAAATGGACCATTTTCAAATAGCCACAGCTCTACGTGGGTATGTGTCAAACAAACATAACTCCTTTTGTCGGTCGTTAACTTGTTGGACGACGATATTGACATTAACCCACTCCACCGTTAATGATGGTTTTTACCTAAACAATTTTTTTATCAAACTGAGTCGTTTGAGACTACTATACTCACCTTTCTCATAACATCAATGAAGGAACTTCAGTGAGACAGTTAAAAACAATTCATCAGACACTGCGGGGTCATGAAAAATCATGGAATCTCATCGGGAAAAGCCATGATTCTCCAGAATCATAAAGTCTAGTTTGCTAATTAAAATTGATACAGCAGACAGAGTCTGTCTCTGAGTCTTTTCTTAATGTTCAAAGTCTCTGCATATTTCCTCCAAAGTTTTGTTGAATATTTTTGTCTTTGTGTTCATATGGTTTTTATAGCAGTTCCTTGAGCAGAAAGGACTTTGCGTAACACAGCTTGTGGCCAGTGAAATGTACAACCACGAAGTTCAATGTTTGGCAAAATTCTCACTCTTTCACTGCCAACCAAGCTCCTCTTTCAAAGTCTGCCATACAACGCAGTACTTTACCCACTAGCCCACCACCCATTTTGTCCAACAAACACAGAAAAACAGTCTTATAGTAACACTGTCGACTCATCGACATAAAAATAAACACAGAAGGCACCTCTGATTTGACCCGTTCCAGAAAGTATGAAAGTGTGAATAGTATTCAGTTGAAAAAAGGTGTTCCCACAACACGGAAGGTATGACCTAGTATGTATCGCCATAGGCCTACTCATTCCATGTTTACACAAACATCAAAGAGGTAAAAAACTTGCACTTCTGCTTGGAAAAACAACAAATGAAAGTGTCAGTGACACTGCAGCTCAACTTGAACTTGGTAAGTTATAAATGAAATGGCAAAATTGAAGATCATTGGTACCAATGTTATTTGATGAAATTTCAACATAACAGCATTGCGTGTGCACAACGTCAGAGTAATCTATGCATTTTTAAATGTAAACTGCAAGACTGGTTAAAGGAAGAATGTTGATACACAAATGCAGTATGTTCAGAGGTTATTGTAAATGGCAACTTTTTTCACAGAAATGAATGCTAATCAACAGCTCTTATCTAGAGTTCTTGACTAATGAGCACACCAAGTTCAAAAACAATCCTATGATAAATGTGGCCTGTAGGCCATATCAAAGAATGTTGATGCACAAATGCAATAAATTCAAAGATTGTTGCTAACAGCAATAGTTTTTGATGGAAATGAAAAGAAAATCAATAGCTCCTATCTTTGTCGCCCTGCATAAGCATACAAAGTTTCAAAACAACCTGATAAGGAATGTGCCCTCGGACGCATGCCAAAGGAAGATGTTAATGCACAAATGCACTAAGTAGAAGGTCATTGCTTTGTGGCAATGTTTTTTAGGCTTTTCCCTCTGGAAAAGACTATTGTTTTTCTACGGATTATTATTATTATTATTATTTTTTTTTTTTTCCCCACACATTTTGTCCGTATGATTCAGAAGCCATTTTCGAACCGATTTTCACAAAATTTTGCACACGCATAGAGGGGCACAAAATCTAAAAATGTACCGAAGCGGAATTTTCGATTTAACCCTTATTTCGTCAGAATTGGCAAAAAAAAACTGCCAAAATTGGGGTTTATCGGCACTTTCTCGAAACACGTCTTGTAGATTTTTTTTAAACATTCATCATTGCTAGACCTGCCTGTGCCACGACCTTTGATACACACGACATATCAGGCGATGCATATGGTAACCCTCCACAGGCTGCCAAACATCGAAATTTTGATGAAATGGGCCAGTGTCAGGCCCCCACAGCACCCAAACGACACACGAGAGATAAACATATCTTCCTTTATTGGAAGTGGAATTCAGCGAGGATCATTTTTGTAAGTAATAAGGGTGTTCAAGAAACCAAGCGTTAACCCGTTTTGGGCTGGTTAAACAGCAGTACCCCAATAAAGCTAAAAAATTCATGTTTTCCGTGGATTTCTCTAAAGGAGTCTTGTAGATTTTCAAGAAAAATTTGTTACTCCCAGGCCTTGGTGTGACAATAGAAGTTGCACGGACAAAATACTGCGGTGAGCATTTGTTAACCCTCCACGGTCTGCTAAAAGTCAAAATTGTGATAAAATGGGCTGTTTTTGGACGTCAACAGCACCCAATTGGTATTCCACAAAGAAAAGTGCCTTCTTTTATCGCGCGCACAAACTATACAGAAACATTTTTGTAAGTAGTAAGGGTATCCAAAAGTCGAAGTCTTAACCCATTTTGGGCAGGCTAAAGAGAGAGACGCCTTAAAATCTTAAAATTCCCATTTTCTGTGGATTTCTCTAAAACATCCCGTAGGTTTTCAAGGAAAATTGACTACTAGCAGATCTTTGTGTGACATTACAAGTTGCATAGACAAAATATTCCGGTGAGCATTTATTAACCCTCTACAGGCTGCCAAGCATTGTAATTTTTTTTAAATGGGCTGTTTTCGGACAAGCACAGCACCCAATGTATACGCGAGAGATAAACATAATCTCCTCTGTTGGAAGTGGAATTCACTGAGGACCATTTTTGTAAGTAATAAGGGTATTCAAAAATCCAAGTGTTAACCCCTTCTGGGGAGGTTAACAGGGACACCCATCAAAAGCTTAAAAAATCATGTTTTCCCTGGATCTCTTTACAAACATCCTCCATGGGCTGCTAAATGTGAAAATTTTGAAAAAAATAGTCTGTTTTTGGACACCAACAACATCAAATGCAAATGCAACAGAGAAACGTAACTTCTTTTACTGGACGCAAAACTGATAGGGAAACATTTTTGTAAGTAGTGAGGGTATTCAAAAATCGAGGGCTTAACCCATTTTCGACTGGTTAAGGAGATATACCCCTTAAAAGCTTCAAATTCCCGTTTTCTGTGGATCTCTCCAAAACATCTTGCAAGTTTTCAAGAAAAATTGACCATTCGCAGGTCTTTGAGTGGCATTACAAGTTGCATGGATAAAATATTCTGGTAAGCATTTGTTAACTCTCCAGAGACTGCCAAGTATAGGCATTTTGAGAAAATGTGTTGTTCTTGGGCACCTATAACACCCAATGTGTACTTGCGAGATAAACATAACCTCCCTCATTGGAAGTGGAATTCACCAACGATCATTTTTGTAACTAATGAAGGTATTCACAAAACCAAGCATTAACCCGTTTAGGGCTTGGTTACAGAGCGATACCCCTCAAAGGTTAAAAATTAATATTATCCGAGGATTTCTCTAAAAGCATCCCGTAGATTTTCAAGAAAAATTGGCCATTCTCAGATCTTAGTGTGACAATACAAGTTGCATGAACAAGATATTCCAGAAAGCATTTGTTAACCCTATGCAGTTTCTCAAACATCACAATTTTGATAAAATTGGGCTGTGTTTGCACACCCACAGCACACAAAGTTAAGAGGAGAGATCAACATATGTGGAAGAAGAATTCACTGAGAATTATTTTTGTAAGTAATAAGGGTATTCAAAAACAACCCTTAACCCGTTTTGGGCTGAATAAACAATGATACCCATCAAAAGCTTAAAATTCATGCTCTCCCTGGATTTCTCTGAAAACATTGTAGATTTTTAAGAAAAAATGGCCATTCACAGTTCTTGATGTGAAATTACAAGCTGCATGGAAAAATATTCCTGTTAGCATTTGTTAACCCTCAACAAGCTTCCAAACATCCATATTTTGGATACATTTGAGATAAAATGGACCATTTTCAAACAGCCACAACACTCAGTGGGTATGTGTCAAACAAACATAACTCCTTTTGTCGGTGATTAACTTGTCGGATGACGATATTGATATTAACCCACACCACCATTAATGCTGGTTTTTACCTAATCATTTTTTAATCAAACTGAGTCACTTGAGACTACTATACCACCTTTCTCATAACATCAATAAAGGAACTTCAGTCAGGTAGTTAAAAAGAATTCATCAGACACCCTGAGGTCATGAAAAATCATGGAATCTAAACTGGAAAAGCCATGATTCTCCAGAATCATAAAGTCTAGTTTTTTTTGTTTTTTTTTATGGAAATTCATAAATATACCCTGCAGAGAGTGCAAAAGGGATAAGTTGATGCACAAATGCAGTAAGTTCAAAGGCTGGTGATTTATTTATTTATTTATTGGTGTTTAAGGTTACATACTTCTGCACAATGGCTAATCATGACCACAACATGGATATAAAGTCAAGGTCAGTCAATCGTTTATACCCCATGTTGTCTATTTTAGAGGACTCACACCCCAAGCATTAGTGACTGGGTCCTATTTTACCAGTGAAGCAGAGCTTGTTTACCACAGTAAACAAGCACTGTCTCACTTCCCGGGATTCCCATGGGGAAAGGTTGGTGATAACGACAATAATTTTTTATGGAAATGAAAAAAGGCAATAGCTGACATCTAGAGATCACCCCAAACACACATACCAAGTTTCAAAGTGATCCGATCATGAATGTGTCCTGAAGGGTGTGTTAAAGGGAAATATTGAGGTCTGACTAAACTAAGTTCAAAGGTCAGCGGCAACATTTTTTGACAGAAATGGAAGAAAACCGACAGCTCCCATATAAATGTCACCCCACACAAGCACACCAAGTTTGCAAGCGATCCAATCTTAAATGTGCCCTGCAGGGTGTGTCAAATGGAAATACTGATGCTAAACTGCACTAAGTTTTTACTAAGTTCATCGAAGGTCATTGCCAGTGGCAACATTTTTGGATGGAAATCGAAGAAAATCAATGGCTCCCATCTAGAGGTAACCCCAAACAAGCATACAAAGTTTCAAACCGATTTGATCATAAAAGTGCCCTGTAGGGCATGCCAAAGGAATATATTGATGCCTGACTAAACTAAGTTCAAAGATCGTTGCCAGCGGCAACATTTTTAGACAGACAGAATTGGAAGAAAATCGATAGCTCCCATCTAGAGGTCACCCCAAACAAGCATGCCAGGTTTCAAAGCAATCCGAACATAAATGTGCCCTGTAGGGTGTGCCAAAGGGAAATATTGAGGTCTGACTAAACTAAGTTCTAAGAATGTTGGCCGTGGCAACATTTTTTGACGGAAATGGAAGAAAATCGATAGCTCCCATCTAGAGGTCACCCCAAACAAGCATGCCAGGTTTCAAAGCAATCCAATCATAAATGTGCCCTGTAGGGTGTGCCAAAGGGAAATATTGTGGTTTGACTAAACTAAGTTCTAAGAATGTTGGCAGCGGCAACATTTTTTGACGGAAATTGAAGAAAATCGATAGCTCCAAGCTAGAGGTCTCCCCAAACAAGCATGCCAGGCTTCAAAGCAATCCGATCATAAATGTGCCCTGCAGGGTGTGCCAAAGGGAAATACTGAGGTCTTCTGACTAAACTAAGTTCTAAGAACGTTTGCCGTGGCAACATTTTTTGACGGAAATGGAAAAAAATCGATAACTCCCAAGTAGAGGTCACCCTAAACAAGCATACCAGGTTTCAAAGCAATCCAATCATAAATGAGGCCTGTAGGGTGTGCCAAAGGGAAATATTGTGGTTTGACTAAACTAAGTTCTAAGAACGTTGGCCGCGGCAACATGTTTTGACGGAAATTGAAGAAAATCGATAGTTCCCATCTAGAGGTCACCCTAAACACGCATGACAAGTTTCAAAGCAATCCAATCATAAATGTGCCCTGTAAGGTGTGCCAAAGGGAAATATTGTGGTTTGACTAAACTAAGTTCTAAGAACATTGGCCACGGCAACATTTTTTGATGGAAATTGAAGAAAATCGACAGCTCCCATCTAGAGGTCACCCCAAACAAGCATACCAAGTTTCAAAGCGATCTGATCATAAATGCGACCTGTGAGGTGTGCCAAAGGAAATTGTGGACATACATACAAACGTACTAACATACTGACGTACGTACGTCGGCGGACGAGAAGTGATGGCAATAGCTCAGCTTGATTTTGTCAAGTTGAACTAAAAATCATTTCAGGCGACTCAAAGTTAACAAATGTATAGAAAATGTTTATTTCCTATTTATTTTCACTGGAGGATGGTTTCGGGTTCTATTAGTGGCCCGGTTTGCGTCAAAATGTAGCAGCCAGTTTGGGTTAAATTACAAAGGACAGTTTGGCCAGAGGACGATTTGGGTGTATTCCTTTTATATTTAATCATTATTAATAATTTTAGTTGTGTTTTTATTTTTCTCCATTATGGTGTTTACGACTGGCAATCAGAGTCCAGGTGTTCTAGTTCTTGATAGACATCAGCTGTGTGCTTCGTGGGATATTTGAATGCCCAGATCTGTCACTGGTATTTCATAACTGCTTCAAAGATACACTGTACATGGCTTTTGACAGGTCAAAAATACCCACCTGTTCTTTCTACATCATTAGGTGGCAGTGATGTTTGCAGATATGAACCATTCGGTTATAGGAAAAAGGAAGATACATATACATGTATAACAATTTTCACTCGGAAACAAATCTTAACAAATTTGGAAAGGGCGAATATGATAGTGGATATTTTACTTGAAGCATTCTATTTCACTCCAACCGACGTTCTTAGCAAATTATGACATACATGTATATTATATTCACACACATGTCTGGTCACTGTTCTTCAACCCATTTTTATGTCAATGATGTGTGATTGACAACTTGTCATACATCATTCTGGAGTGATCTGGACATGCTGCAGTGACCCCTTTACAACCAGAATGTAGCGTGCATTGATGACACTGTCATTTCCTGACAAAGCTTGACATTTCAGACGTTGTTAGTGCAAACTGAACAATGAAAACATCGCTTCCCGACATTTTAGGAAAAAAAACGAAACAATGTAATTGATAAATGAGTAAAACCGAAACCGACTTATAAAACCGGTAAACCACACAACACTAGAAAACAGTGAAAAGGAGTGCCAGATGTGTAATTTAGGTGTGGTGGAGACCCATGAACACTTTCTACTAGAATGCCCAAAATACCAGCTAAAAGAATAAGATTCACTGGGAGTATAATGGGGAAGTGCGATGGGAGAACGAAGGACATGTGGTTAGTGGGTGATTCAAAGAGAGGGTTAATATGCTTATTGGAGAGATTGGGAAGAATGGGGCAAGGGATTAATAAAGCAGTTTGTCTCCGAGTGTTGGGAGGAGAGAAGAAGAGTGGGAATAGGCAGGCAGTTGAGAGCACAGGGGTAGCCAAGGCCTTCTCACCTGAGACCATGACAAATCAGCGGCAGGCCAAATTGTTAGTATTATTGTCAGAAAGTGTCGTATATCAGTTTGATGTATTTTATCATCAGCACTGAAAAAAAACCAGTGCGTTTTGGTGTTGTTAGAAAAAATATATCCTTTTGAATATGTTATAATTTGATACTGTGACAAAAGTCGAACATTCTTTCAAAATTCAAACATTCTCTTAATATCTTCATCGTATGCCCACATTATTTTTTATGAGAATGTTGGCCATTAACTTTGTGCGGTATTCGTTGCCAATTGGGGTGGATGAGAAAAATCGCGTGACCTTTTGGAAAAGAAATTCATTGATAATTTTATATGGCAGCCAATGTCATTGGCCCTTATAGATGAATAATTCTTCTTACACGTGTACTTTATTTTGATGCATCACTTGTGTTGTCAGTTCAATTGATTAATGAGCACAGCATGAAAGACATTAAATCCTTTACACCAGCGACCTCGGTGAATCGTGGGAACTACGAAAAAAAATTGTCACTGAGACTCTGAGGAAGATCTCGGGAAGACCGCGGCAAAATTGTCGCTGAGCTGGTGTTTTGGTGGTAATTCTCCCTCCACGTACTGTAGGTCCACTTTTATGAATAACAAAGCTTTCTCTTTCACTGGACCTGCACTTGGGAATAATTTACCAGTTCAGGTTCACGCATCGAAAGATCTCAACCAATTCAAACAGAATTTAAAATCGCATCTTTTCAGAGAGGCTTTTGACAGTATGTAACCTGCTGACCTTCACACCTTTCTCAGTCTGTATATTGCCTTGATATTTATGAGTGCATTGGTTATTTAGCTGTACAGAGTTTTAGAGCACTTTGTGATTGTATGCTTTCTAAAATTTCCTTATTATTTTTATTATTATTATAACTCTGCTCGGTATGATCGAACCACACAGGTTTCCAAACTCATTCAAGACATTATTGAGAAAGTCACACATACCAAATTTTTTACCAAATCCATGGATCTGTTCAAATTATTGAGCTATTGAGAAAGGTAATGCCCACCCGCCCACCTGCAATATGCCCACACTCCCACCCACAACACACCTGTCCACCCATAATACACCCGCCCTCCCATCTGCCCGCACGCATTCCAACTTCACCAAACTAAAGGCAGAGTTTTTTTAAAAAACTCGACCAAAAATCTGAAACAACAACAGCCAAGCAGGTGGTTAGAAATAAAAATATGAAAAAAATACAATAACAATCCAGCAAGAAGATCACAGATCCAGAAGTCGAGTTTTGACATTAAATTCTGAAGAAATAAGCTATTTGTTGCAACAGTGACCTTGACCTTGGGGCCCCAGATTCCGAAATTGATAGGTGTCTTCCCTTCCTATAGGGTAACCTGTGGTATAAGTTTGTGAAGGTACACGGAATAGAACTAAAGTTTTTGCCCGGAAACCAATTTGTCACAAAATATTCTATTTATAGTAACAGTGACCTTGACCTTGGAGTCCCAGACTCCGAAATCAATAGGTGTCTTCCCTTTCTGCAGGGTAACCTCTGGTATAAGTTTGGTAAAGGTGTGTCAAGTAGAACTAAAGTTATTGCCTGGAAACCAATTTGTCACACAATATTCTATTTATAGTAACAGTGACCCTGACCTTGGGGCGCGAGACTCTGAAATCGACGGTGTCTTCCTTTCCTATAGGGTAACCTCTGGTATAATTTTGGTAAAGGTGCATCAAATAGAACTAAAGTTATTGCCCGAAAACCAATTGTTTACGCCCGCCCACCACTTCATCAAACTATAAGTTGAGTTTGACTTCGTCAAAACTCGACTAAAAATGGCCACCATTCAGCCATGTTCAATTTTTTTTTTACAAAATTTGACATGCATCCTATTTACATAATGTCTGATTAATGTTAATAAAAGTGTCATTGGCACTGCAACTTAATTTGACTGTGTGCTGTGTTTGATGAAAAGGATAGTTTTCAATGTTTATGAAAGGATTATGAAATAAGACAAGAATTGAGGCCTGGGTTGATGTGGCCCTCACAGTTAATGTGTGTCAACCAAAGTTGCCAGGTTACAGTAAAATCATTCCAAAATTTGTCATCCTACCAAGTTACAATGATATTCCTTCATAAATATGACTTGCAGACATTACTAAAGGAATGTAGGTCATGTGCCCGTCTGGCGGAGACGATTGACCGATCGCGACCAAAATAGGAAAGGCTCATCTAGATCTACCAAGTTATCCTACCAAGTTACAATGAAACCCCTTCATAAATACCCGTAGACAGTGCTAAAGGAATCTAGGTCACATGCCCATGGGGCGGTAATGGCTGACTGATCATAACCAAAATAGAACAGTCTCATCTAGACATCATACCCAGTGATCCTACCAAGTTACAATGAGATCACCTGTTAGTTATTTATTTTGGCGAAAATTCTTTAAAATGGAAACAGCATGCCATTCTATTCATATGTGGATGCAGTACTCAACCTCAGAGTTTATCCAGTGGACTGTGATGTGCAAATTGCCTGTGGAGTTCTCAAGCTTCCACTGGAATGGCAAGACAAACTAAGGACAGATGTCCACCCATGCAGTAGTAATGTATCGTGTGTGAACTGCATGAGGCCTGAAAGGAATTCAGAACTTGCACTTGATGTATGCTTAAGCCAAGGCCCAAGGTTCTGCTTCAAACTGTACTTGGCATACTATTTGATCAATCAAACAAGATAACAGACAGAGATATATCTAACCTGGGGAATACAGACTTATCAAGTAGCACATCTTGTTTGAAGGAAAATGTTATGTGCAGGTATTTATTTGGCCACATTCCATCAAAGTACTGTTACATTTTAGGAATATCTCCTCAATATCGCTTACACTGAATGCATTTTGACACAATTCAGATGTATAGTACTAATCAGTGCTGAAGAAGAAAAGTGGGAGGAGAATGAATGTAAGTGAAAATGGAGATGGTGGAAGTGTGGAGAGGGAGAGATTATAAGTGGGGGGGGGGGGGGGGGGGGGGGGGGGGGGGGGGAGGGTTAACCAATTTATATGTGGACTAAATATTGTGAGACCACACCTGAAAGCATTACATGGACTTGGCATGTTCATTTCCAAATATGTGGAACAAACGCCTGCACTGCAGCATTGCAGCACTCTACGTATTGTACCGGCCATAACCAGCCAGGCCTCTCAAAGTATAAATCTAAGGTGAGCAAAGGGGAGCTCTCCTCAAATACTCTTATAGAGTGTGGGGTAGAAGCTCTCCCAGGTACAGAGAAGGTGAGAGATTCAGCAGATGATGCAGGGCTTAAATTTCATCTAAATTTGGGAGAATCCACCTGGATTCTCGTGAAAATGGTTGCGAGAATCCATACCTATTATGAATGTCCCAGAATCCCATTAGGCCATGATGGTTGAACCCCTGTCATATACTGATAACACATGTTAGCACTTTACCCAACACAAATTTTCAATTTTTAACATAAAAACGTAATTTGATAATTTTTAAAAAAATAAACAATATTTCCCAATAAAATCTTACAAATATGGATGTCAATGGAACTGGCTCATTAAGCCGGTTCCAATGACAGCCATATTTGTACAACTTTATTGACAAAGTGCCAGGATATTTCAGGTCATGTTAGCCTTATATTGGTTAATTTGCTGCTGCTATGCAGGCCTCGCGTTTTCAGGCACGAAATTTTTTTGCACGCCTTAACGTGCGCCAAGAACCATTAGGGTCTGCAAAATTTCGCTCTCCTGGGTGCACAAAGATAACCAGTGCAGGCAAAGTGTCTGCAGAAAATCTAATGGTTAACCTGAAATAACATTAAATCATTATCAATAACACCATCAAATATTAGTTTCCATGCATCATGGAGGATATCTTAACGTCACCAACAACAGAGTTTATTACTTCCTCAGTTCCTGATGTGACAACGTACGCGCTTTGGCTGCGAACGATTCGCAGGTTAAGTTGCTCAAAATCTCAATTTATTTTGGTGGTTACTGTACCACAATGCCATCTTTCGTCAGTTACACGAGGCATCACTGAACAGCATAACACAGGCTATTTATAAACCTCTGTTGTGTTTACTTCCACTTTCGGTTGTCATGATATTAGATTATCAATCTGATCTTTTGTGAATTTCCAAGAATATTCGAAACGTCGCCATCACCTGCCCACGAGAATTATTTGATTGGTTTCATTTTTCACCGGATATGTACAGTTTCTATTACTATTCAAACATTGCCCCATTTCAAAAGCAATTTATATTCCCATTAAACGACATTGGATAATCAAACAACTTAAATTAAATGATAACCACGTGGAGTGACGGTATTCCCTCAACACAAATTCGATAGGCATGACTATTGACGTACAATTTTCCTGCCTAAGAGTGTTCACATTTTTTTTATTTACCGCATCAAGAGTAATTTCGAATGTGATGAATAAAAAAATTGAAGATAAAAAATTGTGTTATCCCAGGACCATTTAGAAAATCTTCAATTGGCATCATGTACTGTACAGCTGGCTAAGGTGCAATGAACTGAAATTCAAAATTTATCTGATGGGATGAACTTGAAGGGGATGAAGTTGAAGCACGATTGGCTTGTGACAGTTGTGAGTTGTTGGGACCGACGACTTCAACACAGTATTGAGTTACTTTTGAAGTAACATGTATTACAACTATCCAAATTACGCAATGCAACTTTTTGAGTATAGCATGTCTGGTCACAGTGTTCAACTGCATTCATATGATATATCATGGTTCAACTGCCTTCCATGTCAAAAAAAAAATTAGGAGAGCCATTGGCTCTCCTAGATCAATTCAGGAGAGCGATTTTTAGACCCCCTAAATTTTTCCGAATTCCAGGCCTGGCTAAATTATTTATTTATTGGTGTTTAAGGTCACATATTTCTGCACAATGGCTAATCATGACCACGACAGTTTTACGGGGTGGAAGAAGCCAGAGTACCTAGAGAGAACCTAAAATAAACAGAGTTCTTCCTCTCATACCCACAAGTTTGTGACAAGTTTGGTTTCAAATGGGCAATTACGACTTAATTAGAGAGTGGAAACCCACTCAATCTACCGACAATGACACAAATAATGCTGGTCGTTTTTTTGTTATACCGATTTATACACATAATCAGTACCATGTTCAAAACTGTCACTGGAAAATTAAATCATAATTGGCAATTGTATGCCAAAGTTGTTTTAACTCCGGCATGCAAATTTCAACTTGTTTATCATGGTTTACAAGAAGCAAATTTACTTCTCTGGTGCGGATTACTGTTGGTTTAAATTTTGGTCTTTCCCTTTTTACCACCCTGTCTAACCTTGCAGACTACATGTATGGGACCTTTCTATATTACTTTTCATTCCAAACTGTTCAAGTGGTTTGTTTCGACAATCACCATTATTATTACGAAAACGATAGAACATTGTTTACCTCTAATTTGTCAAAAACAAGTGGAGGTGAAAAGCCACAACCATGTGTTTTGCATTACACAAAGGTTGTGTAGTCAGTCACATTGAACATTCGCATTCCTGCTATTTAAAACCGGGTAATTTTTCTTGGGAAACTCCAAGAGATTTCCTGTAGGTTTACACTTGTACTTCAAAGTGATTGGCTGTTTGCACACGATGATGTCATGATAGAATCTTGCCTTCAAAGTAGTGTGCACGCAAGTATTTGATACAATTCTGACGCAAGGTACATTGTTTTCAAATAAACAAAAGCAAGTCATTTGTGCTTCCCCTGCCAAGATAAATACGATGATACTTAACCAGTCCATTTCCACAATCACTTAAAATGTCAATTTATTTCATGTGCCGAGGTCTGCTAATTTTAACACTTCCCGTGATAAAGTGAGACATGCGAACGCACACTTCACTTCAGAATCTGAGAGCAGCTGATGATAATGTTACCAAGACACCTCTGAGTCCGTTTCATATTGAAGTTGTGGAATTACACCCGAAATGTCTGCTGCAATCGTGAATAAAGCATTTGCTGATAAACTGCCATTTTGGGTGTAATTTTGCAATTCAGACTCAACAGAATATCAAAGCAGTATATTTCAGTCACAACTGTTGGAAGAATTTGGTAACAAAAATTAACTGAAGTACAAATTCAAGAGAATCATTATGAAGCAGCAGACCAAATATAAAATCAATCCCTTGCATAGAAGGCGAGAAAACCTTGACGGAAAATTTCAATGTTCAGAGGGTACAGTAAAATTTCAAAGTATCGGCAAACAGGAAGTGGCTGCACGGCAGATCTGAAAATTGCTTACACGATACAACTCATCATTATGAAGCAGCAGGCGAAATATAAAATCAATCCCTTGCATAGAAGCCGAGAAAACCTTGACAGAAAATTTCAATGTTCAGTGGGTACAGTAAAATTTCAAAGTATCGGCAAACAGGAAGTGGCTGCACGGCAGATCTGAAAATTGCTTGCACGATACAACTCATCATTATGAAGCAGCAGACCAAATATAAAATCAATCCCTTGCATAGAAGGCGAGAAAACCTTGACGGAAAATTTCAATGTTCAGTGGGTACAGTAAAATTTCAAAGTATCGCAAACAGGAAGTGGCTGCACAGCAGATCTGAAAATTGCTTACACGATACAACTCATTATTATGAAGCAGCAGACCAAATTTAAAATCATTCCCTTTCATAGAAGCCAAGAAAACTTTGATGGAAAAAGTGTTTCGGACGGACTGCCGGACGGACTGTCAGACTGATGGACGGACGGAGTCGAGCGGTTACTAGACCTGCTCTGCCGCTGGCGACACAGGTAAAAACGAATAAAAAAAAAAGTCCCGACCTATTGACCCTATTTTTTTCTGCTATGCAACCGGAACCAAACCATTAATTCCTTTTTGCCTAAGTCCTCTTCCCACTGCCTACAGAATTGCTGTAAAAAATATTTCACACATGATATACTTATTGTTCTTATCAAACATATCAAGGTGTATTTGTTTCTTTCATTAGGGTTTACCAACACTTTTGATGACAGCAAAGGTTATGTCAAAGTCAGGGCTATGGGTGCAGGAAGCCCAAGTACTCAGAGTGAACCACTGAAGGGCAACAAGCAACCGTCATACTCCCCAATGTACTAATACTTACTCTGCACAAGCAGCATTAGCTGGGTGCACCACTGACATTGAGTTCGCCTCAGTACACAGTGCCAATATGGCCCCATGTGTGCAATCAGGATGAAAGACCTTGCTCAAGGATTTGATGCAATGCAAATACCACAAGTCAAGATCGAATGGTCGATCTTTCGGTTTGAATTTCAATGCTCTAACCACAAAGCCACCACACTCCCTTCTGAGGTGTAAAGTATGGCCACTGTGGTCACTTTCCACAGATGGGCATTATTTCCACGGATGCGATGATATTAGATTTCAAACACTAAATATAGGAATAATCATCAAAAATTTAATTAATGAAGCACCGGATACAACCCTGTGCTTCATTAATTAAAATTTTGCAGCTAATGATTTTTATCACCTGATAAATGCATGCGTGGACATCATTGCCCATGCATAAATTACAACCAGCCCACGGCAGATCTACTGTAAGTATACTGACTACCCGTACTTCAACTTATCAGATAAATGTTACAGTAGAATTTTTTTCACATCTGACATAAGAAAAATGAAAACAGAAGAGCTCTATTCTCAATCTTTAATATTTATTTTTGTATAATAGTTTGAGAACAAATAATCACTCTTCATTTTAAATGTTTCGTGAAGTTATACATGTATTCATATTACCACTCAAATGATGGCTAAACCTACATTCATAAATAAAACTGGCATAAGATAGTGGTAGTTTAAAGTTAGTTTTAAAGGAAAATTCAACTTAAGAGATGACCAGTGACGGGAATAAAGCAACTAAATTTCATCCAGTGAGTAAATCAAGGCATCCTGATGCATTCAATAGACGAGATACTTATGGTATTATTAGGTCTTTTGGTATGATGTTAGATTCATGTCTCAAGTCTTTCGGTAATTCTGGAACACAATCTTGGACACAAGTACCAAAAGTCGGAGGCCATGTGAGGGAGACCCGTGGGTACACTCATCCAGCCCCTATGGATGATTTGTCTTCCACTTCCCCACCCCCACATTGGGGTGGTCTTGGTTTGTCATAATAACCATAAAAGTATCTAATGTGCCAAATTCTTGATATTACAGGTAACATACAACTATACACTAGTAATAACAAAGATAAAACAAAATGAGATTTTAGAAAATTAATATCATTCTAATGGTCGATTTTTACACCCCCCCCCCCCCCCCCCCCAAAAAAAAAAAAGAACCCACAAAACAAAACTAGAAGACATCATATAGTACGACCTCTGTGGACTGGTCACTTTCCATGGATAGGCAATATTTCCACATACGCAATAATATTAAATCCCAAACACTAATTATAGGAATATAATTATAGGAATAATCATCAAAAATTTAATTAATGGAGCACCAGGGTACAACCGGCACTTCAAAAATTAAAATTTTGCTGATGATGATTTTTATTACCTGGTAAATGCTGGCGTGGACATCACTGCCCAATGTGAAGTACCAGTCCATGGCGACTGGAATGTACATGCAAGTGCTGTTCAATCTAATAATTACTTTTAATATAACTACCAAAACATTTTCAAATTTCCCCTGCATGCATGTTAACGTTTTTATCCTTGTACTCTGCCTTAAATATACTTTATCATCTGGTTTAACTAATAAATTACGAGTAAATATACAACCAAAAAATTTTCAAATATTATTTTCTTGAAATTTCAATATGCATGTAGTACAAGATTTTATTTAAAATTATACTAATACATGCCATACTATCACTTGATTAACATTAATGTAGAGGGACGAAATATGGTTTATCCCATGTTAACCATTTCAGAGGAACTTCCATCCCATACATTGGTTACCAGGTCCTATTTTACCAGTACAACAGAGCTTGTTTACCACAGAAAACGAGGCCCCAGGGGGCCTGAGGGCACTCACCTGACATGGTTGTCTAAATATCAAACCAGGGACTTGACTTGAATAAGATGCATACGCCCCTCCTAAGAAAAGCATATACCAACTAGATGAAGCGATTGTGCCCACACAATACACAGGATTTTCCTTCTATTTTCAGTTCCTGCACTTTTACGTCCCAAAATTGAGATAAACGCATAAAAACAGATTTTTTTCCCAAACAAAATACTTTCAGCCTAAATTTTTTTCTACTTCTTAAAACGCATAAAAAACGATAAAACTAATTTCCGGATTTTGGTCCAAAATTTTCAAAGTCCCACCCGGACCTCAAATTTTTTTTTGTCTTAAAATTGACACAAACGCATAAAAAACCCCCCAAAAAAAATTTCCGGATTTTGGTCCAAACCCGGACCCCAAATTTTCAGGGTTAAAAAAAAGTAATTTTTTTTTGTCTTAAAATTAACAGAAACGCATACCCCCCCCCCCTCCCCCCCACCCCCCCCCCCCCCCCCCCCACCCCAAAAAAATAAATAAATAAATTTCCGGATTTTGGTCAGGGGAAAAAAATTTTTTTTTTGTCTTAAAATTCACAGAAATGAATAAAAAACAAACAAAAATTTCTGGATTTTGCTCCCAAATTTTCTAAGTCCCACCCAAACCCCAAATTTTCAGGGTAAAAAAAATAAGAGCCCAAATATGGACCCAGGCAATTGATTTCAATAAACATGTAAAACAATCTTCCAAAGATGTTATATGTGAAATTTGAAAGCTTTTGGAGCAGTGGTTTGGGAGAAAAGTAGTCTTATGTTTTTCCCATTACCCACAGTGTTAAAAAATGCTGTCTCAGCACTTTTTCAAAGTCCCCAAAAAGTACCCCATGATAAAACCGATGGCAATTTTTTTTTTACCATTCCATTCTGTTGGTCCTAAGGAAGCTTCACGACAAATAAGAATTCTCAGTGCCGTTTAGTTTTGGAGATATGGGCGTTTTAATTTTTTTCTATTTTTAGCTCCTGTGGTTCCCACGGGGCTATGGGAAAAAAAATTCTGCATTAATTAGGTACTTATGACCCAATAAGCACTCACATAAAATTTGGTTCAAATCAGCCTCGCGGTTTGGAAAATAGAAATTTGGGGCGGGGCCAAAATTTTTCCCCTCCTTTAACATCGTCAAATATAGCCCCTCTAACTTCTCTTGAACAAACTTGAGTCTACACCTCAAAAGGAAGCTGCATACCAAATATCAAGTCTCTGCTATCGCTGGTTCTTGAGAAGAAGATTTTTTAAGAATTGGAGCATTTTTGACCCATCCCTCTGCTCAATATGAGCCGAAACCTAATTTGACAAAAAATCAAAATGCCCTTATATAACCCCTACTCACATGAAATTTCATTAATATGCGGCCAGTGGTTTGGGAGAAAAAGGCCCAAACACCACCTTCACGCCGGACGAAAAGTTATCAGAATAGCTCACCCTGACTTTCAGTCAGGTGAGCTAACAAGCACTGCTTCACTTCGCAGGGTTCCCATGGGGAATCTGATCATGATAGATCAGCGCCAGTGGGTTGACATGTCAGAAAATACTGCAAAATCAAGGTGTCACCAAGAAATCGAAGAAAAGCATGAAAATAGCATATCTGATACCAAATATCAAAGCATTCCCACTTGTGGTTAATCAGAAGATTTTTAAAGAATTTCATCATATTTGGGCATAAGACCATGCCCAAAAAGGGCTGAGACCCCATTTGAAAAAAACTAAAACAGAACACCCCGAAGATGATGTGGCCCATATATGTTTCAATTTGGGCCATTGGTTTGTGAGAAGATTGTTTTGTAAAAGCTAACGTACGATGGACGACGGAAGACGGATAAGTGAGGGCAATAGCTCACACTGGCTTTTAGTCAGGTGAGCTAATAAAAGACCAATAAAACACTGTGAGAAAGCAACATTTCTGCATATTTCCAGTGTGTGAATCGCTTTCATTGATTCACGCACTGGATATATGCAGAAAGGTAACTTCACATTGTTTTAAGCCCTTACACCCTGCCCTGGTAACTGCAATATGAAACTGAAAAACATAATGCCATGATGTGATAAATATAAGGCACAAAACTTTGTGTTTTTCATCAGTGAAATTTCTCACACCAGACTGGCCTGTTGGGTGCATAATCTCTCTGGTGTGCCCAAATTAAAGGAATCTGAAGGCCTGTTACATGTAGCTACCTGCTCCAATTACATGTATACTGGTATACCAAAACTTTTTCACCACATAATCAAGCTTCGTAATCAAAAATAGTTCCAGTTCGTGGAGTCTCAGTGGGGATCAACCTTTCATTCCCAGTAATCAATGGCTCACTTATGAGTTGCCGAAAGATGTAGCAAAAGACAAATCCATTACATGTACAACTAATACAGATACATGTTGGGTAGATATTTCACCCCTCAGAAATTCACAAGAAACTCAAGAAACATGATCAAACGTTCAGTCAACTGACCACAAGCTTGCACCAAGCAGTCTTTTGGCTGGAAATTTGTTGTGTCGAGGGTTTTTCTGTTAAAAAATTACCTATGTTTTTTATTAGTGTTTAAGATCACTTCAAGTATTACTAACTGCATCATAGCCTCAACGCATCCATAAAGTCATGTTTAACTGATCAGTTATATTAATAATGCCCCATTTCCAACTTTAGTGAACTTCAGCATCAGGCACTGACACAATTATTTTGCCAGGTTAATAAATATAAATACTTATCAATTGAAAATTCCACACTATACTGTCTTGGTAGTACAGTGGAATCCTGTTAAATGAGTATTTATTTATTTATTATTCATTGGTGTTTAAGGTCACATACTTATGCACAATGGCTAATCATGACCGTGACAGTTTTACGGGTGGAGGAAGCCGGAGTACCCGGAGAGAACCCACAAGCAACCGTGAGCAGCTGCCAGCTCCCCAACATCGTAACTCCGCTCTGCAGGACAGGCAGGGTTAGATTGGTTGAAGACAAGTGCACCATCGACGTCCAGTACGCTTTAGTACACAGCGTCATTGTGCCCCCATGTGGACAATTGGGGTTAAGTGCCTTGCCCAAGGACACAACGCAGAGTCCGATTCGATCGCTCAAGACGGTCACCCATCCAAGGGCTAACTGGGATCGACGTTGCTTAACTTCGGTGATCTGACGAGAACCGGTTACCGCAACGCCCCCTGTTAAATGAACAGCCATTTTGCAAGTGAAAATTATTCAATTAACAGGAGTATTCAATTAACAGACTGTCTATTTTTCTAAGACAATCTTAGAACCTTGAAGAAATTTTTTGGACAAAAATGGAAGAGGGAGGAAGGAACACTGATGTCCAGGCCTTATTATCTTCCCATCACCAATTCAAAAACCATAGCAACCATTTGAAAAAAAAAAAAAAAATTATTTTGTACAAGGATTTAGCTGTTTAATATAAAATGTAATCAAATATTGTGAAATAATAGTAAAAGAAACAAAATTAGATGATCACATTTAAAAATTTAGGTGGGGACAGATATCCAGGGTTTGGAGGAGGGGGGGGGAGATGTCTGGGGGGAGGATATCCTGGTACATCGGTGTAATTACAAAAATATAGGTTTATCGTCATTATTTATTTACCCACAATTTAATTTTCAAGATGTTTTGAGTTTTGACTGCAGTCCCGAATGAATAATATTGTCTATTTACCAAACGAATTGGCCACATCCACCCACATTATGTACAAATTCAGCAGTTGAAATTATTATTATTATTTATTGGTGTTTAATGTCACATATTTTTGCACAATGCCTAATCATGACCACAACATGAGTACCAACTGAAGCCCTTCTTTTTTCAACAAGAATGATGCAGGTGTGGCAACCACTTTTGTTACTACAACCACTTTTGTTAAAGCTCACCACTTCTGTTACAACATTTGCCATCTTTTGTTACAGCTCACCAGTTTTGTTACAAACATTATCCTTTTTTGTAACTAAAAAATCTCGCTCACCACTTTTGTGACAACAATCGCCCATTTTTGTTACAATTTTTGTCAGTGTGAAAAATGAAGTAATCTGAAAGTACTTGGACGTGATGTTCAGTCATGATTATCTAAACCTGTTGCGTATGTCCGGTACCAACATCATATACACTAAAGTTGACTCTTTTCGGAAAATTCTAACCTTTAGGGCAATGAGACTGCTGATTCTTTCCCGAGCTTTTGGACACAGTCTTCTTATATGAGGCATCGTTTTACTTCATACAGTAATCTCCTGAATGACTCGCCATTTCTCTTCTTTTTTATTGAAAGTTGAGTAGGGCCTTTTGTCAATACTCTTTAACCCGTCACCACAGAATTTTAGAAGGGGGCGCTGGCCCATTAGATAGCATGTCGGCCTTGTGATCGAGAGGTCATGAGTTCGAATCTCCCTAAAGTCAAGTGCGTTGTGTCCTTGAACAAGATACTTAACCTCACTTGCTTGAGCGGAATCATGATGGCACAGTGTGCTAAGGCGCACAGCACGTTGATGATACACACACCTTCTTCTGCTTGGTTGGTAAGTTGGAGAGTCTCAGTTACTCACCACTGATTAGTGGTTCTCTGTGGACTCCGGTTTCCTCCACCAGTGAAACTGTCTGACACGAGATGACCCTTGCTGTCTAAAGTGTCATTAAACCCCAATAAATAAATAACAGTTTTTTTTAGAAATGAAGTGAAAGTTTGAAAAAATCTATATAGAAATCATTAACATAACAATAAAAACTATGAATGTCATTGGAATGAGATCGCCGAGCCTGTTCCAATGAGACTCAGACCTGTATTGTTATTTTGACAAATTGTAACGTTTGTTTTTACGGTATTAGTCTTATTGTGGGTAATTATTTGGCATTTCTGGCCTCTATGTTAGATACACGTTTACGGATAAAGATCTAGTAGACTGTTATCGAGTGAGAAAACGTATAGTGGTAGTGTGTGATCAACGTGGGAGTGGGGTACACCGATTATACACCGGTACAATATAACAAGTTTCTTTAACCCCTTCATACATAATTGTTTTCTGTTTAAAAAATCCTATATTGGAGTAAGTCTCACTTTCCTTCAAATATAATAACAAAATTATGGAAGTCATTGAAAACCCTTTCATGGAGCAGGTTACAATGGCATTCATATTTGTGTGGTTTTGTACATGTATAAGAAACACAAATCTATTGCAGGTAGTGCTGGATTTAATATTATTATTAATATTTAGTTATCTGCTGGGTACTATACCCAGCGATACTCTCTTTCAAGGGAGGTGTTATCTTCAGGGCTTACTCTATGACGAAACTCTCGAAGGGGGGAGGGTTACTCTGATACATTTTCAAGACATCCGGCACCCAGTATTACCTAAATGACTGCATTCTGTTGTAGTGTAACAGGCCTTTGTAGTGAAGGGCCTTTCAGAGTAACAGTCTTTCAGAGTAAAAAGCCTTTGGAGTTATGGGCCTTCGGAATACAGCTTCATCACTGTTTGTATAATGTCGTTGCGAGGTTGTTTCTAAGGGTTTGGTGTAATGTAGTAATAAAAATAGGGATAAAAGAAGAAAATTGCTCAATTTGCCGATTTCCTGAATAGAAAAAGCAGCAAAATGGCTTGAAATTCAGGGAGATCATTCTTCTAGGTAAAAGGATACTTCTTTAACTCTTAACCTGCCGAGTATTTTTAAGATATTTTTCATCTAAGCTAGTCATGGCTGCTATGAAGCAGCCATGACAAGATTTGATGAAAAATTAATTAAAGTATAACACAAGAAATCATTGATGAAAAAATCCATTAAATTTATAGGGGGAAAATGTGATTAGATGTGCCCAAATCATATTGTTTTCAGTGACAAGAGAAACCCTGTGCTGGGCGGGAATACCCACCAGCAGCATGCAAAGAGTTAAAGAATAAGTGGTGAAGAAACAAAAAAGCATGTGATGTTGACTTGTTGCCCTTTTAGCAGGTTCTCATCTGATGTCATCAGTCACATGACCGCAAGGGGCGGGGTGAGGTTGCCATGGTAGCCTGTGTGAGTGGCCATATTGTGACGTCATTCCCATGGTGACACGTGGTCCCACTGCGCAGACTCAGGCCCAGTGCGTGTTTCTAAGGTAACACACTCTTCCGACAGCCATTTTGTCTATGGTGCCACCATCTTGGTTGTTAGGGTAGCACGTGGGTGCTATGGAGCCCAATGGCCTAGCTGTTGGCAGGGCCGTGTTCTGAGAGTGTGTTCGATTCTGTGGGAGTATGCCCTGGAAATTCTGGGGTACCTCCAGTAAAGCAGAATACCCTGATTTGAAGGTTTTTTGGGGGGCTTCCAGCCCATTTCCTTATACCGTATGCTAGGACGTGGTTACTGTGATGCAGAATACCTACTTGCTGGACATGGGCATGTTCTGAGGGTGTGTTGGATTCAGCAGGAGTACATCAAATCACCACAGACAACCCAACAATGACCCAAACCTACCCCAACAGACCTTTTATGGTACCGAATCCCCACCGAAACTTACCCAAACTGACCTTTGTGAGCTTAGCACAAACAAGTACAAGAAGCCTATAGAGAGAGGACTCAATGAGACCCTAACTCATAGCTCTCACGGCCTCCCCTGCCCTTCTCCGACTCAAAGCCCTCACCTCTTGGTCTCATCTTGTCCTCATAACCCTCTAGTGAACATCTCGCATATGAGGATGAATCCTCATCTCACACCCCTCTTATCCTCATCTCGCTTCAAGTGATCACTAGTGATTACCTGTGGTGATCATTAGTGATCACCAGTATAGTTTCATGAGACTCATAGGGAGGCACATGTAAGCTGCTGGGGGCCAGGAGGGTAGCTAGTGACCAAGGTAAAAAGAAACCGCAGTGGATTCCACTTGCAGGGCCAACAGACGCAGGTCAGACCACCCAGGCTTGGTTATCCCCGGGGCTGCTGCTACTACTGCCAATACCTCATAACAGAGGCCTCACCTCACAACTCTCTTATCCTCATACAGGGAGAATGATCACTAGTGATCACTACAGGTGATCACTAGTAATCATTTGAACCGAGATGTGGATAAGAGGAGTGTGAGGTGATCTAACAGGACGAGCGAGAGCAACACAGCCACCCTTCTGCCAGAAGCCCTTGCCTTCCACATTTGACCCAACACCTCACCACCCCCTCCCAGGGAAGACCTGACCTACTCCCACATCCCGACGAGCGACACAGTTCCCCGGTGACACAAACCCAGCGAAAAAACTTGTACAAGAAACCCCCCCCCCCTACCATCCCATCCATGTGTGACATGGTGACCCACCCCAGTGATCCTATCCCTAGCTTTTCCTGTCATTCATGGGGACCTGTCCTCGGGACCATTCCAAATGACCCTGAATCAGACACCCTGGCTTAGAGCGACACAGTTGCCCCCCTCCTTCCAGAAGCTCCATCCTCCTCAACGCAGTGACTCAGGCTTCACCTCGCACCCCTCTTATCCTCATGGGGGAGATGATCACTAATGATTACCAAAGGTGATCACTAATGATTACTCGAACCAAGATGAGGATAAGAGGGGTGTGAGGTGAGGCCTCACTGAGGCTCCACCTCATAGGCCTCTTACCCTCATACAGGAGATGTTCACTAGAGGGTTATGAGGGCAAGATGAGGCCATGAGTCAGGGAAGGCCATGAGGTGGGGGGTTTAAGAGGACAGAGGAGGCCATGAGAGCTATGCTTTAGGGCATCATTGAGGCCTCTTCCTATCGGCATCTTGTTTTTGTGTGGGGCGAAGCTCACAAAGGTCTGTTTTGGTAAGTTTCGGTGGGGATTCAGTCCAATAAAAGGTCTGTTGGGGCATGTTTGGGTTGTTGTTGGGTTGGTTGTGATGATTTGATGTACTCTCACTGAATCAAACAAACCCTCCAACAAGAAGGCTATTGGGCTCCACAGAAACCCCTAACAACCAAGATGGTGGCGCCAAAGTCAAATTGGCTGGCGGAAGAGTGCACCAGCTCAGAAATTTGACATCATGTGTCATCATGAGAATGACATCACAAGATGGCTGTTCACACATGCTACCATGGCAACCCCACACCACCCCTTCTGGTCAGTGGTCACGTGACTGATGACGTCAGATGAGAACCTGCTAAAGGGGCAAAAAGTCAACATCACATGCTACTAAGGTCCAAGGTTCAAGGAGTTGGAATCTCCTATAATTGGCACTGATAGGCACGTGCCATTTCAAATATATGTGTGTGCATGCGCATGATACATTACATATCATCATGACAATGATGTCGCAAGGTGGCAGGTTACCTTATCACCCAATAATAAGGAAGGGGGTGGCATTACTACTGAACATGCATGACAATGGTTTGGTTTGATAATTATTATTGGATTATTGGTGTTTATGACACCAATAGTTGAGGTCATATTGTGTTGAAGATATTTTACGTGTGGAGGACGTCAGAGTTCCCGGAGAGTACCACCAAACAGTGGCAAGCAACTGTCAACTCTCCAACATCCTAATACCACAGGAGCAGGGTCAGCATTGGTTGTAGGCATGTGTGCTTGCTATCAACATATGGTACGCCTCAGCACATGAGCAACCATGCTCCCAAGCGGGCAATTGGGATTAAGTGCCACAACGCAAGTTACCCCACCCAGGAATCAAACTCACAACCTTCCGATCTCAAGACCAACGCTCTAACACATGAGCAATAGTGATCCAGGTAATCATGCCTAAACATAATATCTCGCAATACTTGCAGATTACTACTTCATTTTTCACACTGACAAAAAATGTAACAATAATGGGTGATGTCTGGGACAAAAGTGGTGAGCTCTTTTTGTAACAAAAGTGGTGAGCTGTAACAAAAGAGGGCAAGTGTTGTAACAAAAGTGATGAGCTGCAACAAAAGTGGTTGCTTCATGCGTGGGAAATGCAGACAACCCAGTCAAATTTTTTTGTCTGCTTTTGTTATCACTGTACTGTAAAAGTACTCAAACTGTAGGACTTAGCATCACCATTATAAAGAAATCAAACAGCACCACAATATTTTGCTTACAGGACAAACCTGTCCAAAGGGCCAAACCAGTCTACCAAAAGGGATGAACTGCTAGGGAGAGGGAGTTTTCTGTACATGATCAAGTACATAATCACCTGTTTTAAGTACAGTGCATGGAGGAGATAAGAGAAGTGAAGAGGATTATCAAATATTTATAAAGCATGTGAGGATGAAACTCATAATAAATCTTTACATATGCTGTTCAAGGTGACCTTAGATTTTCAGTCAAGTTACAACACCTGCTGAGTATCTGTCATGAATTGGTTTTACTGCTTTTGCAGGAGTTTGTTTGGGTGCCAAACAGTTGTAAGCCAGAAAGATTAACTCTTAGAAGCTGGGGAATCCGAACGAATTTACTGAACATGACATACCACGAAAAAGTTACAGTAAAGCAGGAGCTTCTAGTCAAGTGTCGCCTGCCTATTCAGGCAGAAGACACTTGACTAGAAGCACCTGCTCAATGTTTAATTCGCCCCCAGCCCAAAGATAGGTGAACCGTCATTGTCAGATTACCTGCCGTATAACATCACAGGCAAGAAAACTCGACAACTGACTTCTAACAGTTAACATATACCATAACATGTACAAGATATGCATCTCACAATATCTGTGGCATTTTACAAGATAAATAGATTTGAAAACATTTTTAATAAATTTTTCTGCAAGCTGTCCAAATTCTATCAAAGATTACAAAAATAAAGCAAATATTTTTTTTATAAAATGGAAATATATGTAAAACATTGGTTACATTTTTAATTCCACATATACAACTATCACAGGTACAGTGTGTGAAAAGTGCAATTGGTTGTCTATTACCTGAATATTTGCAAAAGCATTTCTTCCTTTTTCTCTGACATTGTGAGAAATCATATATCAGGGCTATTAGAACTGAAATGGTTCAAGGGTTTTCTTGATCGACTAATCACATGGATTAACCTTGGTTAACCTATTAATCACTTGCCCCAACAGGTAGCTGAATAAGTGCAGCACTGTTGATGATTTACAGCATTAACCCTTTACCCAACTTAACAGACAAAAACCTGCCCGCTCTATATACAATGAAAGTGTCAATGACACTGTAGCTTAAATTTACTGTGTATAGTGTTTGATGAAAAGGATAATGTTCAATGTTTATGAAAGGATTATGAAATAAGACAAGAATTGTGATAATTGAGAATATGTTAATTTCTGTTCCCTACATGCTATGTTTTCAATAAGAATAATTTGAGGTGTAGACTGTAGTAAAGAATTGAGGACTGGATTAATATGGGCCTCACAGTTAATGTTTGTTAACCAAGGTTACAAAGTTACAATAAAAACATTCCAAAATGAGTCAGCCTAACAAGTTACAATGAAATCCCTTCATAAATATAATTCATAGACTTTGCTAAAGGAATCTAGGTCACCTGCCTGTCTGACGGTCATGGTTGACCAATCGTAACCAAAATAGGAGTCTCATCTAGATATCATACCCAGTTATCCTACCAAGTTACAATGAATTCCCTTAATAAAAATAACCTGTAGACAGTGCTAATGGAATCAAGGTCACGAGACCACTCAGCAGTAACGGTTGACCGACCGTGATCAAAATAGGACAATCTCATCTAGACATCATACCAAGTTATCCTTCCAAGTTATAAAGAAATCGCTTCATAAATATGAACTGTAGACTGTGCTAAACAAATCATGGTCACATGCTTGTACGGCCATCACTGTTGACCGATCACAGCCAAAATAGGACATTCTCATCTAAACATTATACCGAAACATCCTACAAATTTACAATTAAATCTCTTCAAAAATGCAACCTGTAAACTGTGCTAATGGAATCTAGGTAACGTGCCCCTGTAGCCATCACGGCTGGCTGAACCTGACCAGTACAGGACGTTCTCATATAGACATTATACAGAGCCATCCTACCAAGTTACAATGAAATCCCTTCATAAATATAACCTGTAGACTGTGCTAAAGGTTTTCAGGTTTCGGCCCCGTGCAGCCATCACGGTTGACCGATCGCGACCAAAAGGGACGTTCTCATCTAGACATGACATCGAACCCGCATATGAAATTTCGTGATGATCAGACAAGAACTACGGGGTGTAGCCTGTGTTCATGAAAATGTTACTAACAGACTCACAGACTTCCGCACACGAGATGGCAATAGCTTTTCTTGCCTTTATCAAGTTAAGCTAAAAGTCTCCATTCATATTTTATTGTTTTCAATTGAATTTTTTTTAGTAATTCAAGAGTTTATTTTGTAAGTATCGTCTGCCACTTGCATTGGGTAAAGGGTTAAGAATGACCATTTCCAGCTACTGATGCAGTATAAGGATCATGCAAGTGAACAAGTATGTCAGCATGTAACTTGAGTGCTTTACTTTGTCTCATGTAATTGATGCGAGTCAGTGTGACAATGTTGGCCAGTTTTGGAGCAAGTTTGTTCCTTTATTAACCCATATAATACAGTACTTCAAAAGTAATGATTAATCGATCAACTACTTTCTGGATCAATCAAGACAGTGGTTATCATTGATTAATCAATTAATCGGTTAACCATTCCTGCCCCTATAGCTACATTCGACGAGAATCTCAGAATCAATTCACTCAAAGGTTCGTGCAACAAAAACAGAAAGATTCCATGTACATGTAGAATCTCGCAGCACCTCTGCTAGGATTCACAAGAAAAGAATTGAGTCAATTAACCCTTTGCCGAGAATGATGGCAGCAAATTGACCAATACAAGGCTAACATGACATGAAATATCCTGACTCTTTGTCAATAAAATTGTACAAATATGGCTATTATTGGAACTAACTTGTTCATTATCACTTGATGTTCAGAGTTCTCTACGGGTACTCTGGCTTCCTCCACCCATAAAACTGTCTGACACGAGGTGACCCTGGCTGTCGCAAGTGTTGTTAAACACCAATACAAAAATAAATAAACATCACTTAATGTTATATTTAAGTCGGCAATATAAGCTGAAGTTCCTTTTCAGTCTATTTCAGAAATGAAAGAGTCAATGACTCTGTAGCTCAACTTGGATATGACAGGAATTAGTACTTGCTGTGACCAAGACAACTGAATAATGAACATGACAGGAATTAGTATTTGTTTTGACCCAGTCAACAATAATAAAAGAATTACAAGGTGACTGTAATGGACTACAGATTAAGACCAATCATTGTAGATTATTATTTTTGTGTGGTAATTTTCAGTCCCAAACAAAATATTTTCAGACTAAAATTTTTTCTTCTTCTTCTTAAAATTGACCAAAATGCATCAAAACACAAAAAACTAATTTCCGGATTTTGGTCCAAAATTTTCTAAGTCCCACCCGGACCCCAAATTTTCAGTGTAAAAAAAATTTATTTTTTTTTTGTCTTAAAATTGACCAAAACGCATAAAAAACCAAAAAACTAATTTCCGGATTTTGGTCCAAAATTTTCTAAGTCCCACCCGGACCCCTAATTTGCATAATTTATTCACGAGAAAAACTCTGTATTATATGTAATGTATCCCATGGTACTAAACATCCATACAAAAATTTATTCCAATCAGATCTTTCATTTGGAAGTTCTGCGCAAAAATCTGATTGCACTTAATTTTGAACAAAATGGCTGCTAGCGGCCATCTTGAATTTCAGACTGGACCCAAAAACACTCCTTCTCGTCCCACAGTGATAACAAAGGTACCCAAGAAGTTTCGTGAAGATCGGTTCATAAATACGGCCTCTAGCCCGAGCCGTATTGGGATTTGCACTCACAGTGCTGAAAGTAACACTAAATAAATCAAAGTTAGCCTAATTTGCATAATTTACGCACAAGAAAAAAACCTGTAATATATGTAATGTATCCCATGGTACTAAACATTCATACAAAAAATTATTCAAATCAGAGCTTTCATATGGAAGTTCTGTACAAAAAACAGATTTCGGCATCGTCGGGACAAAATGGCTGCTGGCAGCCATCTGGAATTTGGGACTGCACCCAAAGACACTCGTTCTCGTCCCACGGTCATAACAAAGGTACCCAAGAAGTTTTGTAAAGATTGGTTCATAAATACGGCCTCTAGCCCGAGCCATAGCAGCTTGGCACTTACAGCTCTGAAAGTAACACTAAATAAATCAAAGTTAGTCTAATTTGCATAATTTACGCACGAGAAAAAAACCCGTATTATATGTGATGTATCCCATTGTACTATATATTTATACAAAACTTTATTCAAATCAGAACTTTCATACAGAAGTTCTGTACAAAAAACTGATTTTTGCATCATCGGTACAAAATGGCCACTGGCAGCCATCTTGAATTTTGGACCACACCCAAAAACACTCGTTCCCGTCCCAGGGTCATAACAAAGGTACCCAAGAAGTTTCGTAAAGATTGGTTCATAAATACGGCCTCTAGCCCGAGCCATAGCAGCTTGGCACTTACAGCTCTGAAAATAACACTAAATAAATCAAAGTCAGTCTAATTTGCATAATTTACGCGCGAGAAAAAAACCCGTATTATATGTGATGTATCCCATGGTACTAAACATTTACACAAAACTTTATTCAAATCAGAACTTTCATACAGAAGTTCTGTACAAAAAACTGATTTTTGCATCATCGGTACAAAATGGCCACTGGCAGCCATCTTGAATTTCGGACCACACCTAAAAACACTCGTTCCCGTCCCAGGGTCATAACAAAGGTACACAAGAAGTTTCGTAAAGATTGGTTCATAAATACGACCTCTAGCCCGAGCCATAGCCAATTGTTGACGTACGGACAGACGGACGACGGGCCATGACAATAGCTCAAATTTGACTTCGTCAAAGTTGAGCTAAAAATTAATTACTGCTGGGTCACTTGACAAAAATGAATCTTTCAATTATGTTCATTGCTGGTTCAGTAAAGCTCAACAACCAACCGATCTACTTGGCTGTACACAGGCCTAAAATCTGCTTGTCTGTCTGTAGGGTTCACTGAACTGATGGTTTGCAACTGGATTTGTCTGGAGACTGATTTGGTGGTGGTCCAACTAAGAGGTATGGCATGTTAATGCCTTTTTTCATTGTGGGTGATAGGTGTTCCAGGCCAATACATGAGTCAAGTGTGGAGCCAAAGGGGGAATGAACACTAATTTGATGAGTTGAAAGAGTTTAGTTTTGCATGCTCCATGGTTAACTTGTACAAGCCTGGAAAAACAGAATTGCAGATGACACTTTGTTGCTCTCAGGAATTATGGCCCAAAAGGTGTTTCTTGTCAAGTGTAATTTGCCTGTTCATGGAGACGACACTTAACTAGAAACAACTATTCAGATTTCACGATTCTGTCTGCTCACTATTATCTGGACCATCGGTGCCAAAGCCTCTACTGTGTTACATCAGTGGTGAGTAACCTCAATTATTTATTATTATCTGTTTATTTATTGAGGTTTATTGATACATTCAACAGCCAGGGTCACCTCTTGTTGGGACAGTTTTACGGGTGGAGGAAGCAGCTGAAGTACCCGGAGAGAACCACCGAGCAACACCCAGACTGCCCAACTCCACACAAGCAGGATTAGCATTGGTTGAAGACAAGTGTGCTATTGACATGCAGTATGCCTTAGTACACAGTGCCACTGAGCCCACACACAGGCAATTGAGATGAAGCGCCTTGCCCAAGGACGCAATGCAATTACCCCTGGCAGGGATCGAACGTGGACCTTTCGGTTTGAAAGCCAATAGCATAACCACTGAGCCACCATGCTCCCATTAGACTCAATTCCATGTTTCAAGGTGTCAACTGTGAACCAAACAAGAATGCTGAAAATTTTATCCCTCCAAATCTAGTCTATTTACATGTTTAACTTTATTTGTTGCATGATTACCACTTCCTTTACAAGGCAAATTTTCAAGTATATGGCAATACTGTCACACACATTTGCCCTAGTGGGAGCACAGTGGCGCATGTGAACTGTACACATGCCTTCAACCAACGCTAATCCTGCTTGTGATGGTTCAGTAAGTCGGAGAGCATGTCCATTACTTTCTACTGCCTAGTGGTTCTCTCTGGGTACTCAGACTTTCTCTACGGGTAAATAACTGTCCGATGAGAAATGACCCCAGCTGTAGAAAACGTTAAACCCCCAATAAATATATAGACTGTTCAAAGAAGTATTTGGGGTCACATTCAGACATGGTTCATCAACACTACAAAGGAATGAGGTCATGAGAGACAAATTTTATGGAACTAGGGACATGGCTTGAACAAACGTGAATCTTACCCCCTTAAGGATGCTGCATACCAAATATCAAAAGCATTCATCTGCTGGATCTGAAGAAGAAGATTTTTAAAGAAAATTCCTCATTTTAAATTAAGTTATCATTCAGTCTCCCATAGTGAGCCCAAATATGAACCCAGGGACTTGGCTTGAACAAACTTGAATCGCACCACTAAGGATGCTGCATGCCAAATATCAAAACATTCCGACAGCTGAATCTGAAGAAGAAGATATTTAAAGAAAAATTCCTCATATTGACTAAGTTATAATTCGGGCTCCCAGAGCGAGCCCAAATATGGACCCAGGGACTTGGCTTTAACAAACTTGAAACTCCCCCCCTGTCCCCCGTAAGGATGCTACACACCACATATCAAAACATTCCGAAAGCTGGATCTGAAGAAGAAGATTTTTTAAGAAAATTCCTCATTTCAAAATAAGTTCAAATTCGGGCTACCAGAGTGAGCCCAAATATGAACCAAGGGACTTGGCTTGAACAAACTTGAATCCTCCCCCCCCCCCCCCCCCCCCAAAGCATGCTGCATACCCAATATCAAAAGATTCTGCCTGCTGGATCTTAAGAAGATTTTTAAAGAAATTTGCCTGAAATGCACTAAGTTCAAATTTGGGCTTCTATACTGAGCCCAAATATGAATCCAGGGGGCCAATTTGAACAAACTTGAGTCAGATCCAAACCACAATGTTGCATAACAAATATCAAAAGATTCTGCCTGCTGGATCTGGAGAAGATGATTTTTTAAGAAATTTGCCTGAAATGCACTAAGTTCGAATTCGAGCTTCTATACTGAGCCCAAATGTGAATCCAGGGGGTCGATTTGAACAAGCTTGAATCAGATCCACCCCACAATGTTGCATAACAAATATCAAAAGATTCTGCCTGCTGGATCTGGAGAAGATTTTTGAATAAATTTGCCTGAAATGCACTAAGTTCGAATTTGGGCTTCTATACTGAGCCCAAATATGAATCCGGGGGGCCGATATGAACAAACTTGAACCAGATCCACCCCATAATGCTGTATACCAAATATCAAATGATTCTGCCCACTTGTGCGGGAGAAGAAGATTTTTCAGTAATTTCTCTAATATACATAGGGTGCAATTGGAGTTATGCCCCCTATGGAACCCCAAGTGGACATGTCCATTTCATTTGAACAAACTTGAAATGACATATGGTAATGAACATCCATACCAAGTTTCGAGCAAATTGTCCTAGCGGTTTCAGAGGAGAAGTCGTTTGAAAAATGTTCATGACGCCGGACGTAGTAGGAAAAGGGCCATAACTCTACCAAGAAATATTGGACCAAGCCCTCTATCAATCCCAACCTGTATTACATGGTTATAAACCTATGTACAAAATTTTGTTTCAATTTGTTCAATCAAACTAAAGTTATCGTTCGGAACCAATACCAACATGTCTTCTAAGTTCAAAAAGGGCCATAACTCTGCCAAAAAATATCGGACGAAGCCCAGTATCAATCCCAATCTGTATAATGTTATTATAAACCTACGTATAAAATTTTGTTTCACTTCGCTCAGTCAAACTAAAGTTATCGTTTGGAAACCATATGCAGGATGGATGTATGTACAGACAAGGGCAACTCTTAATGCCCTTCGCCAAAAATGGTAGGGCATAAAAATGTCCATTAACTTTCAAAAATAACTCCAAACCCATAACTGGAATAAGTTCACTTAGGTCATCCAAATGATAGGTCATAATCTACATTTTTCAACAATTCCTGTATTGGTGTTTAGAGTGATATCTAGTGTCTGTGCCATTGTTCCTGTACTAAGACATAAAAAAGAATAAAGTCAAGTTAAGCCAATTGTTTATACAACAGCAACCCACTTTAGAGTACATCCACAACAGGCATTGGTTCACCGAGTTCATTTTATTTTATTAGTACAGTGGAACCCTGTTAATTGAATAGCCACTTTGCCAAGGAAAATTATTCAATTAATAGGATTATTCAATTAATAGACTGCGTCCATAATCTTTAAAACAAGGTATAATAGAATAAATAGCATTTATTCTATTATATCTTGTTTGACAGAGCTCCATGAGCTCTGTCAAATAAGATATAATAGATTAAATGCCTGTATTGGCTGTATTGAGGCCAAATAGGTCTATAAACAAAGGAAAACTGGGGAGAGTCAGGGTAATTTCGCGACAGGTTGCACGATTTTTTATTCAATTAACAAGAGTTTACTCTATAACCTATATTCAATTAACAGGTCAGATTTGTACTGGAGGTATGGTAAATGGTTTTGTGTTGGGAAATTATATTCAATTAACAGGATTATTCAGTTAAGAGATAGCCAATTAAGTGGGATCCACTGTAAAAGGAAACTTTTTTATTGTGTTAAACATTTGGGGACAAAATATAAACCTTGTAATTTATGAATTTCGTTATTGGTCATTTTCTGAAGAATGAAACAAGGGTTAATGATTTTCATAACTACTGCTGGTGCAGGTCTGTAGAGAATAACAGTATGCTAACAGTGTGCAAACAACCTTCTGTGAAAATCAATACTAGTTCTATTAGACCATTTGGGAGAGAGAGCAGATCAATCAACCTACTTCTTTATCTGGCCTAACTTTTCACTATTACTATATTACACTGAGGAAGCAAGTGAAGTGAGGTAAAATGTAGGTCAGAACATGGAGTGTGTAATATCTGGGGAAAAACTGGGCCAGCTAAACTGTTAATGCATGATATGACTCAGCTGGATTTAAATGCATTCCAAAACAGAGAACACAAAATCCAAAAGTAACTTCTGACCCATGAAATATTCTTAACTTGGGAACTACTCAATAACTGAGTCATACAAAGCTCAAGGCAAGTAATCAGTTGCTTTCAAATCCATAAAATGCATTCCATTTTCCAATCTCAATTTTTAAACACAAATTTAAACAAGAGGCCCCATGGAGTTGGAGGTGCTCAACTGACCAAATTTGTTTAAAGAAGGATTTAATTAGAATCTATGGCTAATTAACACTACAGTCGAATAAGTCATTCAATTATTTATACCTCAGTTGGCCATGCCAGATGATTTTTTCTTGTATTGGGATACTACCACAGAAATAATGCCCAGATTTCCAGTAATGCAAAACTAGGGAGCCCAAATATCAACCTATGAACTTAACATGAATAAACTTGAATCTGACACCTCCACCATACCCCCAACCCCGAGGATGCTGTATACCAAATATCCATAGATTCTGAATGCTGTATCTGAAGTTGGAAATTTTTAAAGATTATTAATCATATTACACTAAGTTAAAATTTGGGACCCCATAGGAAGCCCAAACAAGATTCCAGGGACTTGCTTTGAACAAACTTGAATCCGAGTATGGCAAGAGTATTGTATACCAAATACATATATCAAAACATTCTGAATGGTGGTTCTCGAGAAGGTTTTAAAGAATATTCCTCTTCCTCCTAGAGAACACAAATATTAACCCAGTGAATTTACTTGAACAAACTCAAAATTGCCTCCCCTCATCTGAGGATGCTGTATACCAAATATAAACAAGAGGCCCCAGGGGGCCTGAGAGCAAGTTGCATCTGCTCCTCCTAAGAAAAGCTTATACCAAATATCCAAAGATTCTGACCAGTGGATCTAAAAAAAAAAATATTTTTAAAGAAATTCCTCATATTGAACTAAGTTATAATTCGGGCTCCCACAGGGAGCCCATATATGAACCCAGGGACTTGGCTTTAACAAACTTGAAGCTCACCCCCCCTAAGGATGCTGCACACCAAATATCAAAACATTCCGACTGCTGGATCTGAAGAAGAAGATTTTTAAAGAAAATTCCTTATTTTGAACTAAGTTATAATTCAGGCTACCACAGTGAGCCCAAATATAAACCCAGGGACTTGGCTTGAACAAACTTGAATCTCACTTCCTAAGCATCGTGCATACCCATTATCAAAAGATTCTGCCTGCTGGATCTTGAGAAGAAGATTTTCAAAGAAATTTGCCTGAAATGCACTAAGTTCAAATTTGGGCTTCTATAGCAAGCCCAAATATGAATCCAGGGGGCCGATTTGAACAAACTTGAATCAGATCCACCCTACAATGTTGCAATCCAAATATCAAAAGAATCTGCCTGCTGGATCTGGAGAAGAAGATTTTTGAATAAATTTGCCTGAAATGCACTAAGTTCGAATTCGAGCTTCTATAGTGAGCCCAAATATGAATCTAGGGAGCCGATTTGAACAAACTTCAATCAGATCCACCCCACAATGTTGCATACCAAATATCAAAGATTCTGCCTGCTGATCCTGGAGAAGAAAAGATTTTTGAAGAAATTTGCCTGAAATGCACGAAGTTCGAAATTGGGCACCTATACCGAGCCCAAATATGAACCCAGGGGGCCGATTTGAACAAACTTGAATCAGATCCACCCTACAACGTTGCATACCAAATATCAATAGATTCTGCATGCTGGATCTGGAGAAGAAGATTTTTTAATGTTTTTCCCATTGCCTACAGTGTTAAAAAGTGCTGACTCAGCACTTTTTCAAAGTCCTGAAAAAAGTATCTTGTGATCAAACCGATAGGGATTTGTTTTAACCATTCTATTCTACTGGATAAAAGTAAGCTTTATACAAAATAAGAATTCTCTGTGCCGTGTAGTTTTGGAGATATGGCAGTTTTAAGGTTTTTCCTATTTTTAGCTCCCAAGGTTCCCACGGGGCAATGATAAAAACTTTTTTTGCATCAATCAACTACTTATGAACCATTATCATCTCATATCAAATTTGGTTCAAATCGACCTCACGGCTCTGAAAATAGAAATTTTAGGCGTGGCCAAAATTTTTTTTTGCCAAAGGCAAATAATGCCCGACAAACTTCTCTTGAACAAACTTGATTGTAAACCTCAAAAGGACTCTGTATACCGCATATCAAGTCTCTGCTACTAGTGGTTCATTAGAAGAAGATTTTCAAAAAATTTGGCCATTTTTCCTCCACCCCTCTGCTCAATATGAGCCGAAACCTAACTTGCACAAAAATCAAAATGCCCCTATATAACCACTACTTACATGAAATTTAATTAAAATGTGGCAAGTGGTTTAGGAGAAAGAGGCTCAAACACCACCTTCACGCAGGACAACAGACGACGGATGGACGGATGACGGACGAAGAGTGATAAGAAAAGCTCACCCTGACTTTCAGTCAAATGAGCTAACAAGAGCATTGCGAAGCGTGGCATATGCCCCCGACGGTGTCATAAAAGAGTAGTTAAGTCTCTTGGGGGCATAACCAAATCAAAGGAATCTTCCTCTAGACACCAATAACGCATAAAAAAAAAATGATTTGAGTCAGCAATCATTAGTTATTAGACGGAAACCAACTTCAATATGGCCACCATGGTGGCCATATTGAATTGGCTAGCTGCTCTAAAATCAAAAGGAAGCTTCCTCTAGACACCAATAATGCATAATCAACAAGACCCCCAGAGGGCCTGAGGGCACTCACCTGACATGGTAGCCTAAATATCAATCCAGGGAATTGATTTGAACAAGTTGCATCTGCCCCTCCTAAGAAAAGCTTATACCAAATATCAAAAAAAAAGATTTTTAAAGAATATTCCTCATATTGAACTAAGTTATAATTTGGGCTCCCACAGGGAGCCCAAATATGAACCCAGAGACTTGGCTTGAACAACTTGAATCTCACCTCCCTGAGGATGCACTACACCAAATATCAAAATATTCTGATTGGTGGATCAGAAGACGAAGATTTTTAAAGAATATTCCTCATATTGTACAAATATGAACATCTGAGCTCCCACAGAGAGCCCAAAAATGGACCCAGGGATTTGATTTCAAAAAACATGTTAATGAATCTTCCAAAGATGTTATATGTGAAATATCAAAGCCTTTGGAGCAGTGGTATGGGAGAAGATCATTAATGTTACTCAGTGTTAATAAATGATGACTCGGCATTTTTTCAAAGTCCTGGAAAAGTACCCATGATAAAATCGATGGCAATTTTTTTTGGACCATTCCTTTCTGCTGTTCCTAAGGAAGCTTCACACAAAATAAAAATTCTCAGTGCCGTGTAGTTTTGGAGATATGAGTGTTTTAAATTTTTTCTATTTTTAGCTGCTTCCCACAAGAAGCCCAAATATAAACCCAGGGACTTGGCTTTCACAAACTTATATCTCACCTCCCTAAGGATACTGTATACCAAATATCAAAAGATTCTCATTGGTGGATGTGAAGAAGATTTTTGAAGAATATTCCTCATATTCCACACAGAGCCCAAATATGAACCCGGGGACTGGGCTTGAACATACTTGAACCCCCCCCCCCCCCCACCCCACCCCCACCCCCTCCATTCCGAACGCTGGATCTGAAGAAGACTTTTATAGAAAATTCCACATTTAAACTAAGTTATAATTCGGGCTCACACAGTGAGCCCAAATATCAACCCAGAGACTTGGCTTGAACAAACTTGAATCTCAACCCCTAAGGATGCTGCATACCAAATATCAAATGATTCTGATTGGTGGATCTGAAGAAGATTTTTAAAGGATATTCCTCATTCTGCACCAATTTAAACATTTGGGCTCCCATCAAGGGCCCAAATATGGACCCAAGGATTTGATTTCAATGCACATATGAAACAATCTTCTAAAGATGTTCTAAAGATGTCTAAAGATGTTATATGTGAAATCTGAAAGCTTTTGGAGCAGTGGTTTGGGAGAAGTGTCTTAAATGTTTTCCCCATTACCCAGTGTTAAAAAATACTGACTCACCATTTTCTCAAAATACCGAAAAAGTACCCTATGATAAAACCGATAGCAATTTTTTTGACCATTCCTTTCTATTGGTCCTAAGGAAGCTTCACGCCAAATAAGAATTCTCAGTGCCGTGTTGTTTTGGAGATATGGGCAGTCCTAGGTTAATATATGGGCTTCCGTAGGAAGCCCAAATATTAACCTAGGGACTTGGTTTGAACAATCTAGAATCTGACCCTCATAACAATGATGAAAACCAAATATTAAAAGATTCTCACTGGTGGTTCTGAAGAAGAAGATTTTTAAAGAATATTCCCCATATTATCCCATGTTAAAACTTCGGGCTCCTGTAGAGAGCACAAATATTCTCACTGGTGGTTCTGAAGAAGAAGATTTTTAAAGAATATTCCCCATATTATCCTATGTTAAAACTTCGGGCTCCTGTAGAGAGCACAAATTTCAACAAACTTTTATCTGGCCCCCCTCCCCCCCCCCCCTCCTGAATGCTGTAGCTGTATACCAAATATCAAAAGATTCTGATGATTGGTTCTGGAGAAAAGATTTTTTTAAATTTTTGCAAATATGCTGACTCAGCATTTTTTCGATGCCCATTACAGAACACCCTAACATAACCGATGGCAATTTTTTTTTACCATTCAATTCTACTGGTCATAAGGATACTTCATACCAAATAAAAGCTCTCTGTTCTGTGGGGTTTGGGAAATATGGGCGTTTGAAAATATTTCTATTTTAGCTCCCAGGGTTCCCATAGGGATGTGGGATTTTTTTTTTTTTTTTGCATGGGTCAAGTACTTATGACCCAATACTACCACAAACCAAATTTGGTTCATACCGGACCATCGGTTCAGAAAATAGAAATTTTGGGCGGGGCCAAAAATCTTACACCTCCTATTACAAAGCCAAATATTACTTCACGAACTTCGTTTGAACAAACTTGATTCTACACCTCATATGGAAGCTCCATAGCAAATATCAAGTCTTTGTACACACGGGTTCTTGAGAAGAAGATTTTAAAAATATTATGGAGCATTTTCACCCACTCCCTCCCTATGGGGCTGGGCATGCTGAGTTGAACAAAAATGAAATGCCCCTTTGGGACCATCACTCACACAAACTTTCACTTGAATTGGTCCAGTGGCTTTGGAGGAGAAGACCAAAACATGGTGTTGACGGACGACAGACAGAGAGCGATGAGATTAGCTCAGCTTGACTTTGTCAAGATGAGCTAAAAAAGTTAATGGACGGATGATGGATGCCGGATGGACATGGTGAAAACATAATGCCCCCCCCCTCCCACCCCACTCTCTGAAGGTTTCTCAGGGGAAAAAGATTCTGACTGGTGGTTCTTAGATTTTGAGAATATTCCCAACATAGCACTAAACTGGGGTTCTGAAGGAGGAGATTTTGAGAATATTTCCAACACAGCACTAAGTTAAAAATTCCCCCACCCCATAGGGATAACAAATTTCAACTTAGGGACTTTATCTGAAAAGAGAGCCTAACGACATCCATATCCCCCGCCGATGCCAACTTTTATGTTGCGACAGGAATAATCTCATTACTGACATGGACATATTTATTTATTGGTGTTTAAGGTCACATACTTCTGCACAATGGCTAATCATGACATCAACATGGAGATAAAGTCAGGGTCAGTCAATCGTTTATACCCCCATGTTCCCTCTTTTAGAGGACTCGCACCCCAAGCATTGGTGACTGGGCCCTATTTTACCAGTTAAACAGAGCTTGTTTAGGGGCTTTATTTCAACAAGACAGTCTTACAACATCCAGATCCCCTGCCAACTTTTATGTTATGATAAGAATAATCTCTTTATCGACCTGGACATGTATTCAGGGTTTGTGTTTTGTCGCGGCCGATCGGCACCGGCCCCGAGATCGGCCGCGAGAAGGTTGTCGTGGAGGCCATTTTTCCGGCCGCGATCGATCCCCAAACTACAATCTAAACTAACCCATCTGCCGCGAATATGCAGTCCTTCGATTTTAGCCTGCGCTGGTGCACGCAGTGCGCAGGTAAATGCCGATGGTAGCGCGTTATGTTGGGCGCACGTAGCCGTTCAAAAAGTAGCGCTTGCAAATAAAAATAGACAGTCAAAATGTCCGAGGCCAACATTATCTACCCCAAATCACAGGCCCTCATGGTTTGATCAGTATTAAACACTGGCTTTTTTCAAATGTAAACAACACTTTCAAAGGAAGTATCTCTTACACCTGCGCAGTAAGGTTACTTCAGGAAAACATCTGTCAAATATTGAACATCAAGCATCGTTGATGCCCACGAGAATTGTCAGTCTCCAACACTTGCACGGAAAATACGCCCACTCAATCACCAAACATCTCGGCACTCACCAGTTTCACCTGTCAATAATTTTGCAGTCTGCTCACACACCTACCAATTTCCAATATCAGGGACAAAACGTCTCCAACTGCTGTAAATAACCGTATTTCATACATTTATTTTGCCAAGAAGAAAATTTCTTTCACAACCTGTCTTAGAAAATCGTGAATCGGAAATTTTTCCTGATAGATTAAAAATTACCGCAACTCATTTGAAGGAGTGAATCAATTGAAAAAGCCAAAAACATTTTTGGAAAATCCGAAACACACAAAATCAAATCTTTGCGGTTTTTATCGCCCAACTCGAATGCCCATAATTAATAATATGCGTTTCATTTTGACATACCATTGTATTTTTTTTTATATCAATCAAGGGTGAGTGATAGATGTATCATCAGTTCCAACAATTATCCCGCCTCATAAATTTATTTATATCGCCCAACTTGGGCACTTGACATACGTTTCGAACAACATAATGGCACCAGTCATTCCAAAAATAAACAAAAGTAACAAGCCATCTGAAGTGCAGGTTTGGGATGTTTCGGCCTTTTACAGTTTAGCCTTGGGACGTTTCGCCCCAGGATATTTCTGCCCCGATATGTTTTGAAATCGAAGACGAAACAAAAGAAGAAGAAGAAAAAAATGGGGGTGTTTTGGCCTCGACAGGCAGTACGTTTCGGCCCCAGTTGAGGCCGAAACGCCCCCCCACCCCCCCAAAAAAAACGAGGCCGAAACGACTCAGAACCGACGTGATTGTGGCATTTCAAACATTTTTTTACCCCACAAACCTGCGACGCTGTATTTGTAAACACAAAGCCTGGTGGATTCAGCTCTGGTCATGTACCCAGATGTATG